>JABKKP010000091.1:0-337668 GCA_013624355.1 Fusarium caatingaense | reverse complement strand
TGGTTCTTGTTATCGTTTCCTCAATCGCAGCCAACGCAGCAATAAGCAGTGTATGAATTGTAATAAGAAGATCCTCGAACACGAAAACAGCTTGGTACTGTGGTCTAGTTGGTCATGACATCTCGTTAACACCGAGAAGGTCCCCGGTTCGAGCCCGGGCAGAACCTCTCTTTTTGCGTTTTTCGTTAACTGGTCCAAATTTTACACTCGATCTTTTCCCTTCTTTTTTGTTTGTATTTTTGCTTTCGCGATAAACAAATCCTGCGTGATTGCGATCTAGATAAAGAAGCATTGTATACTGAACTATCCAACAAGATTATTTGTTCTTTCACTCTCCTTAAAAGCTCTATACAAGTACGATATCCTGCATCGGCACTTTCTCCCAAAACTTCCTCCCACCCTTCTCACGATGTTCGGAGTAAAACAGTCCCAGCTTCTCATATGCGCCCTCTTCCTTGAGGGAAGGCCTAACGACGATACCCAACAGGAGTTCCTGATCCTCCGGCAAATCGTGGCTTTTCAGCACTGGATCGTCACCAGTGAACATACTCGCTGTTAAAACCAGACGAATATCATCGATCGGCCCGCGAGGATAGCCCTTGTCGTTGACATTACAGAAGTTGTCCCAGTGGAAAACCATCTTGGCTATGCATTTACCGCTCTTAGAGAAGAGAGCGTAGTTCATGGCTGGGACCCCCATGAGCTTGAACCATTTGTACGTGTGCTTGATTCGTAATTTTCCATTGCGTCTGGTGGTAAGTTTGTACATTCGCGCTGTTAGCATCAAATGGGCTTTCGAAACACGACCGAACGGATTGTGCTCTTCTGGGATAACGTCTGTGTTGCGGACGGTAAGCTCCGACTTGGGCTGTTTATCATTGTGCAAGAGCCAGTCTGTGTTTGAAGGGCCACACGCCCAGCTCCAAGAAGGTGCGACATATTTCTCTGGCAAAAGTTTCTGATAGTCTTCAAACTCCTTCCATTCTTCATGGGACCATAAGAGACCCTTGTGGATGTCTGATTCCCACAGGCCTGCCAGGTACTTCTGGCCCGGGAACCTTTCGCTGAAGGATCGTGCAAGAGCAGCAATAGCCGGGAACTTATCCTCTTGGAAGGAAAGGTTTCTTCGGGAGTATTCTGAAACCACTCTGTACCACGTACTGAGTCCCTGTTGGAGTGAGTCCATGGAGTCAATGAATCGCTCATGGCCCACGCAAGTACCATCAGCTGCTTCTAGATGGCCTTCACGACTGATATGGAAGATCAAATTGCCAAAGAAGATTTTGCGCGGTGCAAGCTGATCCTCTTGGAACGTCCAGGCTCGTGTGCTCCAAGCGGACCCCAGATCCAACTGCCCAGGAGAGTCACCAGGGCGACGGTACTTGCCGTCAGCTCTGGTATATCTCCGTGTCGTCGCTGAAGGGTGATGAAGCATCCGGAGGGTTATGTGACCCGAGACTGAAGGCTTTACCCTTGATTGGAACTTGAGTCTCACACAGGGTGGGTCGTAGTACTTGTGAAGAAAGCCGCTTGAGCAGGAGTCACCTTGTATGGCGCAAAGTGTGAAATAGCTATTCTCATAGACCAAGGACATCTGGAAAGACTCCTTTGCCCAATCTTCTTTATCATGTTGGATGATACAAAGGGCGTCGACCCAGAGAAATCGGATTCCAATGGCTCGACAGACTTGGACTGTCTCCGCGACAGTTTGAGGAACCTTCTCCATAGCGATTGAAGTACAATGCTCTTCCAGAGTGTCCCTGACTGTTTTGAGTTGCTTCGCCGCTGCGTCGCCTGAGCCCCAGCAGTAGCTCAGTGCTGCGTATCGTCTCTTCGAAGCCTCAAGATCGCAGACCTCGGGATCGGTTTTGGTGATGACTAGGCGTAGGCCTGATGGACAATCTGCCTGTACATCAAGCAGCCGAGTCGGCAAGAATGGCTCCTTGACAATCTTTATCGGACATTTTTCTTCCGCCTGTCGTATAAGCTCGTTCATTCTCTTCAAAGATGTCGGAGATAGAGGGTCGCTAGTGTAGGGTCGTCTGTTGATCTGCAGCCATGAAGCACATGGATCTGATACCAGGTCAGCTTGAATCGCGAGCCAAGTTGTGGAACGGCATGGTATCCATACCTGTAGTTTCTGCGTAGAAGTTGTAACTGGTAGAGTACTTTCTCGTCCTCCCTTTGAACGTAATTGTGAAGAAGACAAACAACGCATCTGCCCATGTCCTTGGAGAGCGATCGTCGCCACGCCCGTAATCTCGAAGCTTGTATGTAATCTCAGAGATCACCAGCCGTGCTTTACCTCTCTGTTTCTCGACGGTTTTGGGTAGCTCGGTGGCCTTGTCTTGATCCGCCTCTTTTTTGTCGCCGCCTTCAGTTGTCTCTTCGTCCTTCTTTTCCTCCTTGTCGGCATTCTCGTCCTCTTCAGCTGCTTCCTCATCCTCTTTTTCCTCTTCGGACTCTGCATCAGTAGGAACGTAAGAGTCGGTATGTTCGCTGGCGCTTGTAAACACGCTGCTTCCGTCGCTGTTTTCGTAGATATCGCTGAGCTCGGGCTCGTCGACCTTCTGATCTCCATCTTCATTGCCAACACCCTCCTCCTCCTCTTCTTCTTCCTCTTCATCCCCATCATCGTCCTCATCCTCGTCATCTTCATCATCACTTTCCTCTTCCTCCTCTTCTTTGTCATCATCGTCCTCAACATCAGCTTCTTCTCCTGCATCCTTTTCTGCTTCTGCTTCTTCCTTCTCGTCTTCGAGATCCGCTGTGATCTCATCCTCGTCATCCCAATTGCCTTCAATCCACCCCCAGGCCTCCCACAAATCGTTTCGGAGCACCTTGCAAAAGGCACAACCAGCAGATGCCGTAGCGCCAAGTCCGGGCAGCTCGGGAAGCTCATCACTTCTTAAATACTCAAGTCCAAGTTCAGTCTTTGCGACAGTCTTTGACGCATCCGCATTGGCATTCTGCATCGCGTGACTTAATGCCCTTCCCAATTTCGCTTGCCTCGATCCCGAGGTCACAATTCGATCCTGTAAAGTTTCAACAAACTCTCCAAAATCAACGAACTGCGTTCCATCTTCAGCGGTCTTTGCCTTGCCGCCGTAGGAGCTATCGTCAAGGTCGAGAACTTTGCAAAAGTGGCATGGCTGGTCAAGATCCATAACCGAGTCCTTTGACAACGTCCTGTCCGGGATTTGCACCTCCGTGGTCATGTTGGCAATGTTGAGATTCTGGAAATAATGATACTAAGAAGGAATGGATTGGTACTCTTGCTATATGGCCAGCTAAATACGTGAGTGATATCCGACTCCTTCCCCATCGCAGCTATCGTGGGCATGTGGTTCATCTCCACTCCGGTCTGGCCTCACTTTTGTCACTCCACCATAGAGCACAAGAAAACAGTCATGATCTACATGAAAACAACACCAAAAGTAAGCTGAAATCTCAGTATCGCAGTCGCCGAAGCCAAGAACGGGTCCGCTCCGAGTTGTGAAGCGGTCTGTGCGCTTGCTTGCTTATTCCTACATATCACGGCCATTCGCAATGGAGTTCTGATAACGAAACTCCACACGCAGACCCATGGCCGGCTGAATGTGAAAAGTGGTCGCAGAGATCAACTGGTGGATAAATGATGAGAGCGATCCACGCGAGGTTCTTTCAAAAGTATGTCATCAGTCACTGGGTAGGGTCGGTAAAGCACGATTGGCGATTCGTTCATCACCAAGTCCATGTAGCGGCGGCGGCAGTAATTCATCACATATCACGCAGCGTATTAAGGAAATGATCAATAATAGGCAATCAGTGCGGCAGGGCATGTCTACGCTGAGATGTCATAGCACAGCTTCTCTAGGGCAGAAGCATGCGTCCTGGGGCGGGAATCCTACCGTGCCGAGTCTCTCTCGCGGCAGAAGTTCGATGTCAGATGACAGTCTAGCATACAGCTCCCGTGGTCATCAGTGAGCGAGAGGAAAGATCACAGCATGGGATACAGCGAAAAGACTAGCCTTGACTTGAGACTCGGGGGGATTCGTGCACCGGACAAATGCTCAAAATGACCCACATGATGTACGAGGCCATTGGCAGGAAGGGAATGAGCAGCGTGCAGGCTGGCGGCATATTGAGCGGGCGACAGAGCCTAATGCTGACGGCGATGTTAATCAAGGGGCAAAGAATAAGGCCAAGGCGTTCAACCAGTGGTCGTGGTGGCTCGTCTCAACCTGTGTCAGATCTATGCTCATCTGGGCGTCGGAGACTGGGCGAAAAGCAGCAACGCGAAGCTTCTGTGTGTGCCAGCGAAGGTGCATTTCAGCCGCCGCCCTGGGAACCTTATAATACAGCGAGTATCGTGCCGCCACACATGGCCCGTAGCTCGGCTTTATACCCTTGCGGCCGAGATGGTGTTCGCATCGTTGGCAGTCGTGGGTGTTATACTCTCGGTCGCGAGGCAAGTGAAGAGGAGCCCGTGTATGCTTGGCAGCGTGCATGCTTGTATTCCCGAATTGCTCGGTCCTTACTCAGTTTCGTGAAAGGGAGGGGCAAAATATGACACAACGATGCTGCTTTCACGCGCACCAACAGTGGTCGTCAAGCTTTCGTGGCGGCGGACTCGTATCGCAGTTGTCAACCGTTGGCCAGTTCGAGAATTCAGTGTGTCGGGAAGGCAGAAATAGCCGAGGCGGAGGAAACGATTGCCTGTCACGTCGACGACCGCTATGGGGGGTTCATTCGTGAGGTCTCCCGTTGCGTCCTCTTCCCATTCGGCACCCATGTAGTTGCGAAGCATAGTTATATTCCGTTAAAGCACATTGCGACGAAACAGGTCAAGACGCTAATGCAGGCAAATAGTATCGCTGATCGGGTGGGTATCTCGAGCGTATTAGAGTCGTATTTGTAGTCCGCTCGAGAGGATTGAGGACACTGGGCGCGACGGGCAGTTGATCGAGTGATGGCTCGTGACGAGATACCTTCTCCGAACGATGGGCAGGTTTAGGCTGGGACGTGTTGGCACAAGAGCAAGATCGCGGCATAGCAGGAGCATCGATCATGTTGAAGTTGGGGAAGCAGACGAGTCGAGTGCGGCTGTTGGAATGTATGGCGACGGTCTGGAGATGCAGCGGGGGCGATGGGAAGGCAGGCTGGGACAGGTGGTTGGGAAAAGACGCGTGCTATTGACTGGTCGAGCAGTCCGGCCACAGAAAGGGAAACGCTCGAGGGCGCTGGGACTGGCTGGTTCGCGGTATGTGTAGCTCGATATCGCGCTGTGTAGCGCCTTCGTCTTGCATCACTCCCCTCCATAAGATATGGAGTGGCGAATAAACGGAAGTTCGTAGGTCATTGCTACGATCGTTGTAGCTTGTTGTCGCTCCTCGTCGTTAAGCTAGGGAGACCAGGTTATAGCACAATGACTGAGCTAACAATGACGTCGCGACAGATCGCCTGCCCAGCCTTTAAAGTAGTAGGGGATATTGCGCGGGGAAGTCAACAGCGAAGGACAACCGAGTGATATCATGGAACAGAGTCGTCTCTTTAGTAAAGCGTGAAGTAGAGACGAAGTAGACGGTTAGCTAAGGAAGGCCGAGATAAACAGTTGTGATGTCGCGAGTTGAGCTTCAACGTCATCGCACCAAAGAGTTCGAAGACGAAGCTTATCGCTATCGTGTTCTTCTCTATGATTGGTCCAGAGTCTCAATCGAGCAATGTTTGCCCCACTAGCCTCCCATCGTCTTTCATGAGTTGCGCTACCCTGTACTCTGTACGATGAATGCATTTCAAAGCTTCGAGAGTAATACAAAGGTTGCTTTCGTGCAGTACTGTTAAAAGAAAAAAGAAGTACGAGTGTTAACGTTTGAATGAATTGAGCATCAGTCGGTAGGGGTTTTATTGAACAACAGTATGGGGATCGAACTAATTTTGATGTTCATGGGCTTCACTGTATTTCACAGCGTGATAGAGTGACAGTTTACCCAAGACACGAGCTCCCGCTTCCCTGTCACTCGACCAGGTGCAATGGAAAGGCTCAGGTCATCAATTGGCTCTTGTGGCGACGATATAAACACCGCCTAAGATCATTGGTTGCAACAGTTTTAAAGATCATCTGTTGGTGTCTTGACTCATCGTTCGGGATCGTGACTGTCAAAGTTGACACAACAGAGTTACACATTTAAGCCAAGCCACAAGACCCTTTTCTACTTTGATATAAGGTTTGAACTGAGGAATACTGTCCCTTTTTCTTGCTTGCTTCTGGTCTATTTCTCTTCCTTCCACCAGCATCAACCACATTGCACAAACAGTCATCGCGCAAGATGCTAGGAAAGTATCAACGAAGCTACCGGCAGCTCGAATGATGGACACGCTATACTAAGATTTTTCAATGGATCACTGCTTTGTTCAATGGATTAGTATATCTCTCGATGATTTTCCACCGTCAAAGCCGTCGCAAGCTCATCGTTTGCTCGTCAAATAATTGCCTGGACTGGACGACGAGGAAGTCAGGTGGGTTACAGAAGAATTGTCCTATGAAGCTTAGGCTGCGAAAAAAAAGGTAGTCTAAATGTAGGACTAATCTGCCGCAAGATGACTAGATTATTTCGTCTCTTATGCTCTTTGCGACCAGTTCTTCTGACACCTTGGAGAAAGCTCCCGCTCTCTGTGCCCCACTCTTTTGCAGTTACAGGCTGCAGCTGCCAGCAGTCACCAACTGCTTACGCGACCGGAATAACTCCATCTCCGCCCCACTTCCAGCCTCTTAATCTCCTTCACTGGCCTAGCAGTGCCAGATTCACGCACCTTGGCACAAGATCCCTCCACTTCCTCACGATGCCATCGCACAACCTCAACCTCGACCTCGACTCTCGAGGCTTCTCTCCAACATCATTCCTTCGCTCATGAGCCAATCTCCAACTACCTATCCGACCTCCCACGAGCCGAACCGCCGCCCTCGAAACGCGTCCCAAGAGAAGTCGGTGAATCGCGCTACAGACCGTTATAAAATTCCGTTTCGTACCCTTCAAACGAGCGTCTTCTTGGACGATTTCCTCCTTTGCTGGAACGGGCGGGGCCTGTAGAGGGGACTTTCGATGTCTTGCAGCTCAGTTCTGGAGCTCGAATAGTTGCCCGGCAGCGAAGCTGACTTCTTGCGGTTCAAATCTGTTGGCCTTCTCCGCCTCCTTTGCGAGGGTTGAGGGACCGTAAAAAGGGAGATCTTGCTTTTGGTCTCGCAGCTCAGTTCTGGGGATCCAAGGGCAAGCTCCCGTCAGAGATCGCTGATTCTGGGTCGAGCTTGAAGGTACGTTGTGTATTTGGAAGCTAACTGGCAGAATACCTATCGAGAATGGCGACATTGTCAACTCTCGACGTGATCACGACGAGTTCTGCGGTTGTTTCATGGCGCTGGAACGAGGTCACACGATTCTTGGCAGAGCCCGATCCTCAAATCAGGGATATCACCTTCACAACACGATTCGATAACACGGCGACGTTCTTCCAGTTGAACATACCTATCCGGATCAAGGGGATCAAGACTGGAACAACTTTGATCCTTCGTATTCCTCCCGCATCGATCTCCTCCTTCGAAGTGACAGCCCAAAGCCCTGCAGTCCCGAGTGCTGTGCGGGACAAATTTCTTTCGAGCACGAGCACGCGCCTCGACTTCCAACTCAATGCGCATCCCGAAATCCTCGTTTCCACTCAAGCACAAGAACCGCTGGCCCCTCTGCGAGCCCAATCAGGGACAGTTCTCGATGCTCTACATGAGCTCGCGAACAGCACTGCACTGTCGATCTATATCAAGGGTGCACACAAGGCACAGCTTCAACCTGTCTGCGACACCATCGGCAAAGGTAACGGCCTGCCGCTCGTCATTCAACATGATCTCCTTAGCATGTATGGCGGTGTGGGCGCCAAGGTCATCACATTTCCAGCGCCTCCGACAGAGTCACTGCCACCGCCGTCATACGACCAAACAGAACCTCCACCCCCTCATGCACCAATTTTCGATACGCGAAAACGGCGGCGCAAAGACGATGGAGGAGACGAACGCGACGAGGACATCGCCCTGATTTGGGCACAGCTGGAGAAGATACAAACACGACATGCGCTGGAGCTCAAGGCTTTGAGAGAAGAGAATCTGGATCTCAGGGATGAGGTCGACGACCTACGAAAGCGTCTTGCTGCCTCTGAGAAGAGCCACCAAGATTTGAAAGAGGAATTCGACGCATTAGCAACGAGAACGGATCTCAAAGTCGACGAGTTGGGTGATGAGATCGATGTCAAGCTTATCGATACGAAGTCGGACATACAAGAACTGACCGAGAGTGTCAAGTCCTTGAGGGAGGACGTCGATCCGGATGAGCTGGTTGACCGAGTGAAATACAAGGTTTTCGACCATCTAAGAACCAGTCTGTTTCACGATATGTCCCCAGCCGGTTGAACTTCAAAAGCATAAGAGACGACGTAATAGACGACATACAAAATAAGAGACGACATAAGGGACGACATAATAAGCGGCATACATAATAAGAGACGAAATAAGGAACGACATTGAAGATGAATTCCTTGCTACCAGGCCCGTCCCATGAATCATGCAGCTGCCGCCCTGCTACCCATCCCACCAATTCGCGCTGGAATCGCTCGAATCACTACGGATGTAGGATGCAGATGACCTGAGGAGGCATCGACCAGGTGCAGAGTCGTTGCGTCAGAAAGCCAGCTGTTGGCGCAGCGCGACACGCGGATAGTCTGGAGATGGCCTTGTTGCACATCAATGGCCGCCGTCGCGACCTTCCAATCCTCAGTCACGCCACGTCCCAACTTGTGCTGCTGCTCGGGCAGTATCACATCTCAGCCACCCTCCGCGCACCCATCGTTCCCGGTACAGCGACGAGTATATAATCAAGCGAAATAATAATAATGGAACAGGCAAAAGCCTTGAGCATTCAATGCATGGAATGAAAAACAATCGCCGTGACGTCTGTCTTGATATGAACAGAGGTGAAGATGCAATCGACCATGTGTTTGACGTAACGGAAGAAAGATCTTAAGGCTTGGACAACCAGAACGAAGTAGCCTAAAGGCTGGTCTATTCTAACATAAAGTGATCAAATCGTTTCGTCTCTTATGCTTTCTTTGATCCTGCTTGTATGACATGGCAGTTACGCAACTCCTGGTCACTGATCATGCAAATAAAGACTTCACATTGCATCGAGTCAGCGTCAATCATGGTGGCTCTATGAGTGCCGTCCCACGCGGCGACCAATTCCTCGAAGGCTAGCATCGGGAAGACTGTTGAATGCTGAGCTTTACGGTCGGCACATTCAACGAGTTCGAGGAGACCAGCGTCGGCGAAACCAAGGACGTTCTCTCTTGCGCTTTGTGGCATCTGAGCGTGCTCTTATCCTGAGTTCGAGAGCAGACTAGAGAAGCTCGAGAGTACAAGCACGTGGATCTTTGAGCGGCTTAAATGAGGGAGCTTGATCGCATCGTGAAAAGACAGGCGTCTAAAAAGAGGTAGGGACAGCAATCGCCAGGACGACACAGCTTGACAAGATGAACTTTGACGGAGCCACGACCAGTCAGAACAATTAGTGAGGAGGATAAACGAATAATTGAACATGCCTGGTTGTTCTCTGGCAAATTGGTCCTCAAGCAAGTCCGTTCTGTCCTTTGATAAAGAAAGGCGCTTCATTCTACCTCCATCGTCATGGCCTTGATGTTTTGCGATGGACCACTGAAGCGTAGTTGCGGGATGGGCGGGAGTAGCCGCTAAGTTCACCAACTAAGAGTCTGTTCAGTGGAGCTTCCAGCGGGCCACGTAGTGCTGCAGGTAGCGCTAGGAACTGCCTAACTTCTGCGACAGGGACCCTTTGCCTGGACCATACTCTTGATTCTTACTGCAGAACCACAACGAAGCTCTTATTTGGCACGGGAGATCATGCGGATCAAGGTGTATGAGAGCAATCAAATGTCCTCAAACTGCGTCATGACGTCTCTTGCGACATCAATACCTCCCGCATTCAGTTTGGGGCAGACTTATCGCTTCTTATCGATTACCCCGCCACCACTTGTTTGCGACACGACTTCCCATCAGACGCGTTCTCACTCAAAAAATACAATTGCGATGTGCTGAGCTTCCCTCGCAACCATTCGGCGCTTTATTCCACGAACGACATGACCGGCGTTTTCTCCCTCGTCTCGAACATCGTCGATCAAACACTACCGATGTGCGATGATTGCTCTCGAAGACTACAACGCGATTCCCCCCTCCAAAGCTCTCGGGTCGGAACCAACCTGGCCATGCTGAACAACGGACATACAATGCTGGAAAGAGAATGCGCCTTGGTCAAGATTGAACGAAATGGACTCCGATGAGTTCGTGACCTCGCAGGCAACAGCCATGAACACTCCCAGCTCATCGTCGTGCCTCAATTTCGGCCTTTTCAGCTTTGCGTACTCGAAAAACGAAGACGTCTGCACGGCACAATCGAGAAGACGACAAACACAGCCAAAACAAGCGATATTTGTGCCGATCCAATATCCCGAAATCACGTATCCTTTCATCCGAGCTCGAGTTTGCATCGAAATGCGCCGAACCTCCAACGCGCCTCATTTCCTCACGGATGTCAACGACTTCCTCTGCCAGCGATTGTCGCTATTATGCGAAGCGCCACAGCTTCTCGCCCAACCAACAGACGCCGACCGACCGTTGCTATCGTGCACCGCCGAGCAATACCCCCGGCGCAGCGTCCCTGTGAAAATGGCTATCTCTAGCGTCCGAGCAAGCTTCAGACGAGTCGTACACGCTCCCACACCTGCTCCTGGCCTCCAGCGCTGGTACAACGTCCTCTTGTGGACATTGCCGGTATACAAGAACAACAGCCGCCGATTTCGAGACTGCAAGAAACCCGTCTTCGTTGAGCACAACAACTGGATTGAGGCACCTACCGTCTATGACAGGCCCATAAGATCGCAGTGCCTTTTGTGAATATCGCAGATCTCGACAGGATTGACCTCAATATCGACGTCAAGTTGAGGCTTGGCTTGGCTTTGTCTGCCAGCAGACCTCTAGCGATCGAGCGCCAACCACAGGCCGAACATCAACTATTCTTCCCGGCGATTGCTTGCCTTCAAGCGCCAGAGCCTACTACTGCTGACAATCAAATCGCATTGTCCTTGCCGCCGCCACCGAACCCTCCGAATTTACAACGACCAGGTCAACGGCACCGAGTTGAACAGCGCAAATTGCTCCGACCCCCAGCGTCAATGTCTGATACCAGTGCAAGGACAGACTATTCCTACCTACTGGTCAGCCTTCGACCCGTAAGAACAAAATCCCCATCCCCAGTGTTGGTCAAGAGGCAACCTATCGTGTGCCCCAACCAAGCTGATTACTCGGCTTCGAGCACTCGCCGTTCCGGGCGATGATACGCCTACCGGTGACTTGTGGCATGATGCAATCGGAACCAGCACGACTCGTTATACTAAGACCGTTTGCATAGGCGTGCACAGACTGGCTTCGTCGTTGAACCATTCGGCATTCCTGCCCCGTTCTCTTCCTGTTTCGTGATGTTATGAGCTTGCAACTCTTGTTTCATTTCTTCCATGGGCCAACTCTTTCGTATCAATGCATAGCACCGCCGTCCGAGATGATCTCGCTTACTTCCCCGTGGTCTACTTGCTCTAGCGACAGCTTTCTGTAAGGTACAGCTGGCTCGCCGCTGCATTTAGTGGTCATGGACATAAGTTTAGTACCAGTAGTTGGAGCAACTGGCCAGGAACCATCGCTTTTCCGTTAACCAACTGACACTTACACTATAGAAGACCTCCTCAGCCGCCTCTCGACCCTTCGCCAGTGACCATTGCGCTCCCGTCACAAACCCTTTTACCTCAAAGCAAGAGCCAGAGATCGCTGACGGAGATCATCTTCGTTTTGCCTCAAAGAGTCTACCCCCATAATCCAATGAGCCCTGCTGAAACCTCCCGTCGTTGATTGGAGATGACTCTTCACCCAACAAGACTATACAACAAACACTGATGATTGACAACGTCGGAACAAAAGTTCATGTTGGTGCGAGCCGTAGAGCCTTGTACACTTCCTTAGCCTCCGCCTGTGTTTCACTCTCCCTCCTTTGATAGGGTCTTTGCAGCCACTCAGACGATCCGCAGCGTTGTTCCCAGAGAAGCACAGTCATTTCTCTCTGTTCGTACGAATCAAATCATGACAACAGCACCTAGAGCGCCTCCTTTCTGTGCTGCGCCCGGGTAAAAGCCCTATGCTGTTTAACTCACTCGAACCGTCACTGTAATCTCGACCCTTTCGTGTTACCTTCTCTTGCCACTCTTTCTCCTATAGAGCACATATGTGTACGTTACGCCCAGTGTCGTGCAGCCTGACTAGTGAACCAGACGTAGCACCTCTCTATTAATAGAGGATGCTCACTCTGTTATCGTACTGGAACACGAGATGAACGCGAGATAAATCCTGTCTATACCCCGTCTATACCCCGCCTCTCAATCACTCTTGTTCTCCTTGCTATAACATCTCGAGTCCAGTGTACCGTTAGCAAAGCACTCTCTAAAAGATGTCGGACTCCCATCAGAAGCCTTCCACGAGCTCATACGAATTGACATCCATGCATGATGTGGAAACAGAATCAGCAGAGCCGATATTTGCGCAAGAACCCCCCAGAGACAATAGTCACTCGCATCCAAGAACACTCTCTGAAAACGCATGGGGCCTCGAAATACTATCGGTATCTACAAGCCTGATACTATTCATTGGCATGGTCGTGATATTCTTCACGATGCAAGACAAGCGTGCTGATAGCTGGCCGTTTCCTATATCGATCAACGCGGCAATCGCTATTCTATCGACAGCTTGCACAGCTGCCATGATGTACAACGTCAGTGCTTTTATTGGACAACTAAAGTGGCCCTACCTCAAAGCCCGACCTCGCCAGCTGGATAGCGTTCAAGTTTTTGATGGAGCCAGTAGAGGTCCGTATGGAGCGATCATCTTTCTATTCAAGATCTCGTGGAACACGGCCACTCTCGGCGCAGTCATTACAATCTTACGACTAGGGTTCTCTCCCATGGTCCAAGAAGTTATTAGCCTGGAGTCACGGCAGATACCTGTTCGGGACGGAAATGCTACATTTGGGTTCGCTCATTCGTACAACAGAAGTAGATATCCTGGCGACAATAGTGGTGAGTAAACGAAAACCTCCAGGTAATAACTTCGCTAACGACCTGTGATTATAGAAACATATCCTGATCCTCAAATGCAATCGGCGATAATAAAAGGCCTTTACGACATTCGTGCTGCTCCGGTCTTTAGCTGCAGTGGCGCCTGCTTGTGGAGTGGCAGTTACGTATCATTAGGCTTCAAGAGTGTGTGCAAGAACGTTACTCTGACGACTTTGAAGACGATGTCCTGCACCAACAAAACAGGCGACTCTGTTCCCGTCTCAGGTAGACCAAGAACCGACTTGATCAAATGCAATATGACTACACCTGGTGGCATAATATTGTCGACCCAGCGGAGATTCCCGGTTCTCCTGACGTCGTTCCGATCTAACACGTCAGTTATTGACAGTGATGATTGGACATCTCCTCACATAATGAGAATTGCTATTTATCGAACAGATAAGGATGATGTCTACACGCCTTCGAATATCAATATCACTGAATGCACCGTCAGTTACGCAGCCTTTGAGTATACCAATGCAAGGGCGAATGGTAGTGAATTTTCCTTTGGGAAAATTAAGACAATGGATCTTAAATGGGCCGAGACAGATAGAAAAGAGTATTCGCGGCGCCTTTTCAGTACCAATTCCAAAGACGATTTACCCGAGCTGTACTCCTGGTGGGCGGACGAACTAGCTTTAACAGAGTTTTTCTTATCTGGAACATTCCAGCTAGAATACCTCGAAGGGGCCGAGGGTAACTTCAAGCATGGCCTGAGTGCTATACTGGGCGGTCAGACGAATCTGTCGCTTGCTTTCGACAACATGGCAACCAGTATGACGGATTACATACGCTCAGGGCCTAACATGAAACTGGCAAAAGGGAGTCGACTCGATACGGAGATCTTTGTCTCCATACGGTGGCATTGGCTAATTGGGCCCGGGCTCATCGAACTAGCTTCACTGCTGTTTGCCGTCGCTACGATAGTGAGTAATGGCAGGAAGCACAAAGTCCCTCTATGGAAGTCGTCAGCGCTTGTACTCTTGGCTTGTCAGCATGATGAAGATGAGGGTCTGATCAGAGGAACAACGAAGAGCGTGGCCGAAATTGAGAAGAAGGCAAAGGATTCGAAGGTTCGGTTGGAATAATGGACAGAATATGGGATCAAGGGTTATCGGCAACCTGGACACCTAGCCTCTTTATGCAACTTCGCAGCACAATACTCTATTCAAATTCATTCGTAGAAAAACAAGCAAATACAAGACGACTCAGAAAGTAAAAGGAACTACCAAGATACAACAAACGCCTGACGTATATCCGTTCTATGTCTATCCTAGAATTCCATCATCCTTTCCCCATCGAACGTCTCGCCAGTCCACGATGAATCGTGAAACCATTCAGATATCAGTCGATTCAAAACCCCACCAGTTTGTCTGATGTAGTTGGTGGGCAGTACTCAGTTCTGCCTCTCGACTTCTTGGCCTCATTCCAGTTACGCACAAGCCGAGGATGATCTGACTTGATGGCGCCCTTGACTACAATATCCGCCATGTCATCATACCCAGTGAACTGGATTGCGTACAATGACTCGCACTCGTCTGTAATAGCCTGAACGTTCTTCTCAGTCAATTTGGTAGCGGCCTCTCGTCCCCCGAGGCTGTCCCAGTAGTCAAAGACCATCTGGGGCTTTGCCTCATGGACGTCGAACTCGGCGAAGCGGACAGTTTGCAACGGTTCTTCTGGACGCATACGCCATTGAACCCACATATCGACGGTATGGCTGCTGTAGTTGACTTCGTGCCTGGTAATTCTCACATTGTCGTTTGAGGTGTTGGCGAAGGGAACGGGGACGGCAAGTTCTGATATGATTAGCGTGGAGTTAGGGATTTGAATATGGGAGCTAACCTTCGCCAGGCGGGTTGTAGTAGGGTGTGTAAGCTGGGATCATGTTAGTGTGAAACAGTAGTGACAAGCGACTGACTCACTCCCGTAAGAAGACATAATGATCGTGTTTGTTGGGGAAATGAGTTGTGATGTCCAGTGTAGCTTGGAAGATATGTCGGTGGCTTGGGTACTCTAGCTTGAAGAGTGAAGTTGTTGGTGGTGGTCTTGGAAGAAGAAGACCATCCAGACTATATACTAATTCACTCTGCTATCTATCACCAGCTCTGTAGGAACTATAAAGAGAGCCGGTCATTCTAGTATCTCGTGACACAGAATCGTTTTTCTTGGTGACATTAAAGCTCAGCGTCGCCATATGACTCTTGTTAACTCTTTCGATGAAAAAGAAGACCTTACAAGTATCATCCTGGCTGTTGAGATCATTCCATTGACTGAGTGCCAATATGTTCATGCCTTTACTTAGGACAAAGAAGACTCATTTGAAAGGTCATCATACAATTATCAGCCCACCCGTAAGCCTTCTTTACTTTTACACAAAGCTTCAAAGAGCAGATAAATGATATATCAGATCCAGGAAGAAGTCTTTACTTTTACACAAAGCTTCAAAGAGCAGATAAATGATATATCAGATCCAGAAAGAAGAACTGATCTATACGGCGTGCTGGGGAAAAAGCCGCTTTACTTCATTGAATGAGAAGTCTGGAAGCCATTTTCCGCCATACCTAGTCTACTGTGGTCACGAGTTCATAAACCGGTTCAAATACGGAAATCACGAGGTGTATAAGTCTAAGAAAGGATTATTGGGAAGTCGAAATCGAAATAATAAAAACTGGTATAGTACTAGTAATCGATTATACAAAAAAATAAAGAAAACCATCTTCTAGGACAGATGTTCTTTGATCTCCTGCTGAGTCCACTCCCAGAGCTTCTCGCGAGCCTCCTTATCCTGACTCAACTTGCTTCCCTTGCCCTTCACACCAACAGGGTGATAGAAGACACCAGTTTCAGCATCAGGGCTAGAAAGCGCCCAGAGCTGATTCAAAGCACCCTTGCTTGAATTGACACCCATAATGCTGAAGACCAAACGTGTAATAGTTCCGACGATGAGACTGCTGCTGATAGCTGGGCCGGTGAGGTTCGTCTGGACAACTCCCGGGTGCAGACTGATGACCTTCAAGTTGGGATGACGTTCAGCCAGGGCAGCGGCGTAGTGAACATTGGTGAGTTTGGAGATGGAATAGCGTGCAGAGCTTGAAAGGTTAGGCATTGTGGTCTTGAATTGGTCGAAATGATAAGGGTCCTTGGGCGCAAATGCTTCTCCCATTGAAGCCAGGAAGATGACTCTGACGTCAGGGTTGACCTTGGTCGTCAACTCAAGCGTAGGAAGGAGAAGGTGTGTAAGGAACGCGTGACCCATATGATTGGTCCCAATCTGAATCTCATATCCCTCCTCAGTGAGACCCTCAGGCGTCATCATGATGCCAGCATTGTTGACGAGAACGTCAAGACGCGTAGATGCTCCCTGGAATTCCTTGACAGCAGACTTGATGCTTTCCAACGAAGCAAGGTTCAGAGACAGAAATTGAACCGCTTCAGTCTTGCATCCGGACTCTTGTAGCTCAGTAATGGCTTGGTCAAATTTTGCCTTTGACCGGCAGGCAAGGAAAATCTTGGCAGGATCATGTTTCAGAAGTTGGCGAGTAGTTTCGAGACCCAGACCGGAGTTTCCTCCGGTGATGAGAATCACTTTGCCATCAAGGCTAGGGATATCGGTGTCGGGAGAGAATTTGACTGACATTTTGAAGGAATTGTTGATGTTGTTTGACAGAGGTTTGAGATGTGGCCAAAGAGTTGGTCAAGACCCGGCCTCGGGGACATGAAATCTGCCGAGGGATGGTTCAACCCTCCGGCGTTAGTCTTAATGTGGCTAGGTTAAATTTCGGGGCCCGGAAATAAGATGCAACAGTATGAAACAACTAGAAGCATCCTGGCATCGCAGGTCCAACTTGACGGTCACATCTGTAGAATGAATTACAATACCGTATGAACTTACAGCATTCGTAACGCCCGGTGGATATAGTACTGCAGCCCTCATTTGCTCAAATGCGCCGGTTAGCGTAATGTAAGATCTTTAATTCCTTCTATACCAATTATACCTACAGTTCTAAGAGAGTTGTATCTACTGGGCGTTACGAATCCCGTGAGTTCCTACGGTAGTCTTGTTTTACAGCAAGTTTACACAGCATATATAACCTTGGACATAGCTTCAACTCTTAATGTTATTTCATTATTGACTATTTAATTCAGCTCCCACATCATCAAAAGCTCTAGTTGGAACCAGTCAGCTGCTTGACAACGAACTTAGTGCCAAGATCCTGGGTAGATGAATCGCGAGGGTATTGCAGATGGGGTCCGTTAATGCCGGCACCATGTGTGGTATCACAAACACCATCACCCTTAGTAGGTATGTTAGTGAATATTCTGATGGGGGGGACTCTTCAAAGTGACTTACATAGATACAAACATCAAGAGTCTTGGACACCCAGTCCTGAGGAATGCCATTGCTTCCGAAAGCAGACAGTCCTTGGACATTCTTGGTAGTATCGCCACCTCGGTTATCAACGTTGCACTCCAGACCCCTCTTGCGCATGGGGTTACCGATAAGGAAGACACCCTTGACAGCATCCTTGGCGCTTCCAGTAAGTTGAGAAAGGGCGTTGACGGTGGCAGCAGCACCCTGAGAGTAACCCTCGAGGATGACGCATTCGCTAGGGTTGGAAGAGAGGACGCTGTTGACCTTTCGGACAATGTCGCGAGTTCCGGAGGCAGAGTTCTGGCTGAAGTCGGCAGGGTAGACGGTGTTGTAGATCTTTCCGCCGGAAACTTGGGATTGGATTCGCGAGTTCATGGTTCGGAAGCCAGATGATGGGCCCTGAATCTCGCCGGTTCCTCGGGTGTTGATGATGGTGTAGGAGCTGCACTGAGCGGCACGAGGCTCAACCTCGATGGGGCTGGCGGAGACGGTGGCCGCAGCAGCGAGAAGGGGGACGAATTGGAAACGCATCTTGATTGTTGTAGATATTGATTGGTATGATGGTTGTAGAGAGAATGAAGCGACTTGATAGACTGAACATCATGTTCTTGAACAAAGGTCTTATACAAAGAAACATCCGATGATCGGCAATCCACCGCATTATTCCCAGAAATTAAACCGCCTCGCAAACATGTCCAAGGCGGTTCTAGCTCGTTGCTTTGATGCTCTCCTGTCATTAGCGACACGCTAAAACGACAAGCTAGAACGCCGATCACCTCTCGGCACTCTGGGGCCATGTGTCTCGGTAATGCCACTGTTTCATCGCGTCTAGTGACTTTAGCGCGTCTAACTGGCACCTTTACGAGTATAGACTGACTCGTGTTTTGTTCAAATTCGGAGGACCTAACCAAATGTAACTGTCGATCTTCTTCTTTTGTCTGGATTGCGGAGGTGAATTCCGCGATCGATAGTTGCATCGATGATGAGTCCAGACGGAAGATGCCGAGAGAGCATGGTTTGCTCCGTGAGCGGATGTGAACGTGCCTCATAGAGTGGTCATAAATTCAGGATTGCGCCAATTGGTCAGATGACCGACGTGCTGATCGTTTTGAAACCACCATTTCATCTCTACAAGTGCACCGTCCATTTCGATGACGATACGAGGCCTCAGAATGGACTAGATATTGGTTAGCGGTAACAAGCATAAGGTGCCTCACTTCCAACAATTATTATGCCCCGCCCAGAATATTAGAAGGCAAAGCAACTGACCATTGTAGTCTATCATTCCAAATGGTGTCAAAGACTAGCGGCTCCTGTCATAGAAGCTAATATTGATAGCGCGCCGTTACCGTTCTAGTGAAAGCATAATCCGTTTCACCCAAGCAAAGACTCGCTCATCAAGTTCCACAAACGCCACAGTCCTGACATGAGAGGTAGCTTCGGCATTAGATACTGCATTCGACTTGATCTTCCAAGAGGTCTGTTCACCACGCCACAAGCTGCGGAAATGCTCACTCCAACCATGTGGCTTATCTGATGGGCGCTCAGGCGCTTCGGGTTAGCAGTGGGTTTGTCCAGAACAACCTAGTTAACACCTTAACCAGAAGAGTTCCCAGTTCCCGACGTTGTTGAGCAATGACCTCTGGAGATCCGGGGAATGGTAGAAGCTGATTTACGTAACATCGCCGATCGGGATGACTTTCGCTTACTTTGCGGGACGTGGCGACTGGCAAACTACCCTAAACAACATCTTATCAACTGTCGAGGCTGGATGGTGGTTTCTTTGTCTCCGCAACCTGTTCTTCGGTATTGAATGTTACATTCCATATGTTGTCCTGGATGTACATGTTGAAAAAAATTGTCTCTCAACCCAAACAGGGCCATATTTGCCTGTGTTCGTTGTGTTCGTTGTGTTGATTTGTACTGTACGACCTGAAAACTGCCCTTGAAAGACTCATATTCGATCAGCTTCCCAAAGAAACCTATAAAGATGTTACATGGTAGATAACATATGGCTGTTTTGTAGTGAAAGTGGCCATACTTACCCCTCTTGACAATTTTGTAGACTTGAATATTCCTAAATTAGGCTCGCTCGTGGAGAATGACTCGAGACGACAATGACAAATTGGAGACGCTACGAGAAATCTTTGACATACTATCAATTTAATATACTTCTTACTGAACTCAATGCACACTGGACTCAACTCGATAAATCATGACGGATAGCCAACTCATGGGCCTTTAAAAGCAACAAGTTTATGTCGACCTCCAAGTTATCCCCGATGAAAGGAATATCACACTGAGATCCGCAGAACGAAAACGAAGAGAGAAAGGAGGATAGGAGCCAATAAGCACAAAAGGCTCGATATCTGACGGCTTAGAGCAAGGGATCGAAATGCATGACATGACAAACATGAAATTATTTCCGACCAATAAAATGCAGGCTTAAGTAGGAGATCCTGGAGCCCCAAGGCTGATGACACAGGTTTGAGGTTATTCAAACCTGCCTATCGCGTCAAATGCGTTTCAGTAGCCTGGCAACAAGGACCAGGGATAGCGAAATATAACATGCGCATAATCCAGAATTCCTAAAAGGACAAGCTTCACCGCTTAACCCCCAGACCAAGAACAATGTAACATATCTGAAGATTATGCTTCCAAAAGAGGTCAAGATTGTGTCTGAAGCGATTCGAGACTCTTTCTTCGCCTACCAAAGGGGTTGGCCTGAAACGTAGACGAAATAAGTTTCAAGTGACATACATATAAAGCTGTCATGTTCGCCCTTTCCACTTATTGTTGCAGATCAATTCATCCATTCTTCTATTCTCCATTTTGGCTGGTCCATCAATAACTCATTTTCAAGACCCCTTATTCTCACTTATCAAAACTATCAGCAACAAGATGCTCGCCAAAACTATCTTCGTCATGGCTTTCGCTGCAATGGCCATGGCCGCACCTCAGGCCAGCGGCGACCGTAGCGCCCAGATGAAGCGCGTCGAAGAACTTCGCGGCAAGGGTCTTACTTGCAACGAGGGTGTCCAGGGCTCTATCATCTGCTCTGATGGACTCGGTGGTGACTGGTGAGTGCATGCATCCGAGAGCAATGATGCAATATTGACAATCTGTATAGCTTTGTCGACATTTTCGGATCAGGAAACTGCCTCATTTGAAGGAGGCATCGGCAATTGGAAAAGGGGTATTGAGCGATCTATTTATACATGCCCGGTATGCAGGTACCGATAAGATAAGATAAGAGATAATTGAAGTATAATTATTGACCTCCCTTCAACCCCGCAACGTGACCGCTTCATCCTCGTCGATTCCATCTTTAGAAAATCCCAATCACTTATCCTTTAATTCGAGACATAATACAATCATTTGAAACGGTGCCTAAAATACCGCGCATGAACCTTGGTCTCTATTACAACCATTGTAGCCTACCGTCTGGATGTGGAGCTGGCTTCGCGAAACCAGAGCTACTCAAGCGCTGCGGCGCCTGCGGGGTCGTCAAGTACTGTGGTCAGCCTCACCAAAGGGCGGATAGACCTAGGCATAAGGTCCAATGCGTTCCCATCAAGGAACAGAGGAAGAAGCTCGCAGAAGAGGAGGCCAAGCTGCGTGCCAATCCCGGCGAGGACACAAACGGTGCCGACCCTTTCACCAACGCTGTCGGTCAATTTTGGTTCGCCAAGAGCACCCGCCCTTACATGTCGGCTCGCTTTGACATGATGTCTGCAATTCTCAATGTTCGTACTGGAGAAGCTGTCGAGGCTGCTCTTGGGCATGCGCTGGAGATGCTTCGTCTTTGCCGCGGCGATAACCAGGGTGTTCGTTCTTACGTGCCTGCGCTGTATCTCCGACTCGGAAGGGATCAGGAAGCATACGATTTCATCAAATGGCACGCCACGGTACCCGATGAAAAGTACGAATGGAACAACCCTGACTCGCCATATCTTGATCTTCATGATCAGGACGCATTTGAACCTGTCTTCGAAAAGACCTACTACTATAACGTGGCTTTCACGGTAGCTCTCACTTTGATCAAAATTCGCTTGATGAAGGACCTGGAATCTCTCCAAGACTTCCTACAGAAGAACCTTGGTGCGTCAGAAGAGGCCAGGCGCGCCCACCTCGAAGAAGAAGCCATGAGTGATATTCTTCTCAAGCGAACGCAAAATGTCGCCCACAATGATTACAAAGAACTTATTGCCCAACTCAAGAATCAGATCAAGCAGCTGTACGAGAAGGTCAAGAAGGATAACCCGCATTTCTGGCCCGGTGTCCAGAACCCCATGTTGTATGCTTATGATGTACCCACTATCTATACTCCTGGTTCGCGAGAGGAGGCTGTGCTTATCTTCCGCCAGTCGTGGTACTCATGGGCAGAGACGGAGCCTGCCATAACATACATCCGAGGCATTATATCACAGGATAAATGAAATAACCGATGCGAAGACTGGACATGACCTGTTTATAGGATGGATAGGACGCGGGCTAGTATAGATAGTACCGATGAAAACATCCGAGTAAGCTATGCGAGTCTCGGTTGGTGCCAGGGTGAGTCTCCAATAGCTCCAGAGAAAGAATAAAGCAGAAAGTTGATGCCGACTTGAACGAATCTAATCTTGGCGCCGCAATGCCTTGGAACTGCCTTTTTGCTCACGAGCCGGGATGGCAGCAAGATCAAACCTCATAATGCAGATGTTGCCGTTCTCATGAGATAGAGCGAGCAAGTTACCTCTAATTTGAGGGGTTGCCATAACCGTGGTTAGACCCAAGACCTTTTCTCGATATGCAGTAGGCACCCACATCAGCCTTTTGTATCCAAGGTATAACCACTCATTCTCAACATGGAGTAGGTCTTGTGCATCTTCAAGCACGTCATCAAATCGGCTGTCCGAATTGAGGCGAGACATAGGAAGCGGAAAGCGTCCCTGATCGCATTCTAGATATGTGTCATCAGATAGGGAGAGATGGTAAATCCCTCCTCCAACAACATACCTTCCAATCTCGCTCCCGGATGCGATATCCCATTGCTGAATCATTGTGTATGTTTTGCCAAGGACCCGATAGGTAGAGACAAACTTTCCAGATGGTGAAAAGGCCATACCGGGACAATCAGGGCTCAGGAGGACATCCGGCTTGTCGACAAGTTTGAAATATCTCTGGCGAACCAGAGAAGATGTTTCTATTATATCGACACCGGAATCTCGACGAATAGCCAGAACATGGCTGTGGGGGTGGAAAACCGGATCACAAAACCCTGTCATAGCCCCCGTTTCTCCTGTAGCAACATCTAGGAGTGTCCAATTGTGGCCTTTCCCGGATTCAACAGCCATCGAATTACAGTCTGGGGAGAATACAATCCTTGGGCTGCCTTGGCGATGACTCTCGAGTTCGATACTGTTTCGGTAAAACTGTCGGTTGTGCGACACACTCCAGACCTCGCATACATACAAAGAGTTCGAGGACTCGGGTTGGATATAGAGAAAGGCGATAATTTGACCATCCGGGGAGAACACCATGTGACGAATATCAATACGCTGACATGTCATTACCCTCTCAAATGTCGCGCTGTGGACAATTTCAGCTTCACCCTCTATTGGGACAAGAGCCACGTATCTTCCATCGGGTGAAAAGAAGACTTGCTTCCAATCCTTGTAGGTCAAGATCTGAGTCGTCATAGACCCGTCCCAAAGCTCGCATAGAATGTCGTCCCCTTCTTTGTCTTCCCTATCCTCATTGTCCCTTTTTTTATCATATTGTACCCCAAGGGCTACAATCTTTTCATCTGGTGAAAAACGTATCTTCCTTATCGCACACCGTGGTAAAGTCAGCTCCCTGCCAGCCAAGTCGCGTATTTGGGCGTTATCTGCCTCACAGCTGTAGCCGTAGACCAAAGTCCTTTCGGGGGAGAAACTTAAAATGTCGAAGCTTTTGTCACCTTCTATAGGTTCTTGACCCACAGTCAAATTGGATTGTATATCCCAGAGTCGGATCATTAGGCCAGAATCCCCCGATACCAACAATTTCCCGTCACGAGAAATTGAAATCCTGTTCCCCATTTTGGAAGATAAAAATAGCGGAAGTCCCAACGGATTAGCAGCATTGAGGAGAATGATAGCCTTATCGTTCCTTTGAACCAATACAGAAGTCCCGTCCGATGATGAGATGACCTTTTCGTATTTGTCACCAGGATACTCAACTTCGAGTTCTCCGGATACGAGATTGAGAATCATTATTCTGCCTGAGATAGTAAGCAACGCTGCTGTCAATCCATCACTTGACATAGTGAAGTTCCTAACCAGGCCAGTGTCGAAACAATCAAACGTTCTTACACAATGGCCACTTTGCGTATCCCACATGGTCATGCTTAAGGGAGACCCTGCAACAACAAGATACTGCTCGTTGGGAGTAAATTGGCACGAGCCCTTGATTTCAAGGTCGTCAGGTTCTGGGACACGTATTGCATGTCTTGGCTTCCCATCACATTCACCGACACTCCAAATCTGAAAGGTCCAGTTGTTGGCCACTGCCGCTACCATCCTCCCTGTTTTCGGCGAGTAGATAACCTTTCTGACATTCTCTGAGAAAACGTCGACAAAATTATCAAGTTCGAACTGTATTCCACTGGCAAATTCTCTGATATCAATCAACCCTTTGTCTTCTCTGCCGAAAAGAAAAGATGTGTCTTTGCCAAAGGCAATGGATTTTCCGTTTGGAGAAAACGCAGCGCATTTGTAGTTACGGGGAATGTGTAATGTGAAACGCTCAGTACCTGTAACAAGATCCCATATCCTCGCTGTTTTGTCCCAAGATAAAGAAACGACGAGATCTGCCACAGGGGAGCAAGCGACAAAGAACACGCGATTTCTATGTCCTACCAAAGCAGACACTTCCGGTGACCATCGGTCATCAACCAATGGCTTCTGGACAATCCAACCGGGTATGTGATCCTGGAATATGCCTCTCACGAGACTACCTTCCGGACTGAAGACCAGCGCTGATGTGTAAATGTGTAATGGTGCTAGATCGATGATCCATCTATTTTTGAATGTGAAACGTCTAATGTCGTGGATGAAAAGAGATAGTTCCTGCTGTTCCTGTACCTCTAGAACCAGGCTTTGCAGCTTTGTAATCGCGAGTATAGCTGATGCTGTTTGCCTGATGAGGACCAACACTTCGAGCCAGTATAAAGAGCTTGTTCGGAGAAATGTATGAACGTAGCCTCCATCCAGAAGCCCAACCTCTCGCTGGGTCAGTTGGTCCAACTTCGAAAGATGATCAATCCAGTACTGGCATACATAGCGCAAATGAGGTTGAATGTGCTCAGCAACCTGTTCGGCCGATATTTCGGAAACTAATGTTCCAGGCCACTTCAACCCACATATATCTTGACGGAGTTCGTTTGACATGACGCTGAGACAGTAAAAGGATGCCTTCTTATGCATTTCAGATTCATCAACCTGAAACATGAGATCTTGCGTCCGCTCTTTACTCAAAATGAAGTCTCGAAAGGACAAGTGTATCAGCTCGATGGGAGACTTCTTGTCACTGGGTACCGTGAGAATAGCCTGGAGCTTCTTCAACAATCGTTCCAACCTTTCTGCCACGTTGTCGGGCCCTTTTACAGTGTACTCAACGAAGCGCTTCAGCGATGACATATCCACAGGCTGAAAGACTGTTACAAGAAAGCCCAGAGCATTCTTCATGATCTCATAAGTCATTCGCCTTGCGCTTGGACTGAGCTTTTCGCGGGCTGGGAATGACAAAACCTTGGAGTAGATATCATCAATGTGGTTCTGAGGACCATCTTCTCCCCAGTCATCCGTGGCTGGGCTTGTTTCCAATATCAGGTCGAGACGATCTTGTCTGTCCAATGGATCAGCAAAGTCTCCGGCATCTAAGAATCGACATGCAGTTGCTGCATAGATGAATAGGCCATTGGCCTTTTCGCTGAGCTGCTTGATGGTAGTTACGGAGATCTCGACTTCGTCACAGCCGTGTTGCTTAGCTATCGTTTTTAGAGTGGAACGAATGTATCGTGTGATGTCGTCGTTGTCACCCTCTGCGTCTAGTCTGATCTTCTCTAAAGGCACTGGCCGATGTAGTCCTTCTTCCATCTGATCGAAGGCCTGCTGAATATGCTCTTCCCGTCTGCTCGTAATGAGAAGGCGAAGCTGAACCTTCTCAAGGTCCTTGAGCTGCATAGCCAAAAGGCTGATAAATTCCTTGGCTTGACCTCGGTCAATACACTCGTCCAGCGCATCCACTACAACAATGAGTTGTATGGGTAAGTATGTTTTGCGGTCGAGAATGGAGAGGGTTTCGGCAAGGAGATGCTGCAGTTGTTGCTGGGGTGCTTTCGTCCCAATGGTCAAATTGTCGTTGACTGCTTGAGCTACAAGTGGCTTAAAGTCGTCAAACACTTCTGCAAGACTCCAGGCTATAGTTGTAAAGAAACGCTGAATGTCGTTTCTTGCATCATCGACTTGTTTGAAGAAGAAGCTGGCGCCCAGGAACGCGGTCTTTGGAGGGTCTCTCCCGATGGTGAGTGGTCGTCTCTGTTTTAAAGCGTCTGCAACGGTTAAGGCAATACTTGACTTTCCAGTGCCAGCCATGCTGTAAAGCCAGAATATGAGTTCACCTGAGGGGTCTTCTGCCCAGTCGCCGATTTGACAGAGAATGTCGTGTTGAGTACCTGATAAGCAAACACTCTGGGCACTTAGAACCTTCGCTGAGTCGAATACGGCATCCGCAGCAATTGGCAGCTGAAGCAATAGTTTCCTCTATGCAACAATCAGAAAGAAGCAACGATGCGGACTTAAGACAACTTACCTCTCGTGCAGCTTGCTCTTTAATGCCCATCTTCTTCATTCTAGCATCCATCTCTTGCAACGCATTTAGTGTCTTTGTGGTTGTTGTCTCAATCTTCTCCACCGCAGTCCATATCTCCAAGGTTCTGGCACCAACTCGATCTTGGACAGCTTGGTCAACGAGTTGCCTAGAAGTGTCTATCTCCTTCCATTTCTGTTTCCAGTCATCGGGGTTGAGAAGTCCTCCCATGTTTCGACGCCATTTACCTTGGCCGTATTGCAAGACGAAACGAATTTGATACAGGTAAACCTTCTCATAGATGTCGATAAGCTTAGTCTCGATGCTTGAGAGCAGCTCGTGGGTACTTGTACTTGTAGTATGACTAGCAAGAGTTATAGGCTACTTTTCACCCGACTAATTTCGGAACATACCTTGCAGCTTCGGCATCCTGAGTCAAAACTGACTCCTCTAGATTTTGGTATCGAACAAGCATAAAAAAGATCTTCGTGAGGCCGTCTGCCGCATCTTCATCTTTCTGGAATAAATTCTCTAATATCTTGAAGGTGGCATTAGTACCCTGACAAGCTCGAAACCTTACGGAAGGATATAGGTATCAAAGCCAACGGCGAAGTCCTCGGCCCGTTTGCGAAGGCACCTAATATTTTTGCACCAGGACTCACAGGTAAAACACCTAAGATGCAAGCCCAAGCTAGAGCAGCCTGCGGTTCAGCTGACAATGCTCCACTGATGACAGGCTTGAACTGTTTGATGGTTTGAATGGCTTTCTGGATATGCTCTCGGACGACAATCCGTTTCCCACCCAATGTGAAAGACGTGCGGGCTTCAGGAAGATCCTCGAGCTTCTCCTTAGCCATGATCCGGACACGCTCAAGCCTACCTCCATCTTGATTATAAGACTCCGCCCACGTCTGTTGGGTTTGCGACGGTTGCTTTTGCAGGTAGTCTTCAAATTTTCTCAGGTCCCCAGCATGCTCACTCTCTTGAACCCTATCATATGCTTTTGCCCAAAGATTGTTCAGGTGGAACATCCCTCCCATATTGTCGGCCGGACGGCGAATTTACGCCAAAATAACCCGGGATCCGTCCAAAGGAATATCTGATGCGAAAAGGAAGCTGAGGTCGGAACCCCATGACCCCGCAGAGCGAAATGTGATATGATCAGTAAGGCTGCCAATCCGCGTTGGCCACGAAGCGCGTGTCAGCCTCGTTCATAGTGGAGTCATTATTCAAATACTTGCAGATATTTGATCCGAACGACTACATCTTGAGGCCCATTCTGACATATTTTGACATACTCGAGATGCGACTTCATTGATACGCTGCTGTGTGTGCTCTAGAAAATAGCTTTCCAGGCGCTTCGTGACCCCATCGTATGTTCGAAGCGTTTGCAAAAAGTAGCCCGCTTCTGAGCGGGGCTGCAATTAACCTTGTCCAGGCATAGGCCCTCTATGACGAGATGCCAAGACAGAATTATAACTGGGACGGCAGACATTTTGGGGACTGGAAATCGCATGAAACCAACAGATCGGAGGTGTTACCTCGGTTATCACTGGCAGAACAGGACATGGGTGGGAAAAGATCGAAAGGAAGTCACGCACAGGGGATCCAGGGTAACATTATAAATATTCGTACTATAATGCCAATATCTGCGTTCAACTAGTAATTAACGATTTCGTATTAAAGAACGACATATCCAATCGGATGGAGAAACCCTGATGTAGTGTGATAGTTCCGGATAAACGCTATCCTCGTTCCATGGGTGAATATCCGCAGCCATATCCGCAGCATCGGAGTTCAGTTGATCCAGTTAAACTTATGCGGGGAATGTTTTGGAGTCCGAAGCCAAATTCTGAGCCGATACGAACCAAGAATCACCGATCAGGTCATGGAATTGTTGAAGAAGTGGCTCCGGACAAGGCGATGTGGGTTGACAGACACACGACTCTCCAAACCCGGTCCCTGATCTTTGTCTTGGACATAGCAGGCTTTGCACAAAGAATGCATCGATTACAGTTTGAAGATGATCAAATGCTCACGTAACTGCTCTCATCTCGCAACTTGTGTCAATCATCTGACCAGATTCTGGGGAACCTGTCCCACTCTCGGCATTACTCGCGGCCTTGTTCTTCATCAAGACCGGGGTAGACGCGCTAAAGAAGCATGGGGCTCCGCGTTGGGATTGGGGAAGAACGCGTGAGGATGAAGGAAGGATTAGAGAGACGGGGGTATGGGCTTGGGAAACCCGTTTTATTTACGTCGTTGGGTCGGTTTCCACTGGGGAGTCTGGAAAAACGTTTCCATGGTTGGGGAGACTTTCGGAGTAACTGATGTGAAGGAACAGGCAATTTCTGCATTTATGACGATCTGCTACATGAAGAGAGATGTATGTTTGTGCGAATATCGATCAGCAAATACGAATATCAGATCACTTCAGCTTGACCAAAAAGTGAGTCAAGCGAAGCCGGAATAGAACTGCCGAAAACAAGGTGCATCTAACTGAACCAATTAGATAAATTGGTGTTTAGTTATCCGACACTCTACCGAAAGGTGGCTACGATCACCGGCACTAGATCCTCATTTCGAGACACCAACAAACTTCTTGAATCGTACCGTTGCATACTAATGACTCGTACCCGCTCGGAACAGGGAATTTCGGCAAACATGAAGAACCAAAAGATCAAATCATTGCGGGGTGAACGGTTACTCTCCTGATCTGAACGGGCTCAGCTAAGTGGAACTGGGTAGCATCCAAGTCTCACTTAACGCTCCTTGCTCATAACCTGGGGAACTGGAAACTGGAGACCCCGCGATCTAAGCTTGTTTCTTGTCGGGTGACGGCGGAGCGGAATTGAGTTGGGTCTGTCTGTGGGTTTACATATATAACTGTTTGCTGATCGCACCTTTATTTTTTGGGCCGGTTGTTTTTGTCCCAGACACTAATTCTTTAAGCTTATTTGAAGCCATGGCTGTTGATAACAATGATCAGCCCTCTTTGGGCGGCGTCATGGCTGTTTTGCCGAACCCTACAACGCCTTGGTATAGGCAGGGTCATTTAGCTAAGCTTAATGGTCTTATCCTTGGCCTAGTCTGCTTTCGTAAGTACTAACTATCGTCTCTCATATCGCTTTCGCTAACAGAGATCGACAGAGTCTGCCATTGGATATGATGGTAGTTTGCTCAACTCTCTTCAGTCCTTCCCTCAATGGAACACCTTCATGGGTAACCCCACTGGCGAATGGTCCGGCTTCATCAATTGTTCTTACTTCATCGGCTTCATCGTCGCCTGCCCACCTAGCTCATGGCTCGCCAACAGGTTTGGTCGCCGTATGCCCATCTTCCTTGCTTTCATCCCACTTGCAATTGGAGTCGGTCTGCAAACAAGTGCCCAGTCTGAAGCACAATGGATCGCTGGTCGATTCATCCTAGGTCTGCCAACTGGCATGTTCGCTACGGCGGTACCTCTGCTTATTACTGAGATTGCGTACCCTAGCCAGCGAAGTGTTGTCTCAGCTCTCATGAACTGTAACTACTTTGTTGGTGGTATCATTGCATCTTGGGCTTCGTATGGTACAAGACACTACGATGACTGGGCCTGGAGAATTCCTACCCTTCTTCAAATCGCTTTGCCTCTTTGTGGTCTTCCTGCTCTGATCATGGTTGATGAAAGCCCTCGATGGCTGATCTCCATGGGACGCGAGGAGGAGGCTCGCCGAATCTTGGCAAAGATGCATGCTGTAAGTTTTACTCGTATTCTTAGTATCGATTGTGATTCTAACTGATCTCGACAGGGCGGCGATGTCAACCACCCTCTCGTCGACTTCGAACTCCACGAAATCATCACAGCCATCGAATCCGAGAAACAAGCCACCAAGTCCACCTCCTACATGACCCTCGTCTCCACCAAGGCTCACCGTCGACGATTCTTCATTACTCTCACCCTCGCCATTTACTGCCAATGGGTCGGTAACGGAGTCGTCAGCTACTACCTCGCCACGGTCCTCAGCACGGTCGGTATCACCAGCGTCACTGATCAGACTTTAATCAACGGCTGCCTTCAGATTTGGAGTTTGATTGCTGCGTGCACTGGTGCTCTATGCGTTGAGCGTCTTGGAAGACGTCCTCTTCTCTTGCTGTCTTGCGCTATCATGCTTGTCAGCTTTATCTTGATCACTGCTTTGTCAGGAAGCTTCGCTGCTAGTGGATCTAAGGCTGTTGGTATCACTATGATTCCATTCATCTTCTGCTTTAATGCCGGTTATGGTGTCGCCATGTAAGCATGACCTCCTACTTTCTACTCCGACCATGTCACTAACAAATCCTTCAGCACTCCTCTCCAAGTCGCTTACCCTCTCGAGTTGTGGCCCTTCCAGCTTCGAAGCCGTGGTATGTCCGCGCTTTGGATTATCATGATCTCCGCCCTCATCTTCAACGTGTTCGTAAACCCAATCGCTTTGGCTGCTATTGGCTGGAAGTACTACATCGTCTACGTGGCACTTCTCGTCTCTTACGGTCTCGTCATCTTCTTCTTCTACCCCGAGACCAAGGGACGTACACTGGAGGAGATCTCTGTCGTCTTCGGTGACGCACCTGAAGGTCTATATGAGACTGAAAACACCAAGGTTTCGGAGAAGGCGGATGTTAAGCACCTTGATTAAGACTTTTGGGAGCAATATGTGTAACGTTTCACGAATTGTATTTTTATTTCATAGCGATATAAGCAGAGAGTCCTTTCTATCCACGATTCTTCTCATCTCCGCTATACATTTTCAGTCGTGATACACCTTGACTTTTAGTGAGGCTGAGGATCGTCATATGCCCACGTTTCCTTGCCCTGGCTGTCGACACTTTTAAGCTGTCCGATCATGTTGTTGCTTTCGTCGAGCGCCTCAGTGTTGGCAGCTCGCTTCTTGCCGCAATTTCTGCATTCCGGCTTGTCCCGGTCGTTGACTTCATCACAGGCTTGAGCTATTAACCTGGCCTTGCACTTCCACTTCTTGTGGTCCTTTCGTAGCTCAGTCTGTTCGACCATGGTGTATGATGATTTGATGTTTGCTGCTAGGGAATGTTCTAATGGTTGTATCTTGACCGTCAATCTCTATTGTTCTGAGTGTGGCGATGTTGCGTTGTGTGATGGTTAGCCAAGCTGTAACCCGTTGTGGATAGATATAGACGATACGGAGGTGTGAGTTACTGTGATCAAGCAGCCGAGACATCAAGGTGGTAAGTGAATCAATGTCAACTATCTATCGCAGGTCTGTGTGAATCAGGGGCGTCAAAAGGTTGGTCACAGTGACACGGGACGTTACTTGTGCTACTTCTACCGATGGAAAAGCATCGTTACTCACTCGAGCAACTCCAGTCGTACCTGTGATTCCATGACAACAAGAAAGGTCTAACTGTGATTAAGTGAAGATCTCCAAAACCATGATATGCACACTGTCTCAGAACATGTATGATACGGTAGAGAAAGACCTATCTCCATGAATTCTATATGGGGCTAAGATATATACCAGTGATGATTTGAAAACACAGTAAGCACTGTCACAGAAAGAATGAAAAATGGTGGGAAAGCAGCTTAATATTGAGATAATCTTTTAACAAAGGAAAGCTAAGTAATATTGCCGAGTAAGGTCATGTCTTCCATGAGACAGCATTGTCTTTACCTCGACTATGCCTTGACGGCTTTGATGGCGGATGAAAGAGTGGGCTTCTGCGCTTGAACAATAGGAGCAAGCGTCGCAACAGTAACATGCGGCCACTTGAGTCCGTTGAAATCCAAAAATACCATCTGAGAATACTGAATCTGAGAATAAGCCACGGTAACTGTCTTCCTCTCTGCAGGAATCTTCACATCCTTATCGATGTAGAACTCCGGCACCGCGTCCCTGGGTCCCTTGGCAGCAGGAGACACGGTCTGGCCGACACGCATTCCAGGATCGAGTTCAATTTCAGCGTGGACCTTGGAGACCCAGTACTGAGCGGTCACATCAACGGCATTAGCGTTTCCATTCTTGCCCGCCTTCGTGGCCGGGCCCTTTTGACCTGCGTCGGCGCCGATGTTGAAGCCGATGTTGGATGTTCCGCCGCCGAACTTACCGGAGGGCGCATTGGTTGAGACAGTGAACATGGTGTTGTGGACGATGTGCTTGCCCTTGTTGGCTTGGGAAAGGATTGTGTTCGGGTCATTGAGGATTTCTTGTGTGATGGTGCCGTTCTCCATGAAGAGGGTCAAGTCTTGGGGAAGGCGACGCGACCTGTCATCACTGGCTTTCTGGCTGTTGAACGGCGCCTTCTGTGCCTTTTTTATCGCAACATCAAAGGGTCCTGGGCCAAGTGGAAGGACAAGGGGGGTAATATCGACCTCGGGAAATTTGGGTGCACCAGGCTTAGTGACAGGAGCGTCGAAACCTTGAGCATTGATGGTAGTACCATGAGGGATAGATCCCATACGACAGAAAGACATGGGAAGTTCTGGCATCTCTTCCACTTTAGGGACTCTCATCCAGAGTCCAGGTTCAAAGTGAATGCCTGGAGGGTTCTCAGGCACAGGCTGTCCGGGAGGCGGCGGCATAGCATCAACGATGGTCTGCGTGTAGGGAAGACCGATCAGAGTGATATCAGCCTGTTCGAGCAGCCCGCGGTTGGGGACATCTGTCAAGAGGTCACCAAAGACCTGGGTCTCGCCAGTCAGGTTGAGTTGTAGAAGGTTGTCATCATTGGTGTCGGTAGGCTCCTTGTCAAACTTGGTTGGGGTCTTTCTACTGCCAGGTCGGAAGATAGTGTTGAAGCCATAGCCACTGAATGTGCCCTTAAACTCTGCTAGAGCATCCAGGGGAGGAGGGGGAGGACCTTTGATCTCTTCAGTAGCCTTGTGGTGGCCGTTCTTGGACTCATGATGGCCATTCTTGGACTCGCCATTGATGTGAAGGGCTGGCTGGAGAACGGTGGGACCATAGTTGAACTCCCTTGGGATGTCAATGATGACGGAGGGAGCAGTAGGTGCGAGGTCCTCAAGACTTGCCTCCATGGCTGATGAATGGTAGAAGGTTTGGAGTAATAAGAGGTGATGAAGATGGTGAGGATGGTGAGGTTATGGGAAAATAGAAGTTGATGGAGCGGGCATGGGATCCCTTTTATCTTATAGTGAAGAGAACGTCACAGGACTACACCTTGTGATATCGGGCGTCTGGGAACTCAGGACATTCCCCTCACGTCTGGGTACCATGAGTTTTGTCAAAAGAAATGTGACCTATTCAGCCTCCATCTCAACATTTAGGAGTCTAGAACGTGACTTCAGTCACCGTGGCTTGAACGAACAGCCGTGAAATGACGGACATCTGCAATAGGAATATTCTGACCGCTCAGCTGTGACTTAGGATTGAACGCTCCAGTATACACCAATGAGATACCACATGGCGGCGTAGAAATAGAACGCATCTCATAGGTCGAAGAAATCTATCACAACTAACGCTTTTCTGCTACCCGCCAGAACTAAGACATTGCCGTTTGCGCCGCATAACTATCGAGCGGGGTAGTGGGATGAAGTTCTCTCAGCAGACATAATTGAACGGAGAAAACAAACCCTGTTTGGGAACTGAGCAATAGTTGATACACTTTCCCCTGTGATCAGGCAGCCACAAAAGACTTTCTGTATGAAAAGAAGATAGCAAGTCCGAGACATCGTCAGCCAGTGCATAGCCCCTGCCTTCAGCCGCAAGGAACCAAGGGCAATGATATGGAGAATTCTTAACGTCTCAGCATTTTGGCGGAGCAAAGACGGTATTCCAGCGGCGCCATGTTTGTGATCAGCCGCAGCGTCTTTTCCATTTTCGAAAGTTCCGAAACGTCGAGACCGCTGTCCCCAATTCTATGTCTTAGACGCCGCTTTTCTTGGTATGTGATTGGCTGTTGACCTAAGAAACCTTGCTGGGATAATGCAAATGGAAGAGATATCATTCGCTAAAGTCCGAGACCTGTAGAATGTAGGCGAACTGGCCTGGATCCCTGCATCTTTTGGGGCGATGAATGAGACAATATCGTGAAGGAATTCGATAGTTTAATGCGGGTAGATCAACAGAGGTACGAACAACTCCCATTAGCTAGTCATCTTCTCATCCGAGACGGACTCGCCGGAGGAAGGCCTATTGAGAAACCCTGGGAAATGCCATGTGAGCGACTTACCATTTCGCATTCGTCGTTAGTAGCCATTCCTACATGCAAACTGTCAATAGCCGATTTACTAATGCAGGAATGTAGGTTGAGCGACAGGCTGAATCTAGATGACCAAGATGCAGCTGAATATTCATCGGACAAAGATGCCCCACTTGTCATTAAGCGAGACGCTTGAAATGCTATTGTCGCAGCTGTGAAGAGCAATACCAAGAATCATCATACGTTAGGTAGCAATAGGTTGCATAAGAAGGTTTCGTTCCCTCACGATCATACAGCTTATTACTCCAGCATCCTTTTCGTTTCATTCATCCATTCACGATATGGCCTCCACTGTTGAAGAAACTCATCAGCTCACCTCCTCCTACAAGCACATGTGGGCTCGTAACGTAGCCCAAAAGACAATGGACTATGACTTTAAGGGAGTTAAAGAGTTGGTCCCTGGTGCTTCAAATATCGACAATATCGGTAAGTTGAGAGAGATCACTGAAGAACGAACTGGTAAAGGTTACATACCTAAAGCCGATGGTCAAATCGATGTCGGCATTGTTGGCGCTGGTGTCGCCGGTTTGTTTACTGCCCTCCTATTTGACTGGCTCAACGACCATCCCGATCTGAAAGGCAAAGGTCTCAAGATCAATTATGATGTTCTTGAAGCTGCTGGGGCCCAGAGACTTGGTGGACGACTTTATACTCATCACTTCTCTGATGAGGAGCATGATTATTATGACGTTGGTGCTATGCGCTTTCCCAACAATTCGATTATGAAGCGGTAAGCAGCAAGCAATCAAACCCCTATCAATGACTTCCAAGATTGACTGACTGCTCTCCAGAACGTTCCAACTTTTTGAATACATCGGTATCACCCAGACCAGCAAACCAGGCCTCATTCCCTACTATCTTAAAGATATCGACAACGTCTGCCCTTCATACTTCAACGACATCTCCAAGTGCGGCGATGTCTGGGCCGAAGGAATGAATCCCGACGATCCTTATCAGATTAACTGTGGTTTGGCTCCCAATGGCCAGATCCCAGCTGAGTATGGCCTATACTGAATTATCTCGGTGAGATCAGATCTAACTCGTTTCAGGTATCTTAAAGAAGATCCCGGCCATCTTGTCGGGAAGGCTCTGGGTAGATTCTTGAAACATGTCGAGAACAAATTCAAGGAGATCATCGAGATGAAGAAGAAACATGAGGGTAAAGCTGGAGAGGTGCATGACGATGAGCTAACCACCAAGTCCAAGGCCTTGTTCCAGTTACTTATGAAGGCTGACCACATGAGCGTTCGTCAGTACCTTGGCTCGTGAGTTAAGCCACCTACAGTCTCCAAGATAAAAGCTGACAACCATCCAGCGGGCAAAAGGATGAGAAGAAGAAGACAGAGGAAATCCCAGTAGGCGACGATGAGGTTCCTCTGGGCCCTGGCTACAATTTCAACACGATTGAGTGGCTCGAGACGGCTACCTAGTAAGCATTCCAGAATCATCGCAAACTGCAGCAACTGACCTTGTATAGCGGAACCGGATGGTACGACCAGTCCCTCACAGAATGTGTCTTAGAGGAGCTCGACTTCCACACCGACGACATGGACAAAGACTCACCCAACAAGAACACACAATACTGGTGGTGCGTCGATGGCGGTGCCCAGGAAATCGCCAGGAAAATGGCGGTAAAGGCCAAGAAGCGCGTCGAGTTCAACACTAAGGTCCTATCAATTGACGCCCAAGTTCCCGTGCGCGTGAAACGTCGCAAGGAGCGTGGCACCAACGAATTTACAGCCATGAAGATCAAGACCACAAGAACTGATCCCAAGACGAACAAGGTTGAGACTAAGAACCGCGAGTACTTTGCTATCTTCAACAGCACCACTCTCGCTGCTCTTCAGCGCATGGAGTTGCGCGATGCCGGCTTGTCCTATGGAACTAAGCAGGCTATCCGAGCACTTGGGTACGGCGCTTCGTCCAAGGTTGGCATGAAGTTCCGAACTGCGTGGTGGCAGAAGGCACCTTTCAACATCAAGAAGGGCGGAGTGTCTAGGACAGACTTACCTCTGCGTGTCTGTGTGTACCCTTCATACAACATCAAGTCCAATGAAGGAGATAAGTGGGATCCTGAGAAGCCAGCTGTGCTACTCTGCTCTTACACCTGGGGTCAGGATGCCCAGCGTATTGGGTCCCTCTGCTCCCCCGACTCACCGCACAACGAAGCGGAGCTCAAGCGTCTCATGATCCATGATCTCGCTCGGCTCCACGCCAGAGCTGACTATTCTTTTGAGGATCTGGTTAAGCTGTTGGAGGAGCAATACATTGACCATCACGGCTACGATTGGTACAGAGACCAAAACATGTCCGGTGCCTTCGCTTACTTCGGCCCCGGCCAGTTCTCCAACATGTGGCAGGAAATCATCAAGCCCAATGCCTTCGGTCAACTCTATCTGGTCGGTGAGGCAGCTTCTTCCCACCATGCTTGGATCGTGGGTGCGCTAGAAAGCGTTATCCGTGCAGTATACGTCATGTTCCAAGGTCTTCAGAACGGCAACAAGAAATTTGAAGCCTATAGCATCGTACTGGACTTGCTTAGGCAAACGCCTACTGAGGATAAGATTGAGGACATTGGTCAGCCTTTGGAGAGAGGCGGCGCTATGCCCAAGGGCTTGCCTTTCCACCCGCTGCCTGAGGAGATGCCCGAGACGCAGTTTAACACACAGGGCCAGGGTCTCACTGATAGCCCGGCAGTGGAGGCTGACCCTAAACAACAGGTTGAGATGACATATGGTGCTGCGTTGGCTACGTTGAGTCTGATTGAGAGTTTCTTTGAGTTGGGTTTGGATAAGCTTGTCAAGCCGACGCCTGAGACTGTTGGCTGATTGTGACCGTTGCTGCATTTTTTTTAAGTACTTGATATAATTTACACATTGCTTCAATAAATCATTTGTTATGATAAAATGATGAAAGTCATCTGGCCGCTAACATTGCATTAACACTATCTTGAATAAGTAAAGAGGTCGTGGAAAAGCAGTCGGAGAAGCACGGGTGCTTTTTTGATACTTCCCGATTAACAGGGTTATATCTGGGGTTATTTAATATGTTAAAGTAAACTTTGCAGCTTAATCAATAACCTTTAATTAAGTCAAATAGAGTGGTTCTTAACCAATTCTGCATAATTAACCGCGAAAAAGAAATAATCTTAATGCAAGAAATAGGGTAGGTTGGGCGGGTAAAAAGTCAAAAATGTCGGTGGAGAGGCTCGAACTCTCGACCTTTGGATAACCCTGGTGTTTAACCGGGTCAATCTGAGAAACCAGATATGAGACCAACGCTCTAACCAACTGAGCCACACCGACCTGTTCATTTGCGATGTTACGCCAGTCTATGTACCCCGGCCCGAGCTCCTGACCAGACAAAACCACTTCAACACAATGAGTTTGGAGAGGCCAGAATGGATTATCCGACCGGCGACACAGGAACATCCGTCGGGTCAATTGAAGCACACAGGATAACGGGTCTTAAAGTTTCTTAAAACAATGTTACATCTTGAAGCATTTGACTGTGATCTTTACGAAGTCAATTGGAGGATTCATCTGACGAAGTATAAAAGGTATGGATGGGTATAAAATAAACTATCGTACAAAGGGAAGGTAATTTTTTTTTTTTTTTAGTAGTGCCCTAGACGCCGGGCCTGGTCTCTGGCATGTTATTCCCATACTTCATCTCGCTGGAGGTCCTTGATCCAGTCGTTCTGGTCTCTTCTACAGCCGCCTTCGACGTATTTTCGTACACGACATCAACATTTGTCGTCCGCATAATTCCATTATACGTCATAATTTCCTCCTCCGACCCAGTCGGTGACACGCTTCGGATCTCAGTATGCTGATTCCTTGATCCTCGCAGGTCTTTAAGGTGTATATTATCATGGTTATGCGACCTCAATCCATTCGTTCCACGAGTACCAGTTCCGTATCGGTCGGCGTAGGGTGTGCCGGATGTCACTCCAGAGCTTCCTCCAAAGAGTGAAGGGAACCATCGTCGGAAAAGTGGTCGGAGAGCTGGGATCGATGCGCAGATGATTGCGATGTTTGTTTCGACGGCACCCCAGACGGGAAGAACGGTATAGAATGTGTCCTCGCCTGGGTCGGGTCCTTCGACAAGTTGGTGATGAATAGAGATGACTCGGACGATGCCGATGATACCGACTCTGCAGATTATTAGTATCTTAGAGGTTGGTATGATGCGAAAGTACTTACAGGCTACCCAGGACAAAGACACCAATCACAGCAATTTTAGTCGCCCATCGCATTGATAGACCCAAGAAGATCCAGAATGGCAGCGCAACAACAAGAAAATCGGTCACAATAGTGATGCAGGAAGCAATAACATGGAACCAATTATCAACACACTGCACCCCCGGCTGCCCTCGCAGTGAGAAATCCCAGTTTGCTTCAATCGGCCAGCATTGGAAGAGCGCAGTGAAGAAGATGGCGACAGCGTGTAGAACGTTGAAGAGATTGAGTCCGTGGATTGCGTATCGCACGTTCGTTTTGTGACCACCTAGTCGGAGAAGGAAGACGAGGATCGAAGCTTTGACGAGGGCGAGGACGGGGTTGTAGAACATCTGCACGAGGAAGTTCCACCAGAAACCGGCTCGCATATCAAGATCTTTTGGTACATCGTAGGCTCTAAATCCCCAGTAATTGAGTTTCATGACTAACATGCGAGTGTTAGTATAATAAGAATGGGAGATTGGAGACAGAGACGACTTACACATATAAAGAGGTGGGATCATAAGCAGAGCAAAAAGCTGACGATGTTAGTTGCCTGGACGATTAACTGGTAAATAGTGTACTTACCAGCGCTGCAAGAATAAGGTAGTCATCTATAAGAAACAGTAAGCATTTGGCGTATATCACAAGTCTTGTAATTGCCTACCTAAACCTGTTGTCCGTGAGGTCACGCGACTGTAAATGCGCATCGACACGAATATTATCGACAAAATCGGAAAGATGAACAAAGCAGCAAGGCCCTTCTGCTGCAATGGTGTCGTTGGAAGCGTCGTCGGGTTAGGAAAGGGCGGCGGCCCCGTGCGGGCGTAAATATGCGACCAGTCCATCATGAAAGTCCAAGCAAACGATTGTCGAAACCCTAAGATGTTGCATGCAACTTTAAGTTGCTTTTGAGAGACGATGCAACGCGCTGATCCGGAAGACCTTTGCGATCGGTCACGTTTGATCAGCCCTTCTTGGCGGCAGGGGAAGAAATGGAGACGGAAGGGAAAACCGGAAAGAAGATCATTTAGATATTACAATGATGGGTCACTACGAATTTATGTACATTGTTGGTTGGGAATTATCCAGGGGCAGCAGATTCTTCAAAGCGCAATAGGGCTGCGTACTCAAACAGAGTTTGTGAGGGAATCAGGCTTGGCCCGTGGGTGAAGAGCTGAACCACCATCTTGCATACGATGTGAGACAGCAGATCAGTTTCTGGTTCCTGGGAAACGACCACCAAAGAGGAAAGTGATACCCGGGACTTGGTAGCAAAACTCCCGACTGTTGGTTCTAGACTTGATGCTTGTTCTGTCCCTCGTCCAAGGACTCGGGGCTTCAGCTCTTTCTGTGCCACATATCCCGCATTGCGTCCGACTGCAAGATTGGCTGGGCATTCAGGATTGAAGTGTGGGATGGGGAAATTGCATGTCAGACCCAGCTGTGTTTTACGGGTTATGCATGTTGGTTGTCAAAGGATTGATGGTGGAAACGGTTAGTTGGTTGTTTGGTGGCGTCTGCTAAAGAACATTTCTGCCTGAGCTTGTATTGGTGGCTGAAACACGTCAGCAGCCTCAGCTAAAACCTGTCAATCTTCATCTTATCCTCCCATCAAACCAGAGAAGAACCAAAGAGGAGATTCGTCTCAATTGTAAAGCAGTCAAACTTTTCTAGCGTGTAAAGATCTCGGAGTCAAGTGGGATAGATAATCCTTCAAGCTTAAGCGATAAGCATAAAAGAACCACTCATCTAATCTCTCTTCCTTCGCTTGCACTCAAACGGCCAAGATCGTCATTCGAGGGATTTATTAGCCTAAATTTCTTCAGCAAGGAATCTTCAACAACCAACGCATTAACAGCATGCAACGTAAAGGAGGACCCCGACGTCGGTTAAGCGAGGAAATCTTGGTGGACCGGACCCGAGGATCCCTTACCCCAGATCCCTGAAGCCCCAAGCTTTGTGCCGGGTTTACAGCCAGTCGCAACCCTAATTGTGATCCATCGCGCGTCTCAGCTAGACAGCTTTCTGATGATCTTTTCTGTATTGAGATGATCCTCGTCAGCGGGAGAGCGGGAGAGCGAAGGTTACAATGACTTTAATCAGACAGACAATGAAGAGAACATTGGAGAGCACCGAGATAGAAAACTGAGATATTATGAAAACGTAATTAAGAATAAAACTGATGGTATTTCTAGTGCTCTCGGCAGTTGATATCTACCGGTGATCTAGAAGACACCGCTCAACATAAGGTTCTTGGGCTGACCAGGATCATAAACTTTGTCGGTCATACATTCCCATGTCGTAAAATTTGTCCGTATGCATGTTGTTGGTTGTCTCCCGCTCCAATCACAATTATGATGTGTCACACAGATTCTAGACTTGGCAAACACCATCTGTTGGTCGAATACCGTTCCCAATGGAACGCAATTAGAAGAAGCCAAGCTTATTGATCGAGCATCATGATCCACCGGGGAATCTTCCGTTGTGCTAAAGAAAATAGCGCCAGTCGGAGTATCGTCCGTCCGCGTTTTACTCGGGGTTTTGGCAACCGAACATCTGCAGGGCTTTTCATCCTGCCAGGCCTCCCCCTCGTCCTGTTCGCTTCCCCACCGTCAACCAACAGACAGCATGGATGGGTAATCGGCCCATGATCCAGAAGTTCAGGTAATTACTACCTAATGCGTACTAACCACCGTTCTGACAGTCAACCAACGCCCGCTGGGAGGATTGTAAAGACTAGTGTTAGATATATAGTCTGTAGATGTGGCTTAAGACGATCTCCTTCCCTTTCTTCTTCTTCATCCCACTCTCGTTCCTTTTTCTTGGCGTCCCTGCAGCCTGTAAACTTTGAACATGCAAGGCTCTCATTTCTCGTGGCTGCTTGCCGCGCTCGTCCCTTTTACCCTTGGTCAGACGATCGATGTCGATGGCAAGGCGGTCCGTATGTAACTCTGTTCTTATTTCTCTGATGATCCATCGCTAATCTGAAACATTGAACAGCTGCGGATGAGAGCAATGTTGCCCCTGCTTGGACTAAACCTGTGACTGCTTCTTCCAAGAGCCCCTTTGTCGATGCTACTCCTCAGCTTACTGATGCTGTCCTTGCTAACCTCACCGACTTGAACTTGAGTGATGTTGACCTCTTCTACTTTGCCGACACAAAGGCATCTAAGAAGCGAGATGCCCTCTCTCACTCAAAGTGCAAAGTCTTCCCTGGGGACAAGGCCTTCCCTGGCAAGTTCATCTGGAGTGTCTTTGACCTTCTCACCGGCGGTGCCCTCATCAAGACCGTTCCTCTTGGCTCGGCTTGCTACAAGGGTGAACACTACGACGAAGAGAAGTGTAAATTCCTTTTGGACAACTGGTCCAACAGCACAACACATATCGATGATCCCACATCGGTGATGTCCCCTCTCTTCCAAGGCGCCACCTGCGAGCCCAGCAATGCTGCCTCAGGCTCTAAGTGCACCATTGGTGGCTTCCCTCTTTACGCTATGAAGGCCACCAATGTTGCTCAAATCCAGCTCGCTGTCAACTTTGCCCGTAACCTGAACCTTCGCCTGGTTATCCACAACACTGGCCATGACTTCCTTGGCAAGAGCACTGGTGCTGGTGCTCTTAGCATCTGGACACACCACCTGAAGGATGTCAAGTTCACCAAGAACTACCGCGGTAACAGCAAGTACACTGGTCCAGCTTTTAAGATCGGAGCTGGTGTGCAGGTCAAGGACTTGTATCAGGCTGCTGACCGTGAGGGATACACTGCTGTCGGTGGAGAGTGTCGCGTAAGCTGTTCTGATTATCAGTTGTTTGATCTAAGTTAACTTTTCCTTAGGACGTCGGTGTCGCCGGTGGATACCTTCCCGGAGGCGGTCACTCTCCTATCAGCCCTATCGCTGGTCTTGCTGCCGACCAGCTTCTCAGTGTTGAGATCGTCACACCCGATGGTCGCTTCGTCACTGCTGATGAGAAGCAAAACACTGACCTCTTCTGGGCCATCCGTGGTGGTGGTCCCGCCACATGGGGTGTCGTCGTCTCTATGACTGTCCGCGTCTACCCTAAGATGTCCTTCTCTGGTATGACCTGGAGCGTCGTGACCAAGGAAGCCGGTATCTCAGAAGAAAAGCTCTTCAAGGCACTTGAGGCTTACTGGCGCCGCTTCCCTGAGTACTCTGACAAGAAGAGCTACGGTTACGGCTTTATCTTCCCCCAAGGCAATGGAAGCTACCTGTGGACCATGAACCCTTGGATGGTTCCCAACATGCCTCTTTCCGAGTTTAAGAAGATGGTTCAGCCACTCCTTGACGACTGGAAGGAACTTGGCGTTGACCCTAAGCCCGAGTTCTTCCAACACGACAGCTTCTACCCTGCCTGGAAGACTCATTTCCCTGCTGAGAACGCTGGCAGCTACACTGGTCGCTCTGGATCTCGTCTCATTCCCCGTAAAAACTGGGACGACTCCAAGCTTCTCGACAAGACCATTGAGACTCTCAAGGGTATCCTTAAGGAAGATGGTGTACTAGTCCTCTACAACATCAACGCTGAGCAAACAAAGGAAACCCCTGCCAACTCAGCCAACCCTGCCTGGCGCGACGCCAACATGTTTGTCATCACCGCCCTCAACTGGAAGCTCGATGACAGCGAGGAGGAGATCGCTAGGGTGAACAACAAGATCACCTTTGATATCATGGAGCGTCTCAAGGCCGTTACTCCCGGTGGTGGCGGTTACGGTAATGAGGGTGATGTTATGGACCCTGACTTTGGTCAGTCTTACTTTGGATCCAACTACCAGAAGCTGTACCAGTTGAAGCAGAAGATTGATCCTTATGGTCTCCTTTATGCTCCTACTGCTGTTGGTAGTGAGGATTGGTACATCACTGGACAGCCCGCCTATGTGACCAGGCAGACTGGCCGACTGTGCCGCAAGTAGATGACATAGATTACTAGACTAATTCACAACTTTGCAATAATACATCCTGTTTTACCTGGCAATCGGGAGCCTTTATGTCGATGTCACGTACAATCAAAACACTGGTGCAATAGCGAGAGTTCCAACATCTGTCCACGATCATTTCCGATGATCATTTGCGAAGCAAGACGGAGTGAAGAAAATGTGTGTGTCATTAGAATTGCTGGTGACTGTTTCAAAGTCACATATCCATCGCCAACTATCCATACCATATACAATAGAACCTGGAATCAAAATCATATCCATATCTACATTACAACACAGCCACCATCTCCCTCTTTACCATCTCCACCACAGCAGCTGTTGCAATCACAACAGTTCTCACCCTCGCAACAATTGCCACATTCGCAACAGTCTTTGCACTCACAGCAATCTTCACCACAGCAATCGCCACAGCATCCAGGCTCTTCGTTCTGATTGTCCGTCTGAAAGTCCTGCGCAGGCGGCTGCGCATAAGCAGCTGGCTGATCATCAGCGTTATCACTGCTGTATTGAGCTTCCGGATCATAGTTGTCATTATATCTGTCACCATGATCGGATCCATTGTCAGAGTAGTAGTATTCTCCGTTGTCGTAGTACTCGCTGTTGTCATAGTAGTCACCTTGCTGATACATGGAATTGTCGCTGTTGTCGTACTGGTACTGGCTGTTGTCGTAGGTGTAGCTACTATCTCCTTCATTGACAACGTTGGTGGAGCTGCTGTTGTAGTGGTTGTGGATGGCATAACCAGCTCCTCCGATTGCGGCTGCACCTCCAATAACACCAGCAGTCTTCATAGCCGTGGAACTTCCGCTTTTCTGACCACCACCGTGGTTTTGAGCTGGGCGATGTACTGGTGCAGGACCACCTCTGTGTGCCGGGGCTGGTCGATGTTGAGCAGGTCTTGCTTGTTGAGGTCTTGGTGGTCCCTGTCTCGGTGCTTGTGCAGGCCTTGGTCCTGAAGCATATCCTTGTTGAGGTCGTCGCATCTGAGCCATTTGCATCCCTTGGTTAGGGGCAGGCTGTCTTCCGACCACTGGGCGATTGGTCGCAACGGGTCTTGGTTGTGCGACTGGCTGATTGGGCGCTCGCCTCTGGACAGGCTTTTGGCCCGGGCGACCGGCGGGAGGGCGTTGCGCACCAGGAGCTGGGCGTGCCTTGGCAGCGGGCTTCTTTGGTGGTTGACTGGAGAGAATTGCTGTTAGTAACCATTCGAGATTGCCGAGAAGGATCGAACAAGCGCCAGAGCCGCATTGCAACATTGGTCGTCAAGCAAGGGGATTGGTCGTTGGGACTTACTTGACCATCTTGTAAGCTAGACGTCTCTTGCTTTACTTTTTAAAAGAGCCAACTAGACCAGGTACAAACAGCCTTCACAGAACAAAGAAGAGAAACAACAAGACCGGATTCACGACGGCAGAGCAGATATTTAAGGCCATTGTGCTTGCCACTGGAGGCTGACATCTCACAAAGCGGCCGACCCAGAGCCTCCCGTTCCCAAAACTGAAACAAATACCACGCTGACAACTGCAGGCAACCATAAAAGTTCTTCTCTTGTTACTAAGTGCTATCACACAAAACCGTGATCAGGCTGCTCAGATAATTCTCGACATCAAAACGGCCCCCAAATAAAGGTACAAGGATGTTTTCAGCTATTTGCACACAATCCACAAAAACGGCCCCCAAGAGCCAATGTCAGAATAAGGGACCCTGTTGATGGCTTGGAGGATTGCTGACCTCATTTTCCTTTTTAGGATCGATAGCCGATGTTTGGTATCAGGGTGGATGAAGAGGGTGCACTACTCCGTGCTAGGCGCCAGCCTTATTTCAACCCTGAGTTCGTTTTCATGATAATGGGGGCGGAATTTCCGTTTCTGAGTTTGGATTGGGGTATGGCTAAGTATTGATAACGCATTCTTTTACGGATCCTGCAATTGTTGCAGAAGGATTGTAAGCGCGCGTCTCGTATAGAGAACGGGCTGTCTGATCTTCTATGAAGAGAATGAGTTGGTAGCGCGTAAGAAGTTATGGTGGTGCAGTGTCACCCTCTCTTGGGCATGGTAGGATCCAGCTGACAGTCAGATGCTTATTTCCATTTATATCCATTGTCACATGCATCAGAAAAGAAAGTTCCTCCCAACAGAGAGTTTGTTGAATTGATCAGTACTCGAAGCCCACACATAAACATGAAGTTCACGGGGTCTTTCCTGGGAGATAATTTGTCTTCTATTTTGCCTCTTGACGCCTACGCAGCCCTTGGCGATGCCAAAGTATGCGTTAAGCTGTGAGTCGATGTGGGGCATATGCGAGAGGTCTCGACTGGTCTTGCGTTTCGCAATTAGCCTTGTCAGATTCCCGATGGAACCCTTGCTACTGTATGTGCGCAAAGGGTAATGGAGAAGACGCTCCGCTGTATCCGTATATTTGGTCAGATCCAGACAAGGTGTGGCGTAGAGCACTTTATACTGCCCCCTCCAGCCTCTTCAGCTGAAGCCCCAGTCGGACCTGCTGTATGCCAAGCCTCCTCCTTCAACTGCAATGAATCCTGCTGTTTACATTCCTAGGTGCGCGCCCGTATGGCCCGAAATGTCTCGCTGATGGATTGAAGAATGGTAGTAAGCCCCAAGACAAATTGCCTGTGATGGGTTCGGTTGAGCATTATATGTGTCGTTTGAACTTAGTTGATACTGTTCCAATAAGTCAGTCCAAGCAGCCAGCCGCAGAAACTCATGAGGACCAAGACTGTACTTGAAATTGCAAGAACCAGAGATACTTCATGACAGCTTTGCAACACAGACAGATACAAAAGGATGAAGCCAGTTTCAACCAAGGGCGATATGTATCTCAAAAGGATTACGTTGATATCACGAAAGGGTGCAGCAGACAGGTTTTTGACTCGAATCAAAATTTTATTACAATTTACTATTTCAATAATATACTTGGAATGACAGAGTACTGTCACCCGTTTAGGCAACAGGTCCAAAGAAGCTAAACTTGCCCTCAGGGTCGTACTTGCTCTTCAAAGCTTGCAGACGCTTCTGTCTCCAAATCTCACTTCCATACCAATCGCTAGGCTTCTCATTGCCATAAGCATAGTTGACGTAGACACTCATGTTCCACTGGCCAGAAGCTCGGTGAAGGATGTGACGCAAGTCGTTACCAATCTTAGCAGCCTTCTTATCAAGCGCAGCATCGCCAGGCTTGTAAGTAATCAAAGGAGCAGTGAGGATGTTCTCGTGACGGAAAGCGAAAGCAGAGTCCTTGGCGTTGGTGCCGCGGACGGCCTGGGTGGAGTATCCTTCGAACATGAAGATGGAAGTGTTGAAGGGAGACTTGGGGCCTGTCTCGGCGGCGAAAAGCTTCCATGCGTTCTTCATGGCTTTGACGTTGTACTCTTGGAGGTAGAGTGGGAAGCGAGGGTTGATGAGGCCGTTCTTCTGGCATGGGACGGCATCAATGTCGATTTGAGTCCATCGGGCCAGGTCACGATAATCGCCAGACTCGGGAGTGATGGCGATGGGCTTGAGGTCGTGGAAAGGCTTGGAGATCTTGGGGTCAATGGTCTTGACACCCTCTTGGATCAGCCAGAAAAGGATGATAGGCTGGGAATGTTAGCGGTAGACAGGTGGGACAGGGACTTGTAAAGACTTACGTTCTCAGGGTCGGCAGTAGGGTCATGGACCCAGTAACTCCAGTTGATAACACCCTCAGGTTGCTTTCGCAACAAATGCTCATTGGCAGCATGGTAAAGCTTCTCAACATCTTTACCACTAAAGACAAGAGTCTCAATAGCCCAATCGCGATGCTGAATTTCATAAACCTTTGAAGTGATGGAAGTCACAATACCAAAGTTATGTCCAGCACCCTTAAGACCCCACCAAAGATCAGAGTTCTTATCGATGGTCTTGAAGGAGCCGTCGGCAAGGACAATGTTCATCGAGACCCACTGATCTGCAATGATACCGTGATGGCCTTGGAGCCAACCGTGTCCGCCTCCGAGGCCAGGACCCATATAGCTAACGCACTCACATGTTCCGGTCACTGGGAATGGTTAGTACCATAATCAAACTTAAAAATAAAAAAACGTACCGGTTTGCTTGTTGGCGGCCCAAAGAGTGTCTGTGACCTTCTTGGACATGGTGCCGCCGCCAATGGTAACAGTCTTGCCGTCTGCAGCGACTTCGACGGTGTTCAATTGGTTGAGATAGATCTCAATGCCATGGTCCATTCGGCCCAGAGTGGTGATGGCTCCGTGAGCTGTGTTGTAGGCGAGGAAAGGCAAGTCCTTTGAGTTGGCGTACTTGACCTACAGAACTGATTAGATATGATCATTAATTTCAGACACGAAACACCTACCGTCTTGGCAACATCTTGCTCAGTACCGGGAACAACGACGATGTTGACCTTGGGCGCGGCCAAAACAGACCAGCGAGTAGTAGCCTTCTCAAACTCAGGCGAACCTGGACAGTAAATCTTGGCCTCCTTTGACAGCTTCTTGCCAAGCTGACCAAGGTCTTCAGAGCATGAACCAGCAGCATCACTACGGGCAAACGGAGTGGCCGCACATGTAGCCGTAGCAGCCCATGCCGTCACGGTCGCAAGAAACTTCATACTGGAATGCATAATGAACACGCAAAAGACAAGACAAACCTCGACCCTAAGCTGAAAAAGACCCAGGATCTGCGGGTTAGGACAGGAGGTGTTATATAACCTGCATCGCCTGGCGGTCTCACTAATAATCCATGCAATGCATCTACTAACTTGGGTAATGCGGCCGAGGATGAAGAGCGCCGAGAGACTGGGCGATACCTGAATATCCTTGCCGTTTTCCTCCTCCCAGGTGCAATTGTTGCTCCTTCGCACCGATTAGCTCCTCCACTGTCGTGCAGAAGGACCAGAGATTTCGCCCAGACTTCGTGTCTAGGGGATCCAGGGGATTCACGCTTAGTGGTTGCGGACCGGGCTCCCGGGGCGGGAAATCCTCTAGGCAAAACCGTTGTGGAGCTAATTCGGGCATTTTTACCTTCCTAGCTTTGCCTAGTCCTCAAAGGATTTTGGTGTCAAGAGCGAAGGAAGATGGCAAAGAAGCCGCTTGGTTGAAGAGCGAAATGTCAGGTGGCGCTTTGATGCGAATTCGCCGAAGTGAAGTTCAATCTGATTGGGAATATCGCGAAGTTTATCTAGGCGAAGGCCTTGAAGGATCAATTGATCTCGGATGATTGACGCGATTGAGATTGAGGGCCACCGAGGCATCCGAGTTACCGAGCTATGGGTCTGCCAGCACATGCTGAAAAGCTTGTAAAATGTGTAACGTGTTACTCAGAGTGGAATTTCTCTGTCAAGTTCATTCCCGTACGCTTTGATGTACCTAAAAATTAGGTAAATAATGCTTGGACTTGGCTACAAAATAAGGTGGTGTTAGCAATGTCACCTTCCACATTGCGACTATTCCCGTACCTGGGAGGAAATAACCGAGCCATGGAAAAATGCGACTCACCACCCGCCAGGGTGTCAGAAGGATTGACTACCAGGAGCATAAGAGACATAATAATTTAGTTCCAAATCTTAGAGCATTACTTAAGCTACTTTCATTCTGGTGGCCTCAGCCTCAGAGGACAATGCCTACGTCCCAACATTCCATGCCCATGAAAAATATGGACAATGCTATTGCGTGCGTGTCTCGTAAAAGGCCATGTCAAATCACATTTTTACAATGCGGCTCTTGGCGCGTCATTTTCTGGATTCAGCTAGTACTAGCTCTGCACTTACGTAGTAGCGTCAGGCACATCAACCTGTAAAATTCATCCCCAGCTAATCCCCGACGACAGCATCTGTACGGTACGCCTACCGGATGCGCGTCCGCTAATCTAATCTCAGGGGTGCATATGCAAATCCTTCGTTTCTGTTGGTTACCAAGGTGCTGTACTGTACTGCACAGTAGAGTTCAGCTCGTGTTTTGCATGTGGACACCCCATGGCGATCGATCCTGCCAAGTTGTCACCTACATATGGACCGACATGTCCGGCATGTGTCTGCGCCGCCGATCTTTGCATATTCTCTCGTTTCTTCTTTTGCTTTTTCTTTCCTTCTTTTGGCTCTGATAAGCGAGGATGTCTGATGCTGTGACTGAGAGCTGGACGCTGTATGGGGTTGGTGTTGCTGCGACGTTTTTGAGATTCTATGCTCGAATGAGAGTGGATGGGTTTAGAAGTCTTCAGGCAGAGGATTATCTAATGGCTATAAGCATTGTCAGTCTTCTTGGACCTTCCGAGCTTGTGGTTATTCTAACTTCAGCAGATCTTTTATACAATTCAGACGACGCTTGCATACAATATTGGGATACTGGCTCATGGCCTTGCCAACAATGGAATGACGGACGCAGAACGGGCTGCATTGTCCACCAGCGATCCTGAATACAATTTTAGGTAAGCTTCCTACATGCATGCTTTCTACCTTATATGCTAACATTGATAGGGTGGTTGGCTCTAAGATCCAGGTTGCTGGTTGGACCATTTACTCCGCCCTCATTTGGTCTTTGAAGCTATCCATGCTCTACTTCTACACTCGTCTCACTGTAGGGTTATCGGTCAATCATTTCACAGCTCATCACTAATATCTCCAGAATGGACTTGGACGACCGTATCGCATTCGGATATATATCGGATTCGGCCTGGTAATCGGCACCTTTGTCGCGACAATGATAGCAGTCTTCGCTGGTTGCCAACCCTTCAGTAAATATTGGCAGATCAGTCCCGATCCAGGCAGTATGTATCCTTAATGGCCTTTCATCGAACAAGATCTAACATGTTTATCAGATTCTTGTCAAGCAGCCATCTCGAAACCCATTGTCTGGGCCTCATTCGCCTCCAACGTCTCGACCGACATATACCTTATCGCCATTCCCCTTCCGATGCTTTGGGGATCCAGCTTGAAGACGATAAAGAAAATCGCTTCAAGCATTGTTCTTGGCTCGGGTATCTTTGTTCTTGTTTGCGCGACGTTAAAAAGTGTCTTTGTGCTCGTGGTAAGTCTCGACAATGGAATCGAACAACCACCCTTTGTCTAACATGGCATTTTAGGATCCTGTCAACGGAGCTCAACTAGCTGGTACATGGGGCACACGCGAAGCCTTCGTCGCCGTCATGACGACAAACCTACCCATCCTCTTCCCGCTCTTCAGGGTCTGGCTTACCCCAGTCTTCGGGAGTATACTACGTTCATCGGATAAGGCGTCTTACCAGTATCCCTCTCATTTTCAGACAATCGGTGGAGGTGGAGGCCGAAGCGGCAAAAGCCAGAACCCCAGTCGGCGTGGACCCCCGACCGCGAATCCGATATCAGGAAACATGTCTTTCAATGGTAGTGAGGAACGCATTGTCAAGGCAGAGGCGCATGGTATGACAAATCTGGATCCGGAGGCTCATAGGAATAATCAAAAGGGCATTGTAGTGTCTAATGTTGTGGAAATAGTCCATGAGGATAAGAAGGGTGGGGGAAGTAGGGATGGGCGCAGCTCTGAAAGTTCATGGTAGACTGTTAGCTTCACCGTTCTCTGGTATATAATTCAGACAAACTTGTATATAATTGTATTCTTATAAGATGCTCAAATGGACGATCTTCCTTGGCGGCTTAGGGTTCTGGTTTGCATATGACGAATCGACGTATGATCTTGTTTGCTTATTGGTACCCTCGAGTGCCACAAATGACACCTCTGATTCGCCTGTCCCTTCGGCGCCGTCATCACGGGCCAAGCAGCGGGTGCTCTGGGTTGACTTGGGGGGTGGCAAAGTATACCCACCAGCTATCCTGTCACTGCAGATCTGCCGTACCTTGCTCGTAGATCGAAGCCTGGCTCCAGGTTGGTGCTTCTATCAAATCAGGCCAAGGCCAGCACATGGGAGAATAGTAAAGTGACTTTCCTCACACATCTATGAACTACGGTTCGTGAAATGGAACATTGCTCTATGTCATGTGCAGAAGAAGGGAGGATTTGCACCCCTGATGAAGATCGCTGTCACTGGACGAAGATTGCCGAGAAGATCGTGAAGAGTGGGTTCCGGGGAAGCCATCCCGATGTCTGCTCGCCCATTGTGGTGTTATTTCCGTGGTAGTCAACTAGATACAATTGATCGACTTCGTTTGGCATAATCATTCAGCGACTGGGATCCAAAGGATCGCCTTTGATGCTATTTAGGGTCTGGCGGTGATACCCGCAATGCGTACTCAACAAAACAATACTTTCGATCACACTTGAACCTGATATTAAACAAGCTGCGAAGTCTTTCGTGTTTCTTCTGCCTCAAAGATGCCATATGAGACTCCAAGACGTACCTCAAGGATGCCTCGAAGATTCAAACGAGCTACTCGGAGATGGACAGATAAATTTTGCAGTGGGCGTTGCCAGATGATCTCTGTTACAAGACAAGCTCCATTCTTGACAGCTAACCGGTTCTGACAATACCAAGACGTTGTGCATTGTACCATCACATCCTTCTTTGAGTTTCTTGCCAAAACTCAATTAGATTCTGACAGCAGGTGTTGAGCTGCCATATCAGTCGAACAGCTTGATTCTCGAAACGTCTTGACAAGTACTCCTCAAGTGTTGCAATACCGCCGTCTGGGCCATACACGACTGAGCTGCTCATCGGCATTGTGGTAGGTGAATTTCGCGGCACATTTACACTTTCAACAAAGGGCAGCTGATGCATCAACCGCCTGCAATGAGCCGTCTCGGAAGACAGCTGGCCGTGTCATGATGCCACGTCGCTCACATGGCTGTGAGATATCGAGATGGATAGTCAATTGAAGGGTTCAGTCGAATGTTCACGACATGTGACTTCAATTGACCCTAGAAAAGTTTTTGACACCGCAACTTTGCTTTTTAATTCTGGCCAAGTCGCGTTGCCAGATTTGAAGTCCGGATGATCTGACGTCTCAAATTGCATGCAGGCAGGGACACGCAATCCCGGTTGCACCAGCCAATCTCGACTGCTCCGAGTTTCGGACAGCACAGCACTGTCGGCCAAGTCTCCGTCTTCACAATTCAACAAATTTTTAAAAGGCTTACAAATTTGTTGATATTTGTAAAAGGGAAATTAACTTTCCGTTACACCTGCGCTAAAAGTCAATTGTCTCAATTGAAGGTTGTATTTTGGAGAGCTACGAATTTTTATGCTGCTGCCTACAGTGGTACCCGACAGTTGACCGCTGTTTAGTTCAGCTTACCCCTGCTTATTCTCAGCTCAACGCGATGCGGGAGGGTGGTCATGAGACCGAACCTATCGCGTTGAGAGCCGCAAGCATGAGGCTGACTTTGTCCCTGACATGGATGAATGATCACATGGACATCTGGGAATTTCCCCTGAGACGGGAGACCCTAGAATTCCAAGCCAACCCCCACGATACCCTCAAGGTTGGCTTGAACGTGCGCGAGCTTGTTTTTGGAGGGAGGGGAAAGGTATCCACTGTAGCTCTGAAGCTATGATTTCTGCGATAAGAGGACCTTCAATTGATAACAGCTATGACGACGCGACATGGCAGAATTGAGATCCCATTTTTTATGACGATGTGTCATCATGGCTGATCAAATTCTGCAGCAGAGCGCAGATTCAGATTTTCAAGGAAACAATTGAAGAGATCAATGAAAATCTTGCATCATTTGCCACCGTAAAGAGAGGGTCAGGGTCCCCTCAATTGAATGACAGGCAGCAAGATTGATTGATTGATGCTGATTCAAGCTGTACTGTGATAAGCCGATGATGCTAAACTATGGGTCTCTTTCACGTCACCAGCCCCATAACTTCGCTCTCACCAAAAGCCGGGCTTCATTCACTGGAGAAACGATGCCGAAGCCCCACTAAGTTTTTAGCCACAACGCGAGAGGAAGGAGAGAAGGGGAGCAATTGCAGTGTCAGATCAGTGGCAGGCGTCAGGGTGTCAGAAGAACCACCCGCCGAGAACACAAGAGACGAAATAATTAGATCACATTATGCCCGCTTGGGCCAGCATTTAGGCTACTTTATTTTTGTAGCCTAAGCTTTAGAGAAGAATTCTTCTGACACAGTCCACCGAACACGGGGGAACCTTCGAAATCTCTGTGGCCAGAGTGCTGCCCCCGCTCTTGCAGCCTCAAGGTCTCACCCATTGGATTCATTGATAACCCGGGCGGTCAATCCAGCGGTGACCTCATTCTTTAACAACTTAATTCCTCCTTTTCTTCGACGATTCGACCTCAACTCAATCATCTCTTCTTCATCCATCTCAACATCAAAAGCGACTTTTTTCCTCTCTATCATCCCCAAATCTATTCTCTCGTCCCATCCCCTGATACCCCTGACCTAAATTTCCCTAAAATACTCTAAAACTCAGCAAAAATGACACAACAACGCCTAAAGCTCACCAGCAACAACCTGTCCACCATTGCGTCACAGCAAGGAGACCAGAAGGTCCAAGTCCCAACCTATGACCGCAAGGCGCTCAAGGAGGGTATCGTGCACGTCGGAGTCGGTGGCTTCCACAGAGCCCATCTGGCTGTGTACGTCGACAAGCTGCTCGAGAAGCACGGTGAGACCGATTGGGCCATCTGCGGTATCGGCCTACGCCCCAACGATGCCGCCATGCGTGATGTTCTCAACGCTCAAGACCACCTTTATACTGTGATTGAGCGTTCCGCAAAGGGCAGCTTCGCCGACGTCGTCGGCAGCATTAACTCCTTCATTTTTGCCCCCGATGACCGTGAGGCTGTCATCGCCAAGATGGCTCATCCCGATACACACATCGTCTCTCTCACTATTACTGAGAGTGGCTACTACTACAACGAGAACACCCATCAATTGAAGAGCGACCACCCTGATATCCAGCACGATCTCAAGCAGGAGAACGAGAACGCGCCCATCAGCACGTTCGGCTTCCTTTACGCCGCTCTTGCCCGCCGTCACCAGCAGGGTCTCAAGCCCTTCACCGTCCTGTCCTGCGACAACATGCAGAAGAACGGTTCCATCACCCGCAACATGCTCGAGTCCTTCGCCAAGCTCAAGAACCCTGAGCTTGCAAAGTGGATCGCCGAGGAGGGTGCTTTCCCCAACGCTATGGTTGACCGTATTACCCCCAGCACCTCTGAGAACGACATCAAGTCGCTTGCCGAGAACTTCGGCATCGAGGACTCTTGGCCTGTTGTCACCGAGCCCTTCATGCAGTGGGTCGTTGAGGACAAGTTCTCTGACGGTCGCCCTCCCTTCGAGAAGGTCGGTGTTCAGGTTGTCCACGACGTCCACGACGTTGAGCAGTTCGAGAAGCACAAGCTTCGTCTCCTCAACGCCTCTCATTCCGCCATGGCTTACCCCGGTCAGCTTGCTGGTTTCAAGTACGTCCACGAGGTCATGGAGCACCCCATCTACCGCAAGTTTGTCTGGCAGATGATGCAGGAGGAGGTCAAGCCTCTTCTCCCCGAGATCCCTGGCGTCGACATCGACCAGTACTGCAACACCTTGATGGAGCGATTCTCCAACCCCACCATCATGGACCAGATTCCCCGTGTTGCCCTCAACGCCTCCGGCAAGATCCCCCAGTTCATCATGCCCTCCATCGCTGAGAACATCTGGGTCACTGGCCCCTTCCGCCGCCTGTGTTTCGTCGCCGCCGGCTGGTTCGTCTACATCAACGGTGTCGATGACAAGGGCAACAAGTTTGAGGTCGACGATCCTATGAGGGAGAAGCTCCAAGCTCTTGCCAAGGAGGGCGGCCCCGACCCCCGCTCTATTCTGAGCGTGCGTGAGCTTTTCGGTGACGATCTGCGAGGCGATCAGCGCTTCATTGACGAGGTTACTAAGGCTATGGAGCTGATTACTAAGGACGGTGTCATGGAGACTATCCCTAAGTACGTCAGCTAAGGCTTAGGAAATTCATCCTAAAGCTTAGGATATCCTTTCATAAGGCTTAGGATATCTTTCGTCTCTTACCCTAACGGTCAGGGCATGAGACTACTGTTGAACCCTGTTCGACGGAAAAGTTTTACAGCGAAGCGCGGTTTGATGAATCGGTTAATGACTAGTTACGGATTGGGTGAGCGGATGGGTTGATTTTACCATCCAGACAGGCACACCTCAGATAGACCTGGGCAGAAGCCCAAAAAGTTTTAATGATTATGCCATGATTTGATGAGCTTGAGGTTTCTTTTGCTGTGCCCGGTCCGGGTCGTGTGACTTTGATGGGCGACTTCGAGTAATGGTTTGAGACCACATCCGGGTTCTCTAGTTGTCCTTACATTACGCGTGATCGATCTCATGTACGACTGAACGCGAGGTCGAATTGCAAGCGTTAATCTAAGCAGCCAAAAAGTGACCAAATTATTTCATCTTTTATGGTCTGGGGAGCTATCTCTCCTGAGCGTGACGGCGGTCTAGACTTCTACAACGTGTGCTCCCATAATCATACTGATAGCATATCATTTTGGTCACAAAGCGCCGGTGTGCATCTGTGTAGTTGTGACGCGTCGAAGCGAGACGCATCCGAGCGACTTGCTTTATTCCATGTACGTAACCATCTTGTGCTTATCAAAGGCATGCTGTCATCGAATATATAACCAGCTCTTTGGCAAATATCGAGATATTTGGAGGAACGGCTCGATCACCGGCAATATGCTCGAATCTTTCACCAAGCTCAAGAACCCCGAGCTTACCAGCTGGTTATTGAGGACATGGCTCTGACACATGAAAGGTCTTCAAAGCTGATATGCAGAGCTTTCAGACTTAATAACGGCATTCTGATGTCTCTAGTTTCCTGGTACTCGTACCCAAGTTTGACAGTCGTTTCTGTCATCAAGCATGGGTTTCATTCACCTTGATCCTACTGGACGCCTATAATGAGTCCTTTAACAGCACTTGATGAAGTCATGAGATCAGAAATCAGTGATACTTTATCTCAGCATCTCATAGGAAGTTCAACTATCGGTAGAATAAGAAAATCAAAGTCTTGTGTGTTGTTTCTCGGAACACTGTATGCTAAGTCCGGTGACTTGCACAAGACGAACGTGACACTTCACTGGGCACAGTACTGGCAGGTGGGTAGCAGAGGAAATGCCCTTTGGAGCTTAGATTATTGAAATAATAAAGTGACCTAAGTGCTATTCTAAGCTGATATAAAGTTACCAAATTATTTCGTCTCTTATTATCTTGGGTGTTGATTCATCTCATACCTTCAGGACTAGATCCTTAAATTGATAAGGAGCATATCCAGGGTGGTGGCCACATTCTTTGCAGGCCAAGTTTTTCTCATAGGATGTTGTACGAACAAGCTCAAGGATTGATGAAAGAAAGGAAGGTCATGTCAACATGCTGCCGAGGCTCGGATGCCCTGGATCGGATGAAGATGCACCGGTCGGCGTTACGTCACCACGAGGCGGAAAGCATCGGGCCGGGACATGGATATCCAGGTTTCCACGTACAACTTCGAATGGAAGCTCAAGGAGGAAATTTAAGTTACTTGTGTCTGGTTTCAACATGGAAATCACTCACTCTTAGTCACTCGAAGGCACAGTAATTAACTGGAATGCAAAGTCTTGTCATTGCGTGAAATCAAATGTATGTACATGCAACATCAACATAGAACCAAATATGCCTTGCCAACAAATAGCGGCGGATGTTTTATTGAAACGAAGCGAAGGTGGGTGAGTCGGGAGTACATAAGACCCGTGTCAAAAAGACGCTCTCATAACTGAAATGAGCCTTGGGAAAAGAAGAGAAAGATACATATCCAATGAATCGTTAACCCAGAAAAAGTAGAAAAAGAACAAGAAAATTGCATCCACATATCAAAAGAGTTTAGTTGTTAACTCTTTAGTAAGGCTTGCTGCCAATCCTGTAGAAAGTGGAGATTAGCGAATGTTACGTTGGTGGTGAGTGTGAGCGGGAAAGAACTTACATGTTACCGGGCTCTTGGTAACGGGCGACGACGTAGGAAGCGCCGTCAGCGCTCTTGGCGACAGCCATGCCGACCTTGGTGGTGGACTTCCAGATGCACTGGGTGTAGTGACCGAAGCCCATGTAGTTGGAGCCGGAGATGGTCTCACCGTTGTACTGGGTCTTCTCGCTGATGAAGGCCTTGACGGCGTCGGCGAAGGGAGTGGAGGAGGTACCCATGTAGAGGTTCTCACCATCCTCACCCTGGGAGTGAGTAAGGCTGCCTTGAGCGGCGATCTTGTCAGCCCACTCCTGGGCGCCGGCGACAAGAGAGTCGTCCCACTCGAGGGGAGGGTTGCCGACTTCCTTACGGGCCTCGTTGTGGAGATCGACGGCCTTCTGCTGGTCGGAGGTCAAAGAACCGGAGCTGCCACCGGAGCTGCCACCGGAAGCGGGCTCCTTGGGCTCGAGCTCGGGCTCCTCCTCCTTGACGGGCTCCTCCTTGACGGGAACGGGAGTGTAGGTCTGCTGGGGCTTCTTCACCCATCGGATGGTGGTGGGCTTGACCTCGACGGGGGCGGGGCGCTCCCAGTTGAAGGTAGGTCGGGCCTGCTCGTGGCCAGCGGTAACGACCTGGGTAACGTACTCGTACTGGGTGACGACCTTGTAGTGAGGAGCGGCCATGGCACCAGCGGCCATGATGGAGGCGATGAAGGTAGAGTAATGCATTTTGATGGTTTGCTTGTTGTAGTTCAAGGTTGTTGCTTATTTCTTTTTGGCTAACGTCACCAGGACTGTTGGGCAGTAAAATAAGAATTTGACTTGTTGAGGGTAAAGACCGTTTTCGAAGGACTGGAATGAATGTATAGAATCCTTCAAGGATAATGAGTGTGAACCTGTTGAGGAAGGAGTGTGGTTTTCTGTTTGAAGAGAGAGAGATAAAGGGAATCAGAAGTGAGAGGGGGACGGAATGAAGGTTATATTATAGTTGTACGACATTCTGCGTGCAGTGCCGATCCCATTGGACAATGGGGGTGTTAGGCCGATCCCGACTGGTTCACAGAGGTCTCATCCCATGTGCAGAGTGGAAATTCGATGCGCGTACGCCTTAAGCCCAGCCCGAGTCCCTGGCCCGCCAACATTGAAAGAATAGCGGATCTTGGTGTGTTTCAAAGAGTTGGGACCGGCCGATGGGCTGCCATTACCCCTGGATCAAAGGGCATGGGCATGGGGGGGCTGGGCTAAGAGACTAAGACTAGACCAGGGGTAAAGGCTTGGTTGCATGTTCTCTTGTGCTGTGTGCAAAAAAAAAGCCGTTGATGGGCCTCAGCGTCCCGATCCAATGAGAAATGCCTTGCACAACATCAAATCAAATATGACACCCGAGTCTCCGGATGACGAGTGTGGGGATCTGGGATTTGGGATGCCACACTGAAACCCCTCTTATTGATCCTGCAATGTTAAGCAGCAAGAAGAAAAAAGAACGCAGTCGAGAAAACGGTCTGGTTTGTTTCGCAACGACGTGGTAATGCAGCCGTCAAAGAACGAGAGACGAGATGACATACTTAGTTCCTGACTAAAAAACCAACGGCGCTGTTTTTGTTGGCGCCACTAAAAAGCCAAGCTAAGCTAGACGAGAGTCGAGAGGGGAAGCGGCAAAAGAGGGAGCACAAAGCGCGGAGGCACTGCTGAGTACCTACTGAGTGCATCAGCCATTCTGAGACCCCATCACATCATCTTGTCGTCCAATGTTGCGGCACATCTCACTCTGCATGCCACGCACAGACTTTTCGTCCTATACTCGTACGCTGAAGCGACAAGGTACAGGTATCGATCCCCCGGCTTTTCAAATCACGGCTCCAATATCGCTTAACGTTACAAGTCCATAATATCCCGAGAAAAACGCAAGGATCAATCGACAAGCCTTATTACTCTCTGCCAAGGTCGAATTTCCCCAACCTGGAGATTTCATCCCATTTTCATTGATGCAAAACCACAACATTCATCCCTTAACGCTCTCCTCTCCCTAAGAAAGGGGGTTGTTTGACACAAAAAATAGAGTAAAAAGCTTTGCTAGTGACCATTCTTGACTCGTTTGTTCCCTTCCGCTTGTAACAAACTACTGCAAGGGACCAGCGCGCCTGTGATTGGTTGAAAAGGGCCATTCAGTGCGCCAAGTTTGCAGTGTGCCAGCTGTCAGGCGTCGAGAATGTCATCGAAATGGGGGCAAAAAACAACCAAGAAAAAAAGGGGGACCAAGAAAAAACAACCCGCGTAGTGCGCAGTGGGTTTGGCTTGAGGTTATCGACAGTCATGAAACAAGCCATCGTGTTTTGAATCCTTTCTTCCTTGTCGGAAGCAGCGGATCAAAGAATACAGAACAGAACGGTACAGTATCCGTACACTACAGATTTTAGTAGGGCCTTCTCTGGTCGAAACAGCGCCACGGCGCTTCCTCCTTTGTGAGTAAGCCCAATCAATTCCATTTTCTTTGCGCCTTTGTTTCTTTCTATTTCTGCAGGTTTTTTCTTGTTTGTGCAGTAGAGAGATGTCTCTTGCTTAATCATAATGCTACTGAGTCCTTTCTAGCCAAGGTCGAGGTCTCAAAAGTTGGTCTGGTTACAGTTGGATCGGCGTTTACAATCGAGAACGATTTCTTCTGCCGCGTGCCTGATGATCGGGGGGAAGATCCGCTTGCAGTGCCGAGGGCGGTTTGAGTTGTCAACCTGCACATTTTCCTTCTAGACGAAGATCCCTCCCTCCTCCCCGGTCGGGTTTTTGCCAGGGCTCCCTGGTCCAACCTTTTCGCATCACGTTTTCATTGATTGCGATTCGTCTCAAGATTAGATTAAGTCATTTCAGAGCCTTGTTTGTAGGAAATAAATGAGCCCTGCCATAAAGCTTGAGAACATCCCCGGTTCCGGTTCTTCCAGGATCTCAATCTGATTCTTCCTTCCTGGCAGTACAGTAAGAATATGTTATGCAATGTCGCCTTGTTTCGTGCAACCCGCCCAGGGACCTTCTTGGAAGCGGGGAACGCCAAGACGATGGCCGCGCGTAACAAGACCCTGTCCGATGAAACGATGCAACGAATCAGTGAAAACTGACATGATGGCATCTACAGTATTGAGTCTGCACGCACGGTACAACTGTCAAAAGAGAATCACATGGTCATAACACAAAGATGTCAAGATTTTTGAAGTGCGTCTGAGCTTTCTGGTGCACGAACCATGGACCATGTCACCAGAGCCCAGGTCCAATTTACTGCACACATAACGACGTGGACCTGCATGGCTTCTCTGAAACAGCCACTTCCGCTGCCTTCCTAACGTGGCGCTGGTTTCCGACTTTATGACTGTCAGATTGATTACCGAATGCTTTTTACCTTCCTGTAGGAGCGTACTCATCAAATCCTCAACAATGCAGCGTGAGAAAACAAAGTTGTCGTATTATTATTGCTAATCGCTCGTTACGAGATTAGACGATGCGCTTGGTTGATCTTCTGATCGCGGTGTAGATCATCAGTCAGCCACAGCGTTGTCATGCTGACCAAAAGGAAATGAGGTGTTCGTATTTTTTGTGTTGAGGCTGACAGACTATCTGAGGCCTCAAATTAATATTGACGCCATTTTTTTACTTTGTAGTGTTGTAGGGTAGGATAATTTCGATGAGCGAAAGGTGACAATACATACTTAATATGAGTAAATATCAATTGGTGGTACTCTATGTGATGTCAGTCAATTGAATGAATTGAATTGACTCCGTTTTGCTGTTCTTAAAACGTGGCTGCTAGTTCAGGGATTGTTCTGGTTGATATGCAACGTCGTTGTTGCCAACGCATTTCAATGTTGTGGAATTTAGAAGTTGGCGTTGGTTTACATGCACGATAAAGCGTAGTCCACTAACAGATAAGACCGTTTTATCGCTTGACGACCCGTTTATCTGTTAGCGTCTTATCGATGCGCTTATCGATAACATTCTCTCGCTGGCAACCCCGCGGAATGCGGACTACTTCCAGCGCCCCATTCGCCAACACCCAGCTGCACTGAAACCTCTTGCGTCACCATTACATTTATTATACATCCGCCAACATCGACCTTAAGATTACTTCAATGACTGATGATTTATAACCTCGTATCGGCGCAAGTCGTGTAGCGACCCTTCATGAAATTGCATCGAAAGGTCATACGAAACCTGTCAATTCGGCGGTCGAGCAACGTTGTCTGAGCGATTCGCTGTCAAGCCATGATATACGGCTGTGCCATCATATTGTGTCGCATCCGGGTTCTTTTGTAATACCTATCATTCTGAGTCAATTAGTGAAGGCTCAAGGTTAGGAACATCTCACCCTTAATCGCTTGGCGTCGACATTCCACACCCTTCGGATCCGGGGTCGGAATGAAGCTTTAAAGGTTTTGTCGTAGACAGTGACATTCCTCGTTCACCCGGGAACAGTCACTCCGGATTCCACACGATCTATATAAGCGACGGCCCGGAGAAGTGTTGGAATGGCCAAGAGCACTGCCACTTAAGAGTGAGTCTTGCATGTGATCTTGGTATTTGAAGCTCGGCTTGGCCTCATTCAAATGCGGTTCTTCACCAATCAGGTAATCATAGCATACCTCTACATGAGTTTGGAATCTCGGACGTATTGCCTCTATCGTGGGTTCAGTGAAAAATTTCATGAATGAAGGGAAATACCATTTGAGTATTGAAGTAGGAATTGAAGAACCTTGGCGATGCATATTAATTTCTCAACAAAAATCAAGGTCGGGTTATCGTGATTAATCAGCGATGACTGTGATAGTGCAAGTTCCTGATCAGATTGATATCAAATGACAGAAAGATACCCCATTGGGATATGCCTCTTGTGTCTCTACTACAGGCTGAGATCCGACATATGGCTCGACGCATACTCGAAGAAATCACATCCAAGAGTAATAGTGGGTAATTATAATGGAAAGTTGCTTATGAAGAATGTGCTATAAGCTGCTCAACAAGTGTCTGAAACGAGCTTGAACCTTCTTCATCGCCCACGTGCCCGGTGCTCCCGATCGGGATTCATCACCGCTGCTCGACTTTAACTGAACTGAGCATTCACAACGAGTGGGAGAACTACGAGGGCTCATCTCATCTAAGAAATGATTTCTAGGCTCCCAACCATATACATCAACTCCAATTAGCAAGCCCATTATCACAGCTGCGTCATTTACAAGGTGTTGCTGTACAGCGCATTCACTGGGCCAATGAAGTGCCGGAGATGGTGATGACAAAGCTGTGAAAGTGAATGTAACACGTCAGACGAGATGCGATCCTCACACGCCTTACCATCAACTCCAAAGCATCTTCATCATCTCATAACCTTGATCAATTGACACAACTCTAATACTCTGCTTACTGCAATAATGTCTAATGCCGGAGTCACAAAATCTCAAAAGCCCAAGCGAAAGGGCCGACAGCGGCCTTTACCCCCGGACGTGACGGCGCGGAACTTGGCAATTGAGAAACAGCGTCGTGGAGAAATGAATGAGAACTTCCTGGTAAGTCATTGATAGTCAATATTTGAGATGAGGCTAATGCGCGATTGCTGTAGGAACTAGCCCGCATGCTCCCCAATATTGCTTCCGCACGGCGACTCACAAAAGTGCTCATCGTGAACAAGAGTATCGAGCACGTGCGACAACAGCGAGAGCTGTGTCTAGCAGCAGATCGCGATATGCAAGATTTACTTGATGAGAATCGTCGCTTGGTAAATCAGATTAATGCAATACGTGTTCAAGTTAATGGCCCAGGAGTGGTGCCCATGGAGGCAAAGCCAGTGACGGAAACGATGAAGCAATTGGCTGAGACAAAGAACCAAGTCTTCGGGACTTTTGCAGCTGGTTTCGGAGATAAATGGGTCGAAAAAGCCTCACAATCCCAGTCTCAGGCTCAGTCTCAAACGGGTCCAGTACACAATAACCCGGCAAGCGATATTCGTCCAGCGCCTGCTGAGCAGGCCAGCTTTACAACTTCATCAACGGGTCTTACGCCAGACATTGACCCTGTTGTACCTCCGACGCTATCGAATCAAGATTCTGGATTGGCCTTGGACCCAGGACTCGGTCCAATGGACGACATGTCACTCCCTGAAGCACCATATTTACCAATCGACACGTTCCCGACAGAGCCATTGCCGCCAGAGAATCCATTCATAGAAAGGGACGACGGATTCATTCCGATTCCGTGGATCACCGAAATAGACGTGGACTTGAGATTGGGAAGGTACACCGGTTTTGAAGATTACAATATGCTCGATGGTACATAGTCAGTTTGTTTGTGTTTTACAGGAATCCAACCATTGCAATCAAAACTGCTTCATAACTTCCTCAATCGCATGTCGGCTCTGGAGCTCGTTCTGCTTAAATGCTTCAAGCGCTTCGTAGAGTCCCTTCTTTGTGACAGGATCAGCGGCGATGGCCTCTTCAAGAGCTGCACCGTTGTTGGCGAGGTAATCTACTTCAGTTGATGGAAGTCTTCCATCCCAGTCCGACCCAGCGAGGGGGTCAGTCTTGGCCAAATGAGCGACGCGCTGTGAAGGTCCAATGCCTTCATTCAGAGACTCCATGCCTGGTGGTGGGTTCTCTTCTGCATCGAGAAGAGATAGCTGCAGAATGATGTCTCCAGGGACGGTAACGTGGTCACAGCCGAACTCTGCCATAGCCATGACCTCTCGAGGCGATATGAAGCTACGACATGAAGTTAGTTTGTAGTCATTTTGCACCGCTGGAGTATACTGACCTCGCAGGCTTTAGAAGCGGCTGAACACGGCCGGTTTCCTCTCGAAGCCGCTTATATACCTGCTGAATCTGCACGATTCTCGGTGACATAGGATGTTCAAGAGCAGGATCCTCAACATCAGGCCACTGTTTGCGATCGGCATGAAACCATGGGACTACGAGTTCAGTCAGCAGATTGCTTTGTAAAGCAACTCACTCTGTAGCCAGGACTCACAATTGTAGTAAGGACTGATCGAGAGCGTCCCCGCCTGGCTAGCCGCAATGGCCTGGACGACAGAAAAGAGGGAAGTACCCAAAGTCCGAATACCTTCCTTGAGAAGGATAGGACTTGCATTAAGTGCAGGTCCAGTCGATGGAATTTTGATGCAGATGCGGTCCTTGGAAATGCCAAGTTTCTCAAACTCGTGGGCGTAAGAACGAGCCTGGGCTACGACCTTCTCGGTGTCATAGGCATGGTTGGCTGAGACTTGGAGAAGAACGCGGCCTTGGAGGTTGTCGATGTTCTTGGCACAGAGAAGGGCGCTCTGTACATGGGGACAGATAGTAAGTAAACTGTCAGTTCACCTGATAGACGACACGTACCATACGGTTGAGAATGACCTCCCATCCTTCGTCTTTGCCTTCCTTGACTGTCTTGAGGAAGAGTTCACGATTCTCAGGAGAGATCATCTGCTCGTATACCAGACGCTGGTTGCTTGTCTGATCATGTGGCTTGAATGGCAGGAAGCGTCTTGCCTCTGCTGGGTCCATGCAGTCAATGTCGATTTTGACTGTCACTTCTGTGTTAGTAAGTGCTGGATGAGAGCATCTGTTGAGGAAGACATACCTTTTCCTTGAAGTCTGTCGAGCCAAGTAGTTTTAGCCATGGTAGCGGATGAGCTTGTTGAACCAAAGTTGTGCAAGCAGTGAATGATGAAATGAGAATGGCAGAGAGCAGCTCGTATTTTTATACACAAAAGGCATTAAGAGAGCTTACTTCGGCTGATGGAGGGATAAGACGGTACGTACATGTAGTATGCGCTAATGCAAGGACTGTACAGTAACCGACAACCATAGCGATCGTCGCGAATCAAGTTGCGAGTTGGGGTGCTACTGTACAGTCGCCGTATTTGCCAAGCGACGCAACTGTACAGTTCCACGTAGCTGTACAGTTGCAATGGATTGTCAGAGACGTGTGATCAACGATATAGACAGGTGGTATAGAGAAACACCCCATCGTAAAAGTTGACTTCATATTTGCACGGTACTTATGTTTATCTCATCTATTTGAGTTTCCTGAAGGTCAGCTTTCAGTTCATACAGTTCAGATCAACACAACGACGAAGATTTTAGGATGAGCGAGCAATGAGAGCGATCAAAGTCAAATTAGAGCTACCGTCGGCCTAGTTTACAAAGCACTAATTCCTCCATCAACGACTACGTCTGCTCCAGTGATGTAGCTACCAGCCTTACTAGCCAACAGTATAATAGCACCTGTAAGTTCCTCCGGCTTCCCCATACGTCCAAAAGGAGTGCGCTTAGACCAAATCTCTCTATGCTCAGCCAATCCATCACCTTCATTAAGAATAGTATCCATGTAACCAGGACTAATGCTATTTACACGAATCCCGTGCACAGCCCATTCAGCAGCGAGGGAACTCTTCATAGAAAGAACAGCTGCCTTGGCCGCATTGTAATGAACTTGAGGTTGAGGGAAATTGACAATGTGACCAGAGATGCTCGCCATCAAAATGATGGAACCACCAGTTCCTCGGTCTGTCATGGATTGTGCTACAGCTTGTGTAACGAGGAAAGCACCGGTTGTGTTGACGTCAAGCATGGTTTGGAATTGCTGAGGGGTAATGTCAAATGCGCGCGATGCAAATGCGATGCCTGCAAAGCAGAGACAAATATTGACCGGCCCAATAGCTTCTTCAGCATTCTTCACGGACTCAGTGACCGATTTGGGGTCAGTCACATCGACAACGAAGAATTTGATCTTGGCTTCAGGAAACTCGTTTTGGAGCCTGGAGGCGGTCATTTCGCCTGCATCAAGGTGCAGGTCAAAGATGGCTAGACCTTGAAGGCCATGCTCGAGCAAAGCTCTGCAGGCGACTGAGCCAATGTCTCCAGCGCCACCAGTAATGATGGCATTGCCTGTAATGGCGAAGCGAGCTGCGGCTCTTTCAATGGGCGTGTTGCTGGTGTTGAGAGGCTCTGGAGGTGCTGTCTTGGAGTTGGCTGAACCGTCGCTGAATTGCATTGACGGCGGGGCACGGAATCGGAGTTCAGATCGTGCGACAGACATTATGGCTGTAAGTATTTAGACAAATAAGTAAAGGTAGCTAGGAAAGTGTTTGTGCAAAATCTGGAAGGCTTTCTAGTTGTGGATGAAGAGGCAGTTATTATATATACAGCTCCTCACGCATTGCAAGCAAGCAAACCCGTGACTTCATCCATCTATTTTCCGCCACGCTTGGTTTCGTTTCGTCGTAAGTTACAAGTGTTACTGTACAGTAACCTCGCCGATTCCGGGGGTGGTCTGGGGTCACTAGCCAATCAATTCTTGGAGTTACTGTACAGTACATGCATTAGTGCTCACTACCGCCCACTAAAGTATCAGTCCTCCAATAGCGACAAACGGGAGCTTCATCTTCCTTATCAACAGGTTTCTTGATACGTCGCCTAAGGAAGGATTGACGGGTTAGCTACGAGATTGAATAACAATTTTGTCCACTGAAGGGTAGTGTACTGCGTACGAAATTCGCAGAGTGGTCTCACAGGTTCAATGACGTTAATGAGCGTGTGTATTTGTGCTATAGGAAGAGATTGTCTCCATTATCCACTACCAAGATAAAACACGCAAGACTAAAGGAATGGCCTTATATCCATATATCCATCACTCGAAGCACGGTTGCCTAGATATCGTGTGCAAGCTCATTTAAGTTGACTCTCAGGCCTTGAGCGCGCGATCACTTGACAAGCTCCCATTCCTCGCCAGCATCAGTATTTTCAGTGACTATGGCAGCGCTATAGTTGAGATCACCACTTTGAGCAAGGAATCGGTTTTTGAGCTGGCCGTAGTACAGACGACCGCTATCGCCGCCGAGGATCAGCATGTTGTGGTTGTTGACGCTGACGTGCTGGGAGTGGTTTCCGATAGCAGCAGTCAAAGTAATGGGATCACTGTCGATAATGACAGTCCCCTTGTTGCTGGTTCCCGACTGGCCTTCAAGGTGAATGATGAAACGAGCTCGACTCTTGTCGCTGGCCCAGATCATCGGCTGCTTTCCATCGGCGAGAGATTTGTCGTGGGACTCGTCGAACAGCGTGTAAGAGCTATACGGTGCCACAGTCCAGAAATAGTCTGGACGCGACTTTGATCGGATGTAGTACCTTTTAGAAACGTTACATGTGAGCATGAATCTCAGCTGTTCAAGTAGGAACTCACGAGTCACCACTGCGGACGTCAACTCTTGGCGTTTGAAAAGTTGGCATGGCAACCCTGGTGTCATAGTTGGAGACCAGAAACCATGTTGTTTCCTCATCCATTGACGGGACAAGCTCCCAAGGCTTCGTGACCACCTCGGGTCCGCCCGCGAACGCAGGCATCTTACCACCGGTGGGAAAAACATAGAAGTCGGGAAAAATCCGTTTGACTTGGCTCGCAAACGATGATTCAGAAACTTCGCGCCACCACTTGTCAATAGTTTCACCGTCTTTTGCATACATCACCCATCGCCAGTCCAGAGCTAGCTTATTGGGCTATGCGAAGAGATTAGATTGCTTGGAGCTGCAGGGAAACATTTTGGCGGGACAGAACATACGCGGGTGAGGAACATGTAGTGGACCATGGTGGGCGTAGTATTGCTGGAATGTTCGGATATTGTGTGTCTTGTGTGTGTTGTGAAGAGAGTTTGTGATTGGGACGAAGAAAGAAATTAGTCTGTGGACTGGGAGGTCTTTATATGCAATTCTGGAGCGGTAAAAGTGTCGAGTTGCTAGTTTCAATGATCCTAGACCTTAAGGTAAACATCATAGTGTCGCATCATTGAGTGAGGCCAGCCAATCGCCCTCTCTGTAATAGTTTGAAAACATGTTTACTTGAATGCTTGCATCAATATTTCCAATGCGGTATGTCCAGGTTGAATGAGGCCAGCTGAAATGTCACTCGCATGGGGTACATACTAAGAATGTAAGTGCACCGGTATGTCAGGGAACATAGCAGGGTTGCATGGTTTGAGATATCTACAATCACGTAACCATGACCTGATCCTCCGAGGTCAAAGTAAGTTCTAGATCAGCGTCACATGTCGAAATTATGAATGTGCATTGGAACCACTGGGTTTCTAAATCAAACATTGCATAGAATATGCCAACGATTGAGTGGTCAGATGTAGACGCCAAACCTTGGTGCTTGATTCTGTATCTTCGAGCCGATGCCTACCGATCTCTTTACAACGTCATTCACCTGTAAGCTTGTGCAGCCTCTTTGAACGAGGGGCATCTTGGTGGCACCCCTTATGGTCGAGGGGGAAACAAAAGAGCGATCGGAATTACCAAGAGTAAGCCCGAACCATCCAACAGTTCCCCAATATTGGCTGTCGTTCCATGTGATTGGCTATACCGGAGCAAACACAAGCGAAGATCTTAGCGATCAGTTTCGGAGAAAGGAGGCGCTTCTGCACGTCAATCAGTCGAGGAAGGTATGGTTTGTCTCAGACGTACCCCGCGTAACGGCAGCCCCGAAGGCCCGTTCCGAGCGGGTGAGGATCATATGTCGATCTTTATGTCGATCATGCCTGTGTCCCATCCAAGAGACATTATTGCCCTATTAAGACACGAAGGTCTGAAGCATCTGTTTGTTTTGGGTAGAAGATTCTCAAAGGAGTAAGGATATTAGCTTTAGGCTAGCTGAGCGACATATGCATAACGCTTGAATATCATGCATCTGATTGTACTCTACACTGATGCTATAACCACGTCAACTACCACAACAAATAATTCAACTTCTATGATAGGAATCTCCGCAATTAACAAGGGAAGTGTGCTCGGAGTTCATGGTTGCAGGGTCCAACCCTTTGAACAGAGTTCCCCCTCATTGAGATTTAGATCATATCATCATGTAAAGAAGCAACACACCTATCAGTATTCTCCCGCATACATGTCGCCAATTCGTTCTTGACCGGACTTCGCCGACTTCCCAAGTGTTAGGAGGCTTTTCTCAGGCGAAGTCCGTGACCTTTAATCTTGCCAATAACGTCCTTTGACGAAGATGATATTCAAAACAAAACCTCATTTCAATGTTTGTAGATGACATTAGAACGACAATATTGGCTGCACTTAGATGCGGGGAAACCTCCAGTTCGAGGTAGCTGCATGCCCACAGTTCAAGATGCAATTCGCAAAGCATGACCAACGCATAACTTTTCAGCTGAACAGGGTTGTTCGTAACCGTAGTGATTCCACTGAAACGATCAATGACGTGGCCGCCGAATAACCGTTGCCACTTTGACATATGACAGTTTGGTGACTTCGAAGTTGAGAAGTACCACTCCTGTATCGGAATGCAACCACACTTGTCTTAATGAGAGATGAACCGAACAAACTGGTTATTCTCATGTAAAGGCTGTTAAGGCAGCGTCGATCTTGATAAGAAGGCGGCTTGTCCGCACTCTGAGAAATGCCCAAACTCATCGAAGTTACACTCACCTCGCTTCAATCTTAAACAATCTGCACCATACCCAGCATGCACTATCAGCTTGAAGTCGACACACCTCCCTCTTGTGCTACTGAGTTCTGCAACGGAAAGGTCTGTGAGGACACTGTTGTATGCCCTACTGATTACAAGTTCAAAGAGGGAACTTGTGTATATAAGAACAGTGCTACCTGTACATTTGGCACATTTCTCACGGCCGACAAGGTCAGCGGGAAGGTGTCCTGCTGTCATGACGGTTATGAATATGATGGAGAGTCTTGCTTCAAGAGCGCTAAAACGGAAACTGACTGCCCGGCCGGCACCACTTACAAGAACGGACGCTGTTGGGTAAAGCCGCAAGACGAACCGATTTGTCCTAGCGACGGAGAGTTCAACGGTAAGGTCTGCGTGTTCAAGGTTGTTCTCAGAGCGGATCATATACCGATGGGAGGTGCATCGTCTCATAGACTCCGTATTGTACCACTCCCGGAGCCACCTTCAACGGTGATCACTGTGTCCTCGAGGAGCGGGCATCTTGTCCCCAAGACTCCGTCCTGAGCGGCAGTAGATGCATCTCCAGTATTTCACTAAAGTGCGAAGCAGGCCAAACTTTGATTGACGACTTTTGCTTTTCTGAGAACATTCCCAAGTGCCCTCGGCGCTCAACACTTGTTGGTAGATATTGCAAGTAACCTGATCTCCCTATTTGTTCAGAGGGCACTATCCATAACGAAAACGACTGCAACTCGCCAGTTCCGCCGCAATGTCCTCACGATAGTGACACCTTCTTTAACGGCAAGGAATGCGTCTCCGCCAAGCGTCCTAGTACTACGGGATTCGTATTGAACGGTGTGACCTGTATCTCGGAAAAGGAAACCCCGATATGTCCAAGGAACATTCAGTTTGATGGAACTCACTGTATTCCCAAAGACCGACCGACGTGCGAGGGTAACCAGTCTTTCGATGGCAGAGTGTGTGTCCACCCTGAACATCCCACGTGCTCCAGTGGCTTGGTCTCTGACGGTACTGCCTGTGTATCCAAATACTCTCCAGTCTATCAGTCTAGAACAACTTGGAATGGTCACCAGTGCATATCAGACAAAGGTCCTAGCTGTCCCGTCGGTATGGAGTATAACATTAAAACAGAATCCTATCATTCTCCCATTAAACCCCGCTGCCCCCAGGACACAGAGCTGAGAGGAGAGGTTTGCGTCTCAATTAATCCTCCAGAGTGTCCGAAAGACACCCATAGAGTCGGGGGAACTTGTGCATCTGTTGAGTCACCGAAGTGTCCCCCGAACCTGACGCCTAGTGGTGGTCTCTGGATTTCGAGCAGTCCACCCAATCGTCAACAGGGTACGATTTTCGATAGAAGAAGATGCATTGTTGGTAAGACCCAGGAGTATTATACTCTGAACACATGCCCGCCTGTTAGTGCCGCTGGATTGCCTGTTAAGGCTGTGGGCTAGATAGTATCAGTTTGTATCACAGTATGGGGAGCACCCTTTCCAGCATATATATTTTCCTCCTATATCATCTCACGATTGAGCTATAGCTAGTTGTGATAGATCCAGATGACGGTCATTTTGAAAGAAAGCACTGCAGACTGACCTTCAACAACCTTAAATAGACAAAGCACTGCAAGTCAGATTTTATACGCAAGATATGCACATTGAAATCAAACAAGTTTAAACAACAGAACTCATATATATTGTAATATTTACATATTCCTTGTTCTATATATCCAAGGTTTCCTCCTCTTAGTCTTCAGACTCGCTTAAGCGGTAGCACCGTTGAAGGCCATAGCGTTGGGGCTGCCGCTGAGGCTGCCAGTGATGCGGCCGGTGGTGGCAAGAGACTTGATGCGGTTGGTAACAGCAGCAGGGGTGGAAAGACCCTCAAGAACCTGAAGGTAGAGAGCAAGACCGGCAACGTGAGGGCAGGCCATGGAGGTACCGCTGATGGTGTTGGTGGCGCTGTTGGAGGTGTACCAGGTGGACAGAATGTTGACACCAGGACCGAAGACGTCGACACCGGCACCGTAGTTGGTGAAAGAGGCGGTGCGCCAGCTGGAGTCGGCGGCAGCAACGGTCAGAGCGTTGGGGACGTTGGCAGGAGACTGGCCAGAGACAGGGAGAGGACGACCGAAGTCGTCACCGTTGCCGGCAGCAACAACGGAGAGGACACCCTGGCTGTAGGCAGCGTTGATGGCAGAGGTCCAGGTCTGGGAAGCGGGACCACCGAGAGACAGGTTGATGACAGAGCGGCCAGCACGTCCCTTGGAGGTGATGTCGTTGACAGCCCAGTTGAAACCAGCGAGGATAGTAGAGGTGGAACCAGTGGCACCAGCAAAGACCTTGACAGAGATGACGTTGGCCTAAGAATAGTAAGTATAAGGTTCAGATCACGTTGTAGCTCATGTGGGGTATGGTTGTACTTACACGCTTGGCAACACCGTAGGTGTTGGAAGCAATGGTACCAGCAACGTGGGTACCGTGGCCGAGAGTGTCAGTGTGGGATCCACCAACAGCGTTGTAACCGAGAGAAGCACGGCCACCGAAGTCGACGTGGTTGACGTTGATACCAGAGTCAACGACGTAACCGTAAGAACCGGCACCGGCAGTGGTATCGTAGGTGTAGGTGCTGCCACCGGGAGTTCGGCGGGAGATGGCAGCAAGACCCCAGGGAGCGCTGCTCTGAGTGGTCAGAGCACGGTCAGCGAGGGGCTCAACCTTGAAGTCGAGGGTGACAGTGTAGTCAGGCTCGACAAAGGCAACCTCGGGGCTCTTCTTGATCTCAGCAATGGTAGCATCGTCAAACTCGCCAGAGTAGGCGGCCCAGTTGCTGATGTTGAACTTCTTGTCAACACCGGAGGTGTCACGCTTGCTGAGGCTGCGGCGGTGGACGTCGGTGACCCAGGCCATGTGAGCCTCGACCTTGGCCTCAGCAGCCTCGGGCTTGAGGGTGATGATGTACTTGTCAGGCACGGCAGTGAGCTCCTGTCGCTTCTCGGTGGGAGCGGCGAGGACGGCGGGCAGCAGAGCTGCGAGTCCAAGAGCGATACGGCGGAAGCTAGTCATTGTGAAAGATTGAACTGAACAGTGAGAGACAAGAGGAGAAGAGGCTGTGGTGGATGAGGATAGTAAACTCCAACATTGTGGTGATAATCGAGTGTATTTATACAACGAGTCAAGATATCCTTAGTCGACTTGATGGATAACGCAATCAGGCCCAATCATTGCTATCATCAACGTTGTTGCTTGCGTGATAGCGATTGAGTTGGAGCCCTGGGTATTGGAGGCCATTCAGCTTCCTAAACCGTCACGGCGGCCGAGCTGTCCGAGTAAGGAAAGTGATAATGGACTGTATGTATAGTATTGAGCAAAAGTGCCTGTGCCAAGTCCGACTTGTCTGGAGTTAGCCTCCAAATATCTTGGCCAGGGATCTAGGAGGACCCTCTTTACCCCACGGTCATCTACCGGCGCTTGCATTGGATGGGTGAGTGTTATGCTTATCGGCGTGGCGTATTGTAAAGATAGATTAATTAAACTTTGCTTTGGGTTGGATGATTGTCGAAACAAAAATAGGTGATCTTCGTTTAGATCTGTCTATCTTCAGGGGTTGAAAACGGCTGAAAGCAGGGCTCGATCTGTGTGTTCAGGTTAGAGGCGGGGTGAATCTGTTGTCATCACATCTTATCACGTCTGGTCTGTCTAATCCTTCCCGTTGCTATTTCTCCGAGCGAGCTTCGCGAGTAATCCGAGTATCGGAGACTCGGCGTCCCCCGCTATCTCTCTGCATCACCGCTATCTTTCTCGGAGCAGTTGGACATATTTGGAAAGGTGGCCCGTCTCCCTCGTGCGGGAGGTTCCCCCATGTATGGTAAGCAGACTGCCGATCCAGAAAAGGGACCAATATCACGCATAGTGATGGGATGAATTGATCGGCAGTAGAAGAGAAATACCAAGACTTTCACCCCTGATCCTTTGGGTTGAGTACTCAGCCTAACGTGCTCGCGTGATTCGGGGGCATTTCCAATACGGGAATATGCTAAGGTTCTTATGTTTGAACTAGCAGTATGCTTAGTTTATGCATGCGCCATCCCTTGTCTAGCGTTGTGCAGTCTGACAGGGGTAAGGCTGAGGTTCCGCGAATCAAGACAAGACGCTTGATCGCTATCTCGGCATTGATGACTAGTCAGTCCAATTGTTTGCGATGTCGACCACTCTGTGCGCCTTTCGGACGATTAAATGTTGTTAAACCCGTTAAATTGGAGTACTGCTAGATAAGCAAATGCAGGCCTGGCGTTATGTACGGGTCATGTCTCACTCTTTCTAGCGAGCTTCTCAATCAAGCCACGACTGCGGGTACCTCAGATGCGATCGTCGGCCCGGCACTCACTAGTGAATGCGAATGAAATGGGAGGATGGTCATTAAAGCTCCTACGCTTTGACCGCTAATGATAGCTTCATTTTCGATGGTGCTGCAGATCCCTTCGTGTAGTTTATCAACGCCAAGAGCACCGTTCAGTATCGGTCGTGAATGACTCAGATGTCTCATTTTATCTCTCATTGTCTGCAGGTCTTTTTGATCTTGATGTCCAACCCTTGCTCGCGATACCCGTCTCCACTTTGAAAGGCATGTCTAGGGTTCGAAATGTCTCCATCACCGATGACGAAATTCGTCTCCCTGTCTGTTGAGATGTGAAGCCTGTATTATTGAAGTCGATATAAACATTGTCTCGTGAGTTCTTGGTGTGACATCCAAGACACTGGGACCTGCATAGGGGCACAGCAATCCTACACAGTTCCTGAGCCTAAGCAGCTGAGGTGACTGATGACTGCTGACTGCTGACTGCTAGACCACCTTCCTAAATTAAGCTCCAAGAGTCTCGTATAGTTGCCGCTGAGGTTACTGTGAGGCTGGTGAGACGTAGTGGTTGTGTTGCAGCGACAGTGACTCTCTTGGCAACTATCCTCGCAATCTGCTTGATAATGGGTGGCAGTCTACAAAACACTTGCCTTACTTGTAATAGCTCAAACAATTAGTTCGTATATGCACTGAACGTCTTGAATGTTGCGATAAGTGATATCTTCGCTCTGGAGAATTGGTTTGGTGGCTTACTGGTATACTCTGAGCTGCCTTGACGGGTTATCGGAAGAGGATATAACACGGCCACTTTAGGCAGGAGGTTTGCCATGTGCGTGCAACTCTGCTTACTTGAGTCTTCAAGAAAACAGATTGCGGGGTAAAGGTCTAGGGTAATTTCTCACTATCTCAGGAATTGGATTTTGTATTTCCGGTGCATGGTTCGATGGTTGAAGATGAGGTTTCTTTAGGCGATGAGGCAAATGGAGACTGGAGTTGAATGGATCTGTTTGAATCGTGCAGCCTCAGCAAATGGTATCCGAAAGACTTTTCTGCTAAAACAAAAATTCTATCTCCTGGATTTTTCCCTCTTTTAATTTAAAACATGAAAGAAAACCAGTAACATGTGTAAATACTGATTGATATGTATTTTTGAAAACGTTGAAGTCGTTCGAGTCGTAAAACAGCTTGTTCTAAAACCGCCGGTTCCTTCCACTGTAATCGAGAAGTTTTATGACCCGTGCTTGTAGCGTTTACGATTGATACTAATATTGCTTCTTTCACTTTGACTGATAGCTGGAGTTTTGCTAACGACCTGAGACCATCGTAAGATTATCAAACAAACCAAATCTCGATAGCCTTTTCTGGTGCGTGGCTCGTAAGTCACAAAGGTACACCGACAAATGTAACTAGATCGTCGGATTTTACTTCTTCCTGTCGGCGATATACTAAAGTAGTTTCATGCGGCGCAACACGATTTTACCCCAGATTTCAGCGTCGAAGCTCGTTGATCTGTCGATGTAGGGTAGCATCTTACTCAGCTGTCAGCAAATGACGCTGTCAAATACCCTTGGCTGTCCGAAAAACCTGCTGACACGAACAACTTAACCCGTACGTCATAAAATACCTCAACTTACATATTGACTGAGCTACCTGCAGAATCATCACAAAATAGCGCAACGCACGGAACAATTTGCTAAAATGCCGTCTCTTAATAGTTGGTATTGGAAGTTCCTCGAGAGCTATGTTTACGCGGTGCCAGAGCCTCCTCCACGCAGACGCACGCAACCCATGCAGGTTTTGTGTGTGGGACCGCCGAGGTCTGGAACCGAGTCACTTCAAACGGCCCTTCTGAAACTTGGATATGATCATACTTATCATGGCTGGGATATCGTTTATGAGAACCCCCCTGCCGCGTCAAAGTGGGTTCGCTTGTGCCGAAAGAAGTAAGTCATTAGTCCAATATGGGTCTGACATCTCGTTTGACGGCCCTTCTCAGATGGTTCGGTACGGTTGATGGAAATACGAACATCACCAAGGAAGATTTTGACGAGGTTCTCGGACATTGCACGGCTGTAACAGATGCCGCAGCTTCCGTTTTTGCGGCTGAACTCATTGCCGCGTATCCCGATGCCAAGGTTGTGCTTAATCACCGCAAAGACCTTGATGCGTGGCATGACAGTGCTATCAAGACTTTGCTCAGTGTCTGGAATAGCTGGCCCATCTGGGTTCTGTCGTGTCTTGGCAAGGAGCTCTTTTGGGTATGGCATGTCTATGAACGTTTCATGTGGCCTGGTCTGTTCCGGGCCTTGGATGGCGACATTAATACTGGAATAGAAAGAAATGGAAAATGGGTTTACAAAGGTGAGGTTGAAAAACCTTCCCGATACGGCAACAAGTTCCTAATATCTCGAATAGAACACTGCAACATGATCCGAGGCCTGGTTCCCAAGGAAAGACTCCTTGAGTGGACTGTTAACGACGGCTGGGAACCCTTGTGCAAGTTCTTGGACAAGCCCATCCCAGATGAACCCTTCCCACATGTCAACAAAGCTACTGGCTGGGATGATCGAGTAACTGAAACCAGCAAACGCTACTTGTGGAGTGCCTTACCTGGCTTTACAATTTTGACCACTGTTACAGTTGGTCTAGGGGCTGTTGCTTACAAGACTTTGTAATAAGATGAGCCGTGCGAACGTCAACGTGGGACTTTGGCAAACCCTTCGCAGAAAAACTTGTCGGGAGTCTAAGAAAGTGTAAATATCATGAAAAATATGTTCTGATCATCTACTTATAACATTGGTAAAATCTGGTTCCAACTCCCAGAATCCAGCATGTCCGTGTTCTCAAAGGCTGTCATATATAGTATAGTGACAAATAGCACTCTCCATCCCAAGACTCGCCTAATCAGGTCAACGTCCGGTTGAGCAGTGTCGTCATATCCAGGATGATTCAGCATTGTCTCTATATCAATCTGTACCCGTTAGAATTGACAACCAAATAAGAATCTGGAATGATTATATTCTCTACTTACATCTGTATTGCTATTACCAAACTTGAAGAGTTTGAGGTCTACTCCCGTTAATACTTGTGCCACTTGGTATCAGAGATATATCTTACCTAGGGATATTTCCTCATCCTTACAAGGCTCTCTTGGCCATACGGCATTGGTCGGTATCAACCCACCTAGGCTTGGGTCTTCCTTCAGGTCTTCGATCAGGGTTTCGTCCACTCCACTTGACTTTGCTAATGCTCTGAGCAGTTTCCGGAACTGTCCCGGATCATCCACGCCTTCATCTCGGATTCTCCACATAAACTCGTCATCCGTTCCTGACTCTATATAGTTACGATACATGTGGAGGAAACCAACGAGACTCAAACCTAGAGATAATGGCTTATTGGAGCCTAGAAACTCTGCGATATGCTGCAGTTGAATGACTTCACTGACAAGACTAAATTTAACGCAACGGACTGCTCGTTGTAACGATTTGCGCCGTAACCAAGACTCAACCACCAAAATCATACCAATTACATCCTCTCGAAGCCGAAAGAGGTCCTCAGCAGCAATTCCGAGAAATCCACCACCAATCATCTCACTGTTTTGGAGTATTCTCTTGCATGCCTTGACAATCAGTTGACAGCGACATGCTGATGAACCAAGAGGACCTCGCAAAGGTGGTTCAACGGGACACTCTCCGTACTTGTGTCTCATGGGCGAAAACACTAGGCTCAGTAGATGATCAGCGTTATCTGTGCTCTCCTTGTCAGGCTCTAGCCCGTGCTCTTTGGAGATATTGGCACTAATACAGAGAGGCTCAAAAATCCCATTAAAGTCGAGTTTACCACGAGGAAAGATTTCTGGTATTGTTTTGGAGACATCCGCAAAGATCAAAGCAAATAAGGTTGTCGAGCTTAGAGAAAGAGTAAAGGCAAACCCAGGCCGTTGACCATGGTTGTGGAACTTGTCCTTAGATGTGCAGAAAGACCAGTGCCCATGAAGTGCGGATCCGGGCAGACGTGTTTGGTAGGAAAAGTCAACGCAGTCGATCACTCCAGCGCTCTTAAGACATCTGAGCTCCGCTTCCTGCATGTTCTTTTCCTCGTCTGTATCCTCCTTAATGCTCATAGGGGCTGCTGAGACGAAAACAATCCCTTGGGCTTGCTCTGCGATGAGAAACAACCTTTTTGGTGTCATTCTGCCCGTCCGAGCCTTTTTAGAGTCCTGGCGGTATTTCGAGAAAGTAGCGATTGACCCCAACGTGGGGTGCTGGCGAACTTCAAACTGGAAGTCCTTTCCCATTAGTGCTGGGTATTTTTTATCGGTCCCTACGGCACGGAAGGGTTTGCAAAAGAGACTCATGAAGACGTAAATTAGCCGTACCTCAATCAATGCAGGCACAGCCAGGAGATCACCTGGAAGATAATCTGCTAACCACGTTTCAAGGGCGTCATCAGGTAGCTCCAAATGTGACAATCCAACCTCATCGAGGAATACCAGCCATTTCGCAGCACTTGCTGCGAGGCTTCCAGAACGGTGATCAGTCTTTTCGATCTTCGGGTCTGCCGATTTGAGATGAGCCAGTACATTCTCCATGCCCAGGATCGGAGTTTTGGCAATATGTAGATAGCCAAGATCCCAAAATTGCCATTTCCCTGTTGTATGCTTTGACCATTTGCCAATGGCTTCGGAGTTGGACTTTCGGCGTCCTGGGCCAGCCACAAGAACAGCTTGTACTATTGTGATTAAAGCGAAGCCAGCCGCTATCAGGGCGATAGAAACGGTGAAACCGAACGTGATGGGGTCCCATTCGAATTTTGCGTCGTTTTCCTTTTGTGTGTCTTCAAGGAAGTTAATAATGGCGCGAAGCAAACAGTCAGTCGAGTTCGCTTGTTCGATGCATTTTGAAGTGAGCGAGTCCATGGTTGCCGGAAGTAAGGTACGAGATGAAAGCGGAGGAGGAATAAAAAAGGTAACAATCATCTGATTGCGGGCTGACACCAAGTAATTGTCAATTATGAATCTGCCTTAAAGCCTCGTAAGGCCTCTTTGCATGGGCTGAAATGCCGATGTACCAAATGGGAAATATCAGGTCGTAGTAGCTGGTGGTTGTGTGAAGCAACAGATGGATCCATTGGTTGAAAGGTCGCATTCGTCAGCCAAACTGCCAGGATATTTATTGCTCAATTCTGCTTCCTATTGGAGTATCATATCTGTAAGCGCTTTGACTGTGGCTTATGTATCCAACATGTCCATTGGACGCTGGAGAAAAGAAGGTTGCCTTACAGGCTTCGTACTCAGCAAAGGTCAAGTCGAATTTAATGTGATCTTATCTGATCCACGTTATGCTTATCTCCGAACCCAGGTTTGCCACCAAGCGAGCCAAAGATATCACCGATATAATTCTCTGGGGCTATCCCAGCCTCAAACTTAGAAGACCAATCTTCCAAAATCCCCTCAATAACTTTCAACCCAGTAAGGTACAAATTGCGAGTAGACGGACCCAAACCTCCCTTGTCCATAACAAAAGGAAGTTGGTGGGGCTTGTCTTCATGACCGCGATCAAAGTTCGAAGCAGATCGAATCAGCAAGATTCTCGAAAAGTCCACCCTTCTTTGAAGTGCTGCGTTCAATAATCCAGCTAGGAGTGCGTTATCCTCCTGCGCCGTCATGGTATACTCAGCTTGTCCTGCAGTATAGACTCTAGTGACTCTTTCCATGGCTTCGGAGATGCGATGGCCGTGCCAGAAGGTATTCGAAGATAGGACATCGCCTTCAAGTACACTTGGTTTCTGCGTAGCTGCCTCAAACACACCATCAGGTGAGTTCTTCCACAGAGCTCGATGCTCGGCAGCTACAGTCGAATCCTCAAGCGTAACAGTCTTGGCGACCGAGAAGGCATAATCTCTCAACGCAGTGTTGAGCTCGAATACCTCAGAACCGTGAACTATACCAGGGAATTGATCAGGCTTATCGGCTCCCATTGGGACATATCCAGAGCCCCATTCCGAAGGAACTTCTCTTGCGTCGAATTCAAGCTGCGTATCAACTTGGACTGCGAACCTCGCAAACGCAACAGAGCCAATGGTGGCTCGCTTAGGATTGACACCTGCGATACCAGTCAAGATGAAGTATGACTTTGTCAGGTCGAAGAACGGCGATGTCAAGAGAGCGCTAATTGACAAAGATGCATTTATAACTGATTTATAGTTAGCTGGATGATCTTGTTGGCAGGATAAGAGTCTTACGAGCTGTTCCAACGACCAAGAGTGCTACATCGCCATTCTCAGTTACATGTATATCCTCGTAACCTCGAGCAAGACCTGGCACTCGAATCTTACGGGAAAACTGGAATGCACTTGACGGGGAGAGCCAATTCCTGGATTCCTCATAGAACTGACGACAATTAGCCCATGGTGAGTTTTGAAGATGGTGGATACGTACCATGGCAATCAGCAGAACCTTTGGGGTGATTTTCTGCTGACCCGCAGATCCATTTGTCAACTTCTGTTCGCTCATGATTCTTGTTTGTTTGTAGCTATAGCCTTTTGATGTTTTATTGTAGAAAAGAATATTGAGGCAATTAGTTTGACAAGTGACACGATCTAATCTCAAGCGGGGTAGATATGGCGCGATCAGCACAACATTCTGCTTGTCTTATCGGAATCTTGGCTCTCAACCGAGGCCCACGATATTTCCCAAATCGTACCATTTTGTATGATGTGAAAGTATTCAGAGCGTACCTATAGAATTTGTAATCGTACCAACGGTGCATTAAAACCACAACCAGTACCATAAGCCAACCACGAGTAGAGCTGGACACCCCACAATGACCGCCTTCCTCATCTGTTCTTTTCGCTGTTGTCGTCGAATAGCCATCTGCGTATCCCGAAACTCCTTTGCTAATACGGCAAGCCTTGCCGAGTTGGCGGCTAGTTCGGCACCGCTGGGCCTCTGCAAGATGTTTTCAAACAATGCGAAAGAGTCAACGTTGCTATTGTCAGCCGGAGCTAACGGACTTGCATCACAATGTAGTTGAGTAAAATCCGTATGATCGGCTTTATCACCATGAGGTGTCATGATGTAGAGATGAAGTGGTTGTTCTCTTGATGAATGGACAGATGGGCACTTGCACAAGAGGACAGACTAAGCCACAGAGCGAAATCACTTTTCCATCAAGAGATAAAAGGTTAACAACAAATGGGCATCAAAGTCTACATATTATATGATACCTCGCTGTCTGCCTAGCTGTCAGCCAAGGCGTACTCCCAAGCCATCTTCTAGCCTCAGTATCAACTATCTTCAGCTCGTGCAACTCTTGAAGATCACATATGTGTATTCATAAACCCGAATAAATACTCCCAGGTATCTCAAATGATTTTATAATTGATCATCAATTGCTCAAAATAATGAGACCTGCTGACGTTGGAGTTGTCAGGACTCCGGAGGGTTTCTTCTTGACTCAGCGGGATCCATTTTAGCGGGCCCTTAGCCGAGCCGAGCCGATTGGATTGGGTTGCCGTTGTCTCTAACGTTATAGCGAAGACATGACAGCTTGATGAATCACAAGCGGGGCCGACAATATATAAATTGCGAATTGCCTCAACTTAATCATCTTTTCAACATCTCAACAACCTAGTACATCTTCCCATACACTCTGCATTATAACCATGGCTTCGGAACTTAATGCTGGCTCTCTCTTCAACGTCGACGGCCTCGTGGCGGTCGTGACAGGCGGTGCTACTGGTTAGTCATACGCCGTGTAACGGTGCAACCGACACTGACGGTTGACAGGCATCGGTCTCATGTTCGTCAAGGCTCTTCTTCAAAACGGTGCTGCAAAAGTATACATCGCTGGACGAAGAAAGGAAAAGTTGGATGAAGTGACCAGCCAGTTGGGCGACAAGGTCATTGGAGTCCAATGCGACGTCACATCTAAGTCTGATCTCCAAAACGCGGTGTCACAGATCGAGAAGGATGTTGGATACATCAACCTCCTCGTCTGCAACTCTGGTATCGGAGGACCTCAAGTCAAGCCTGTGACTCCCGAGACCACCATGGAGGAATGGGCAAAGTCCAATTTTGATACGGATTTTAACGAATATGTCAACACTTTCGCTATTAACACGGCTTCTGTCTGGTACACCAGCATGGCTTTCCTTGGACTGTTGAAGAAGGGTAACGAGAAAGCCAATGTTGATCAGACTTCGCAAATCATTGTTACTAGCTCTATCGCTGCGTTCAACAAGAAGGCTCCTGGTGGTTGGGCTTATGGACAGTCTAAGGCTGGTGCAGTCCATGCGGCCAAGCAGCTTGCAGTTACTCTCCCTCAGTGGAACATCCGCGCCAACTGTATCTGCCCAGGATGTAAGTACTAAGTTCTCACCACGTACCCAAGAGTGCCTCTAACATCTCGCAGTGTTCCCTAGTGAAATGTCCGAGCCGATCGTCAAGATGTACTCTGACGAGTCAGGACAACCTGGTCAAATTCCGGCTACGATTTCACCACTTCGAAGAATGGGAGATGAGAAGGATATGTCAGGAACTTTCCTCTACCTTGCTTCAAGAGCGGGCGGATATTGTAATGGCACAGTGATAGTGGTTGATGGTGGTCGCTTGAACAACTTCCCTACTACAAATTAGAGAGAAGAATCCCTATAGGGTCTATCAATATTCAACAAGAGCCTCATGGCCCTTATCTTGTAACAAAGCGAGTTTCCCACGCCAGTCCCAAAAAGGTAATCACCGAGAATGTGAATGCACCACTTTGTGTCGATTGCTAATCGTGTGAAGAATGATCTGAGGATAGGAGAGATCTACTTTCATCTATGATGCGTCTGGTCAGCTAGACGACGGGTAGTACGGGGTGTGCAAGCAGGGGGATTGAAGAGGCAGGATTTAGCCTGGTACCGAAGTCCCAGACTATACATGTAGGACTTGTGGATGCAATGATAGGAGCAAGATAGAGGATTATGGATGCATCGCAAGTCTGGAACATGCCTTATGCATAAGCAGGGCGGTCAACGGTGAGCTATACATGCGGTGCCAGAGCAGGATACCAATAAGAGTCAGCATAAAGTCTGCTTCAAAACCGTGTCGAGTGACTTCTGCTTTTGCCACCCATGCTCTTGGCCCTGGAGAAAAGTACCTGAGTACCTAGACTGGCGATACAGCTAGTACAAGAGCATCGCCAAGCCACACAGCTGTTGCCTTGAGCAATGCACCTTTGCCTGCACAAGCTTTGACATCTGAAACAATCCGATAGATCTTTCGTGATCAATTGGTTTATTCGTGCTGAGCGCTGAGGTGAGATTGAGTTGGCGCTCGGCAATCCACATTAGCGCGGCCTCCCACTGGATGCTCCGCCACTGCTGCCTACAAGGATCCTCACTACGGGCTGTGATGCACCCGACGGCAGTGACTCAGCCCGGCAATGAAGCCTAGGGGGGTACCTAGGTTCCTATCCATTTTCACGATGAAAGCGCAGGAACGCCTCAGAATACGAGAAATGCAGTATAAGTAGGAGCTATCATCGGTGCATACCACCATCAAATCCATCATCTTCACTCATTCATCAACCACATCAGCAACCATGGCTCGCACTGGCGCAACACCCAAAGCTAGACGCGGCGGTCGTCGCGACAACACCATGCGCCATCACAAAGAGAGCGATGCTGAATACATGGCTCTCAAGAGAGAGGCAGAGCGACGTGAGCGTATCCTCTCCGACCAGCGCCGAACAGCCTCCAAATGGCGACCCAAGATCCCCGAAGTCCGAAAGGTCAACTTTGAGAACTTCAAGAACAGATTCCAGGATGTCGACCAACCTGACTATGCCATCGACGTTCTCATGTCTGGTCCCGGTACCCAAGCTCAAATCCGTCGTGAGCATGGTCTCCGACGACGTGAGGAGATGGCCCGTCTGCGCATGAACTGGTTGAACTACTCCAGCATTGGCCTCGTGGAGGGACCCAAGGAGAAGAAGGTTGATGCCTTCGAGAAGGCGAGACGTGAGAAGAAGGGCGATGCTGTCCCTGCTTCTGATGCTGAGATCCAGCGTATTCGTATCCAGTCTCAACCTATTCTTGGTCATTTGACCGCTCTCATGAACGACACAGAGAAGCGATCTGCTCCTCGAACATTCATGCGCCCCTTCAAGACCCTTGTTCATTTCCAACCCAAGATGCGGGAGATTCTCAGCACTCTTGAGGACAAGTGGGCTGACTTCGAGGATCTCGCCAGCGAGAGCTCCGAGGCAGTCGAGCTTGACGTCCCCGAGGTCGAGGCCGAGGTGATCGAGAAGACTGACGAGAATGGCGAGGATACCGACAAGGATGAGACAGAGTCTCTCCTGTCTGTTGATTCAAATGAAGATGAGGACTACGACAACCTCATGGACAGCCCCGAGGCTCTTCGCGACATGCGATGCTACGTCGACTTTATCGACAAGGAAGTCCTCCCTCTATACAACCGCTTCGATGACTCAAGCGTCGACCGTGTCAAGTTTGACGATCTCTGGTCCCTCTTCCGCGTTGGCGACCTCATCTACATGCCCGCATCCGGCGAGACCGGCGGCCGATACCACGAGATCTGGCGCGTGTACAAGACCCGCAGCCCCGAGCCCGAGACTTCTTATCCCACCTCTGGCTGGGACTTTTTCGCCGACGAGCAGCAGGTTGACGAGAACTCCAAGTTCAAGATCTCTGCTTACTACATCGACCATGACGGAAACAACTTTGGTGCTGTGCGCCGAAAGTTTGAGATTGAGTCCTTCGTAGGAGAGCGATCTATCGAGTCCCTTGAAGTCTTCCCTATTCGCTACCGTCACGATCACAAGCAACTTCTTGAGACGCAGAAGGCGCAGGGTCGACAGTTCATCAACTTCTTGGATGACCGTCATCAGCAGTACAGCGCATGGACGCTCACCAGAAACCCGCCTACTAATGGCACCGAGCCAGACGATGAGATTCTCGAGAACGAGGGTTACGAGAAGATGCGTCATCCCGAATTCGTGGAGAGTGACGTTATCGTCGATCTCACCGAAGCCTACCAGAAGATGCCCGACTGGCGCCCTCGCTTCCACAGACTCACGATCAACAAGTCTTCGCGATGCGAGATCAAGGATGACGAGATGCCCATCCAGCACTGGTTCAACGGCTCTCGACACAACCTGGCTTACTCCCAGAACGAGATCATCCAAAACGCCGATGGTGTTGAGGGCCGTCAGCGAAGGGACAACCTCGCTGTCGACGCATTCCTCCGCGTTCGTGTCAAGGGCAGCCGAACGTTCGAGACCAACCCCAAGGCTCTTGAGCTTCGCGATGAGGACCTTGTCCTTCTCCCCAAGCGTATGTTCGCATATGCTCTTCGCGAGCGTCGCTTCTTGCCGATTGATCTCAATCTTCTCAAGCCCGTGCGACGTGAGCCTGGTGTCTTTGAGAACCTTCGTATCCAGCGCGACTACAAGGATGTTGTCCGCGGTCTGGTCATGTCTCATTTCCAGAGGAAGGTTCTCGAGCGTAAGTACGCTGATGTTGCAACTGAGGGACCTAGCCAGGATCTGATCCAAGGAAAGGGTCGTGGTCTCGTGGTGCTGCTACACGGTGTTCCTGGTGTCGGTAAGACTGCTACGGCAGAGGCTGTCGCAATGGAAAACCGCAAGCCTCTGTTTGTCATTACCTGTGGTGATCTCGGTCTCACACCTCATGAAGTCGAGCATGCCCTCAAGAACGTCTTCCGTCTAGCTCACCTTTGGGACTGTGTTCTCCTTCTTGATGAAGCCGATGTGTTCCTTACCCAGCGATCCAAGCAGGACATGAAGCGCAATGCTCTGGTCTCCGTCTTCCTCCGAGTCCTCGAGTACTACAACGGTCTTCTCTTCCTGACCACCAACCGAGTCGGCACCATCGACGAGGCCTTCAAGTCCCGTATCCACCTCTCCCTCTACTACCCACCTCTTGACAAGACCCAGACCCGCGACATCTTCCGCCTCAACATCGGCAAGCTCAAGCAGATTGAGGCTGAGCGCAGCCGCATGACAGGTGAGCCCGCGCTGGTCATCAAGGAGAACGAGATCATCGATTTTGCTTCCAAGCACTACGAGGAACTCGCTCGATCCACTGGCTGCTGGAACGGCCGACAGATTCGAAGCGCATTCCAGATTGCGTCCAGCTTGGCTATTCATAACTACGCAACGCAGGCAGAGCTTGCCAAGTCGCGTGGTCAGAGTCCTCCAGCTGCGCCTGTCCTGGATAGGACCTGGTTCGAGAAGGTGCAGATGTCGACTCAGAGCTTTGACAGACATATGAAGAAGGAGGCTGGTGGTTATGATAACGAGATGCCTCTTCGAAGCACATTCCAGGAGACCAGCTTTGACTAAGTTAGCATCTCTTCGAGCGCAGGTTTGGAGTTTGGGCATAAGCTGGTCTTTGCGATTTGGTCTTTGAGAATTGGAGCTTGTTAGTTAGCAACGCATACTTATCATGACAATAAATGACCTGTTTTTAAGCAATGCAATTCGAAACTCGAATGCTAGTACAATGCGGACTTGGTAGAATTCTTCGATCTCGATTTGAGGATGTGATGACTTGCACGATAATGCGCTCAAGACCAAATTGACAGAAGGATTGTTGTAGCCAGTTTTAGTAACAAGTCCCTGGACTAATTCTTTACCAGTCTAGCCTGCTGAACTATTGGCAATAGCCTCATGTCGGAACCATGTCTAGCGCTATAAACAGACAAGACAGCTGAATTTAAAAGGGGAGGCATTTGCTACATGTTTCTAATTTAATTTCCCTTTATATATCTCGCTCTTTACATTTTCAATTGCACTGCGTCACCTGCAGTTCTGTCCACTCGTTTGAGCAATTCGTTTTCCCATTTCGCCAGAATGGTTCGTTTTTCCAGCCTTACAGCTGCCGCGGTAGCTCTATTCCTTTCTGGAGTCGAGGCTGGGCCATGCCGACCTTTGACCACTTCTTTGGACTCGACAGCGATTACTACTCTCGCCGATACTACCACCACCGTCTTGGCAGAACCGACAGCGAGCACCACCGAAACAGACGTTACTGAGAGTGCATCGTCAATTGTATCTGATACGACAATTGCTTCAGTGGATGTCACTACGACTACTATATTTGCAGAGCCTACCACCACAGCCGAGGCTGAGTCTACCACCACCACTGCAGCGCCAGCTTGCGTCGAAACCCAGGTGCTTGGCAACCCTGGTTTCGACGACAGCAACTCCGACATTACACCGTGGTCGTTCACTGGCGGCGTCTTAACCCAAGATTCACCCCAAAGTGGCGTTAATGCTGTGTATGCTACTACCTCTCTTGTTCTCACATCTTCTATGCTAATCTATTCTATCTCAGGACCTACTCCTTCAGCAATGGTGGAGATGGCAGCGTTGCGCAGACCGTGACCAACCTTGAAGGCACCTACGAGTTTTCATACTACTACCGTGTTGTCTACGTCAGTCCCGGTGCTGACTACGTATGCAATATGCAGCTCACTGTGGGACGTACTTCCGCTTATGGCGAGATGGAGGATAATCCTGGTGGTTGGAAGTCGGGGAGCATCATCTTATCTGATTTGAGCGCCGCACAGGCAAGTTTGCAGTTTGACTTATACTGCTATGGAGAGTATCAGCATATGCAAGTCAACATTGACACTCTTGGATTCAAACGCATTTGCAGTTTGTAAGACTGAGCATTAATTGACAGGGAATCTATATGCCACTTAAGCTTAATATATATGAATTATCCCAAGTCTTGAGGTCATGATACCGTTTCTCTTATCCCGCTTCTTTGGCTGGCCGGAGGTTGTTCCGTCACACAAGGCCTGCATTCGGGGTCAATCAACCCGAAGGATCAATGCGAAATAGCGATCAGATGATGTTAATGCTGAATGGAGTTTCGGATACAACATCGGTAAAGCTTAACTAGCAGTCCAATAAGCAAAGCCTCATCCTTCGGGGGATTTTTGTCTGCGTTCCCCAAATTACAGGGAATCAGAACACCATTTTGTATGCGTTTAGGCAATTTAGCGCGATGATCTCCAGGGATGCGGGGCATTTTAGCACTGGAAATAGCATGATCACATCCCGTGTAGACGTCATAAGGTTAAGCTTGAATCGCTGGTATGCGGGGAAGGAAATGCCCAGGGGAATACAAAAGGGAACGCAGTCGCTCGTGGATGCGATGATCTGTGTAGCTTTTATCTGCAATCATGTTTTGGTTCAAGATTGCTTCCTTTGCGGGGCTTTGCTCCCGCGTCGCTGCGCAGACAAAGTACGAGGTTCAGAAGCCTCCACTGGATACAGACTGGACTTACAAAGTTGGCACTAATCCATGGCCGGAACATCCGCGACCATTACTCAAGCGCGACGCATGGAAGAGCCTTAATGGCATTTGGACGTGGAGAGGTGATGGGGACTTGAGCAGTCCCCCCGAAGAAGGGCCTCTGGATCGCGAGGTTCTTGTTCCAGCCTGTATTGAAAGCGCTCTATCCGGACTGCAGATCCTTGATGAGCGAGAGTTCTGGTATCAGCGATCGTTTGAAGTACCAGACGATTGGGAGGATCAGACTGTTCTGCTTCATTTCGAGGCTGTGGATTACAACTCAACCGTATTTGTGAACGGCGAGGAAAAGACGAACCATATTGGAGGATACGACAGGTTTACTATTGACGTGACTGACGATATCAAGTTTGGCGAGTCAAATGAACTGTGAGTGTTATTCTCAATCATTGCCCAGCTAGGCATCAATTAACACCAAAGCAGACTCGTGTTTGTGAGTGATCCAACAGACGATGAGATCATCCCCATCGGCAAGCAGACGCTGCGCCCTAGTCACATCTTCTATCGCTCGTGTTCTGGTATCTGGCAACAAGTCTGGCTTGAGGCTGTTCCCAAAGAGAACTTCATCACCGAGCTCGACATAGCAGCCGGTTCAGACGGCAAAGGTGAGTACCGATCCTTCTCGGCAACATACAGCGGTACTAACCGTCTCAGTTGCTGTCACAGTTCATACATCAGGAAAATCCGCCAAGCCCGTCTCCGTGACAATCGCCGGCTCAGACGGCTCAAACCTCGCCTCACACAACGGAACAACAGATAAAGAATTTAGCTTCACCGCAAAATCGCCCAAGCTGTGGTGGCCCGATTCCCCAACACTTTACAACCTCACTGTGACACTCGACAGTGGGGACGTAGTGCACAGCTACACTGGTTTCCGCACCATCTCAAAGGGTAAAGTTGAGAACGTTACACGGCCATTACTCAACGGCGAGTTTGTGTTCCAGTTCGGTACGCTGGATCAAGGATACTGGCCAGACGGCTTGTACACGCCGCCGAACCGAGAGGCCATGGTGTCTGATCTGAAGCTTTTGAAGAAGTTTGGGTTCAATATGGTGAGGAAACATGTATGTGCTCCATTCTTATCTTGACTGTGCCAGTACTGACCTTCATAGATCAAATATGAGCCTCATCTCTTCTATCAAGCTTGTGACGAACTCGGTCTCCTCGTTATTCAAGACATGCCAAGTCTCCCAGCTGGCGACCGGAAACCAAATGATGCGCAGCAAGCTGAGTTCAGGCGACAATTTGAGATTCTGGTCAATCAGCACAAGAGCTATCCGTCGATCACGACTTGGGTAAAATATGAAATCCTTTGTAAGTCTAGGACGATATACTAATCTCAGTAGGTCATCTACAATGAAGCATGGGGTCAGCGAGATGGTTCTCCGGAAGAAGACTTGACAGAGCTCCTCCGTAAGCTCGATGACTCTCGGCTCATCAACTCTGTCAGCGGGTGGGATGACCATGGATATGGTGATTTTCATGTGAGTGAACTCCTCAAAATCGATTAGAGTCGGTATTAATTCTTGTGTAGGACAACCACAACTATGCTGCGCCTCAGTGCGGAACACCGTTCTACTCTCAACCCAAGACACCATATGACCCCGAGCGCATCGGCATCGCTGGTGAATACGGCGGTATCGGCCACAACGTCTCCATCGAGCAGTAAGTTCCCTTGATTCAGCACACTTGCCCAATTCTAACGTTCATCCCAGCCTTTGGAACGTCAAACAAGCCATCGACAGCATCCCAGAAACATACGAGATCAACGAAGACCTCGACTCATACAACTACCGATCTGGAGTCTTATTCCGCGACATCCGCGAGCAAACTCAACGTTTCGCATGCAGTGGCGCTGTTTATACTCAGACCAGTGATGTTGAGGGTGAGGTCAATGGATTGATCACGTATGATCGCCGTTTTGTGAGGCCGGATGTTGAGAAGTGGCAGAGTGAGATTGCGAGCGTGTACAAGGCTGCTGCTTCGAGGGGTGGGAAGGAGTGGGAGGATGATGGCAAGGGAGACTCCGGGTCTTTATTAGACCTTTGATTCGAGATGAGCACGTTTAGTATCGATAGGTTTCATCAATAGCTTTCTTTCCTTTCAACAGACTCAGGTCAGCTTTCGAGTACCTATTGTTGAAGCGACATCACCTTGGCCCATCGCAGCTCGACATGCAAACAGTTAAAGCATACCATATGACAGGAAGTTCAAGATGAGCGCAATCAATTAATTATAAAGTCAAGGTCCAATTGTGAGAGCGTCTCAAGGTCACGAGATCAATCAGCAGGGTATCGCTCAAACTCGCCACTCACTGCCTACGCGTCTTGCCTCCAGACTCACTCGTCCTCCATCTCTCACCATCTCACTCTCCCTCTGCACGATCCCAACAGAAACTCGTAAAATAATTCACACCCGCTCATTCGTAATCCAGGATGTCATCGAACGTCGAGAACGAAAAAACCTCCAAAGTTCCCACAAGTACGCCTTTTACCCCTCCGACGCGCCCCATGGCTAAAGTAAAAGCAGACAAAGACAATGATTGGGAGATTGTGAATGAAAAGGACAGCCAAGCGGAGATTCAAGCCAAGAATGATGGCGACTTGGAAAAGGGCCCTGGAGAGCCCGAGGAGAAGACCGAGGATGAACGTAGAAGGGAAATGATGAAGGAGAAATGGGCGGATATGGGACAACAGCAAGGCGGCGTACACCCCCATCGGGAGGTCAAGATACCGACCTACAAGTCGTTCGTTGGAGACTGGTAATTAGATAATATAACATGTCAAATGTCAAGCGCGAGCATCATGTGAACCTTAATAATTGTGCTGATTGTCATCCATGGTTCACATCATTGCTGAGCCCCTCAATCGGTGCTGCGACGCGTCTTCCGGGGAAGCCTACCCTAAATGCTCAATTTACGATGCTGAAGCTCAACCGTCAAAGGTCTTCTCTTAAACAGTCGGCTAGTTTCTCATCAATTCACGGCCATAGATAGAAGTTCTTTTATGCATTTAAATGGTCTAAATAAAGACGCGTTGTCGGCGTTCGTGGCAGGTTCAGTTGACAACGGTTGCACTGATCCATGTTTGGTTTCTTCATGAAGCTCGGTATAGAAAACTAAGAGAGTTCAAATCCATTTCGTCATTACAATTCTGCTCTCAAGCTTTGAACCGATATCATTACAAAACCCATTCAGAGAAAACTCCGAACGTAATTGTTCCTCATTGTCCTCATCAGGCAATGAAATTACAATCTTTGGTGATGTGGCAGCATTTTTGGTGACTCGGATGATTGGCGTTAAGAAGTACCTCATCACCCAGTCGATTTGACCGAGTTTTGAAGTAGCCCTTAGCAACCGCCAACAAAGACCCACTGGCTCGTTGGGGATTGGGGGCGGAGCAAAAGCCAGTCAGCTAAGCTTTGAAGATCGGGGCAGTGTTGGTATTTTGACACCATTTCTCATCGAGCAGTGCGGCACATGCATTTTTACAAGGTCAAATGATGCAGTGCGGCTGTTCGGCAGCACCCTATTCTAGTTGTCACCGAGTCATTGCCAGTTCTCGGGAAGAGAGACTCGTAACAAAGTCGGTATGTTTCGAGATGCTATAGTGGAGTTGATCGTCATTACCTTGATCCCACTCACAAAACCTCAGTGTTGAATTGAACAAAGCTGTCAAAAGCACTGAGCTAAATGAAGCCAAGATTCCAACAGTCCTTTTCTATTCTTGGCGATGGAAATAAGGCTGAACCATCAAAAGAACAACTGGAACAGCGCCCGGCTGCCGGGCACAATCTAGACTTTGTTGGTGTCTGCGCCCCTCTTTGGCGTCGCTGAGCCCCTGGAATTAATGACCTGCCATCCCCCAATCATCAATCTCTAGAGCCCGTCATGGCGGATCTAGACCCTGAATAAATTGGGACCTGGAAACGAGGCGCTCCGGGTGTCTGGAGAGACGAAATAACTTGACCATCTTTCGCCAGCTTGAGCGGCGTCATGGGTTGGTTATTTCTGACCACCCATAAGCTTCACTCTCAAGCTTTCTGTTGCCCCTTTGAAGGCTTCCTCCAATCTTCTGTACCCCGCTGGCAATGAATCCAATTATCCCCAGGCTCCAGTAACAGCCAAAAGATCTTCATGGCTGTCGCGCCCAGCGAGCAATGGAAATAACGCAAAACAAGGCAGCGCCTCTTTCTGCCACTCAAAGTTACAATCGCGGAAAATTAATTATATATCTTACGTTAGCCCTGTCGTTCATGGAATCACGGTAGAACCCCTTCCCTTTTCTTTCCTTCCTCAAATCTCTTGGCACTATTGCTTATGCCAAAGCTTGTTTAACCTAACAGCGGAAAACCCCCTTTTTAGAGTGTCATGGTTCGTACTGGTTTGCGACCATCATCTGGGTAATTTTCTCAAGAGGCCTTGCGCCCGAAGGAAACCGCGATCGGCCCTGGGCTGTCGTCGCGGCTGCTGCTCCAGGCGTTTCGTCTCCGTTCTTTTCGAAGTTGTTCCCTTTTATCCTAACATTCTTTAATCATGAATATACCTACGCACGCCAAGGCGGTCGGGCGCTGCCTTTCCGCTTTCGTCTTCCGCTTCGCCAACCGTCGGTTCTTCTTTGCCTTCACAGCCCTGGCCGTATGGAGCGCCAAGATAATTCACATCCACGACCATCGCACGGCGGTTCATCCTACATACCTACAAGAATGGAGTTATTCCTTCGTCGCCCAGGACATTGCTGTCCTCACCTTTATCCGACTCCTACTTGACCACTGGCTCGCTGGCCCCTTCATCCTACGCGTCGTCGTCACCCTCTTCAATGGCCTCTTCATGTTCTACAATGCTGCCTTCAGCGTTATCTTCGTCTCCTTCTACCTCGCCGCGGGTTCCGAAATCCACCTCCGAAACGTTTCCCTACCTACCGATCCCTCGTCGCGAGCCCTTATACTCTCGGGAAGCCTGTCGTTTGTCATGTTCTTTTGTCTGAACTTGGTTGCCGCGTGGCTGTTCCAGAACATTTGCTATGGCATTTACGGCTACTTTGCCGACGTCGTCAATTGGCCTTTTGCTACGACATGGCACCTGCTCGGTCGATACGTCCTGCGCAGGAGCAGCTACTTGCAAGTTCCACAGATCGATATCGAAGACCAAGTCAAGCGTCGCAGCGGCGAATACGACGATGCGATTGACCACGATGCTCAAATACGACGGGCGATCCCGCGCTTCGCATGCAAGGCTGTCGCCGACATGATCATCTACATGCTATTCACCTCCATTGTCCTCCTGCTCCTTTACTCAGCCTTCGAACGACCGATAGACCGATCGCTTATCTTCCTTTCATGGACGCCCGCCTTAATGCCTTTCGTCGACCTTTCCGCTTCGTCGCCCGTCCTACAAAACCTGCCACAAATGCGATATGTTGGCATTCAACGTTCATGGGACAACCGAACAGCTCTCGGCATGCCGCCGACGCTGGAGTGGCTTCCAAAAGAACAAAAGCTGGCTGGTTTCGAGGACTGGTATAACGGCAAAGATCATTACAATGCAGACGCCGATCCCTCGAAGATCTCGAACCTCGACCAAGATCTCCTTGCCGAACTGAAGGACAAGCTACAAGACATCCCCGTCCGACACGTCCTCCTATTTTTCCTCGAAAGTACACGAAATGATGTGTTCCCTCTTAAGAAGGAGAGTGTGATATGGAACCGGATGGTCGAAAGCTTTGGCGAGAAAGGCGTTCCCCCAGATGCGATGCGCCGACTCGCGACTTTGACCCCGACAGCGAACTTCATCACCGGCGACTACGACGACGGTTTTGACCACCTCAAGGCAGACCAGGTGAAGCGCGGCGGAGCTCGTTTCACCAAAGCACATACGACAGCGACATACACACTCAAGAGCTTGGAAGGAACTCTCTGTGGCATTTCACCACTACTGGCAGACTTCAATCTCGACTACAAACATCACATATACCAACCTTGTCTGCCGCATATCTTCAATGCCATGAACCAGGCTGGCGCCTCGGAAGGCGACGACTCGCATGCGTACAATGGTTCTACGTGGCAGTCGTACTTCTTCCAGGCCTCTACCATGGAGTTTGACAAGCAGTACGAAATGATGACTGACGGGATCGGATTCCCCAAGGAACATGTCGTCAATCGAGAATACCTGCGATCAGCTAATGCGACGCACGGTCCCGTCACGCTGCCCAACATCAACGCCTTCGCTTTCGAGGAGGATCCTCTAGAAGATTACATTCGCGACGCCTTTGTGTCAGCCAAGGAGAAGAACGAGCGGGTTTTCCTCTCGCACATCACCAGCACCAGCCATCACGCCTTCAAACTGCCCGAGAAGGAGGAATACGTTCCGGTCGCGAAAGGCCATGACATGCTGTCCCACTACGTCAATACCGAAGGGTACGACGATAAGTGGATACGCAAGGTCTTGGATCTGCTTGATGAGCAAGGTGTTGCCAATGAGACCCTCATTGTATTCGTTGGCGACCACGGGTTATCGATGCCTGAGAATGACATCGTGTCCCCATACTATAACCCCAACGTCGGTGTCGACCACGTTCCTCTAGTCGTATCGCATCCGTTGCTGCCGGCTTTTGACGTTCATGATGCGGTACACTCATCGCAGATTCTGCCCACGATCCTCGACATCCTTCTCGAGACGGGCTCTTTGAACAACGGCAGCCACCAAGTTGCTTCTGACCTGGTCCGCAATTACGAGGGACAGTCCCTCATTCGCACTCAGGTCAATCAGAACCAGACAACAGGCCAGGGTAATTGGCAGTTCACACTCGTCAATCCCGGTCGCGCCGTGATTACTGCTCGCGACGCTCGCTATCCCGAGCGTCATCTCGTCATCCCCCTCATTGACAACGTTGAATGGCGCTACACCAATCTGACCTACGACCCAATGGATCAATTTGCAATCCAGGGCTTCGAGTTTGGTACTTTCCTCGACAGTATTGCACATGATTTAGATGCACGGTTCGGAATGTCGATGAAGGAGATCGACGTAGTGGAGGATTGGGTTCAAGAAGGAGCTTCAATGGCTCGATGGTGGGCAGAGGAGAACAGCAAGCGATGGCGGTATGGACCATACGCTGAGTTCAAGCTCAAGCAGAAGCTTCCTTTGACGCCACCTAATTAACGACCTATCTATCATTGTTTGGAGTTGTCGGTCAGATATATCACATTTTCTAGGCGTTGGGGGATTGGGTATTAGATAAATGGCATTGCCAGAAGTATTTGTATAATTTATATGATGATCTCTTAATACTGCTTATCTCTACAACATCAATTGTCTTATCCCGACCAGCGATCATCAGGAACATTATGGGCATGGTCGTGGAGGCTATAGCGAAGCAAGGTCTTCCCTGTTTCTCGGAACGTCGTATCACGGGTAATACATTCGCATTCTGCCATTGAGCCTCAGCCTGCAGATCTGTTTCAATATGGCAAACCTTGGTAACAAACGGGAGAATCCGACACAAGACCAGGGTGTTTAGCCAGCTCGGCAAGTTGCCTTGTCTTGCCAAGTACCAGTAGCTGTTTCTGGTATATTCGGAGTGTGAGCTTCCGCCTGTCGGTAGACCGCATCTATAGCGCGGGGAGCATGAATGCTGCCTCCTGTAATTAATCTACATGATATAGACATGGCAGTTTTGCTTGTTTATACATGCATGCGACGCTATCAGCCCTAGTATTTAATCAACAGGAATCAGAACATTTGCTGATATTTCCGGTTTAGACACATGCGGGGTCTTGTAGCGGACATCCTGCTTCCGTATCTGGCGGTATTGAGGGTCGGCACTTGAGACTCATCATGATCGACATCATGGCAATAACGGTAATGGAGTATAAAACAATGATCGGCCTCGCTCGAGGAAGAGAGTGACAGCCATCACAAAATAGCTAGATTCAGAGTATCCATCATGCTTGACTTCCTCTCGCCGCGAAAGCTGTTGACACAGCTCACCCTGGGCGCTGGCCTGGTTGCTGCTCAGCTCCAGACTATCACCAACTTTGGACCGACGTACAGCACCCAGCTGCAGATGCAGGCCTACATTCCAAACAACCTGCCTTCTAACCCGGCTGTCATTCTTGCCGTGAGTAATCCACAAAATATCAGCGCTTAGAACTAACCCACTACTCAGCTGCACCCTTGCGGTGGTAGCGGATCGGGCTATTTCCAGCAGACCAAGTACAGGTCCCTCGCCGACTCTCGTGGCGCAATTCTCATTTTCCCTTCGTCCCCCAAGGATTTCAACTGCTGGGACGTCGCTAGTACTAAGACCCTCAAGCACGACGGCCAGGGTGACAGCCAGGTCCTGGTCAGCATGGTGGACTATGTCATCCAGCGATACAACGCCAACCGCAACAAGGTTTTTGTTACTGGAACCAGCTCCGGCTGCATGATGACCAACGTTCTCATCGCGACGTACCCCGACCGTTTCGCTGCTGCCACATGCTACTCTGGCGTTGCTGCCGGATGCATGGCCGGATCTCCAGGATCCAGTCCCATTAGCTCTGACCGTGTTTGCTCTGACGGAAAGGTCGTCAAGTCTGGACAACAGTGGGCCGACCAAGTCAAGGCAATGTACCCTGGCTACAGCGGTTCTTACCCCAAGTTCAAGACCTGGCACGGTACTGCTGATAACTTGGTTGTTTATCAGAACTTCCTGGAGCAGATCAAGGAGTGGTCCACGCTCCATGGTGTTTCCTTCACTCGTGACCAGGCGAACACTCCCCAGGGTGGCTACACTACCAAGATCTACGGAGATGGAACCAAGTTTGTCGCTGTTTCTGCTGCTGGTGTTGGACATGTTGTGCCTGCTCATGAAGATGATGATTTCAAGTGGTTCGGTCTCTAGTGGAACTAGGAATTGCTGTGAGTATCGTACTAAAAGAAGCAGTGCGACGGAGGCATTTGAGAGAAAAACAAGGATTGGGAAGTCAGTAAATATTTGACTCTTTGTATATAGTTTTGTTGTCACAGTCCAAATCGTTTGTGGTCACTCCTCTTTTCGCGCATCATACGAGTCAACACCAGATAACTGTGAAGTAGTGTATTCTTATAATCTAATACTAGCGACGCCCTGACAACATTATCCGTAGCCCTCACGACAACCGATTACTCGATATCGTCCAGGCAGAGTCTCTCAACGTTCGTCGTAAGCTCACGCTCGAGCCTGACATTCCTTTCCCTGGTGACCATGATATCATGTTCCAAAGCGGCGATGCTCTCTTTCAGCCTGTTTTCTTCCGCGATGTAGTCGTCATATATCTCTTTGAGCGTAGCTGATTCAAAGAGGATATCATCCTTGTGGTATGTCTCGGAATCCGACGGCTTTGCTTTGGTGATGGTAGACTCATTAGACTCCTTAATGTCTGATTCATACCCTAGCGCAGTTTCACTGTTTGTATTGGTAAGAGTGAGATCTCTGTGCCGCGGTGCTCGCTTCTTTGTGGTCGTAGAGACGTTGGCGATAGGCTGCAAGATCGGTCTCTTTCTAGTCTCCAAGGGACCATTAAGACGGGCTGGCAAACGGCTGTTTGGGGCAGACACTGTCCGGACTTTGACACGGCGTCTGCGACTATCTCGAGAAATTCTTCTCTTGCTGTATTCCTCACTCTCGTCGATTGCGGCGGGGGAAGCCTTGCGCTTTGGAGGAACAGTAGGATGTCCGGGAGCAGTCGCGATAGCAAAAGAGGACATGTTTTCATAATTCGATGTTCTGAGATGCTATTGATGCGATGCAATGTGATGATAAGTGAAGATGAACTTGCGGCTTGAAGTCTGAGGGTTGAAACACGGGCTCAGGAAGGAGGGCTTTCCTCCATGCCAGGTGCTGTCGTACGTCCTCAGACTAAGCCACTTGGTGTTGGGCAGGCACGATCATATTAGTACCATTGAGACGGGCTTACTAGAAAGAAGGAAGTCAGAGATGTTGCCATCCATGTAGGTAGATGGGCAATAGAAGAAATGCCTCCGAAGTCTAAGGCTACCAGAATAAAGAAGCCTAAATACTAATCTAAATTTACGTAAGATAACTAAACTGTTTCGCCTCTTATGCTTATGACGGCCAATTCTTGAGATACTCTGCGGCCATGCTGCTGTCTTATTAGACAAGGGTCTCATGCGGCGTTTTCCATCTTTAAGCTCCTGTACATGGTAGGGAAATGATCATAATTCATTGTGTAATTTGAAACGAATATCGCATTGGTATGGGAATAGCCGGATTTCGATATCCCAGAACCGCCCGATCTTATCTTGAGGGTTCAAGAGGGTATCTTGAGGGCTTGGCAGAGATGGGGTGAGACAAGACGGGCGGAAGAATACCCGGAGCGCTTGATGGCCTTGGTCAACCCCGCGAATATGCAATTAACCACCCATGACTTGGTTCTCTGTAATGTCAGCAGTAAATCAGAGACCGAATAATTTAGTCACCTTGACCATTCCTTAAGCTATTGAATTGCCCTATCTCAAGCTCACGCCTCCAGCCGCTTGCTTTTCTCGATACCCTGGATGTTTCTTTCTCGCAGTCTTCTTGAAGTACCTCCCCGACAACACAATGGGAACAAAGCTTGTTATTCTGCCTACAAATAACCCCAAGCAAAAGATTCCACGAACAAGCACAAGCAAAGTCCGAACAGGCTGCATCACTTGCAAGAAACGTCATGTCAAATGTGATGAAGGAAAGCCTCACTGCGGTAATTGTGTGAGGAATCGGAGGCAATGCGAAGGCTATGTTATTCAAACAAAGAAACGAAGTACATCACCCGGTCAAATCATCTGGAATTCGAAACAAGTTGCTCATACTGCCCCTTTGAAGGCGCAACTAAATTTCAGTACTGAGTCGCTAGACTTCAGAGATGCCATAAACGTGACATACTTCAACGAGTTTGTGGGAGTTGTGCAGAGTCCATGGATAGCTGCTGGTTTTAACAATGATTTGTGGGCTGTTACGCTACCACAAGTTGCAAGAACCAACGACGTTGTACGACATGCTGCTATTGCTATTGGGGCGTTGAGCAGTTGGCTTAGCAAATCTGGCAATCAGTCTCCTGGATTATCGCAGATTGGCGAGGAAGAAGCTGCGCGAGACGATCCGGACTATCGGAATGCCATTGCACACTATTGCCATGCCCTCAAGCTGCAGAGCCAGCAGCCTTCAATTCAGGATGCAGTCTTCTTGTCAATATTATTCCTCTGCTTTGAGACGCTGAGAGGTAACAGAAAAGCTGCTCTAGACCACATCAATCATGGACTAGCGATGCTACTTGCCTTCGTCACAGACCCTGAGTCACAGCTCATAACATCTTTGGCTCCAAATCCGAAACCCCTCATTGCCGTGGTGGGAGACATATTCATCCATTTGCTTCCTCAAACGAGATCAATCTTACAAGGAAGTATTGGCCGGAGTCCAGCAGTACCTAACTTTGCAAAAGGCCTACGAGCGAAACGAGAGACTGTCGACTCTTTTATGAAACGGATAGGCAACTTACCTCGATCATATCCTGCCACCGACAAACTTCCTCCTGTGTTGAATAATCTCGATGAATTCGAAAGATATTGGATGACGGGTCGAAACGCCAAATTGGCTGTTGGCCCTCTTCTAATGGAAGCAGTACATAAATCCGGTGCTCTAGAATCCACCGACCCAAACGTCATGTCTTCGCTTTGGGAGCAGATCATGGCTGATCCTCGCATTCAAGAAATCTGCGATGCTTCTACGAAGGAGTTACAGGCGCTTGAAGCCTCTTTCATGCCACTGTTCAATCGCGCCATCATGTCAGACCCCGGATCGACAGAGTACATCAGGGCTATACATCTACGTCTACATTATCTGGGCAGCTGTACTTTCGAAGATCTGTCGCATTTTCACGACGCTACGCCAATCCAAGCAAAGACTCCGCTCTTTCGAGAGTATCTCTCCTTGGCTGAGATAAGTCTTCGCACAGCGAGGCGGGATTTAAAGAGCCCGGCACATCGACTCTCCCTACAATGTGACCTAGCGTTACATCTTTTCCTTATCTCGATATTCTGTCGCGACGCCTTAGTTCGTGATGAAGCGACTTGGATGCTGAAAGACTACCCCAGCCAAGATGGAATCTGGAACGCGCGGTCCATGTATGTTCTAGCAGTGAAGAACAGAACCGTGGAGCACATCAACGCATCAGAGGGTACATCTCAAGAACAATGGCGTCGCCTACTGCGCAGAGAGTACATGTTCGAAGAAGGCGGTCAACGCATTGTGTTGTGCTTCCAAGATAGAGATCCAGTGACTGGGAAATGGGGGCTGGTTGAAGAGACTGCTGAGGTACCTCAGCAGGGCGATCTCGATGGGGTACAGTGGCTTAGACGACCCCTCTCTGCTGACGGGAAGCCTCTCATGGGGGACATGATTGCACTTTGGCCTGAATTACTGGAGTAAGGGACGCGACAAAGGACCTTTTTCGTAAAACCCCCTAATGGGCAAGATGTGCGGCTGAGGAGCCAAGATAAGATGAGAAATGACATGGCCCATTTTCAGCGACTTCTGGCAGTGTCAAACGACGTGTATCCATTGGCTGCTGAAGTGAAACGGGTATCCATTCTCAAGAATCCGAGAAAAGTGGACCTCGTAAACCGCCAAAAACGGTAATCGTTTTTACGAACCGTGCGCGACACAATATGAGGCAACATGAAGAACAAGCCAAAATGTATTACAAAAAGACCCGGAAGCCTTGGCTTATGGGCTTTTCTCTCACTCATAACATACAAAGTCATGAAAGCCGTTGTTTAGGACTCCTCCCCCAATTTTTTGTTGATGTTCTTGCACGCAACTTGCTCCTTCCTCTCTTACGCCTCGGGCCTCTCAGTGGACCTACCCGCTGCTGACCTACCCCAGCGCAAAGATCAAGTTCAACCACAGTAACGTCCCTCTCTTCAATCTTCCACACGAGCACACCTATGGATGTCCGATTAACATGTTTCTGAAGACAGATAAGCCTAGACCCTCCTCGCCTCTACCATGGCTGCCGATGCGAAACCTCGAGATGATGGCGAAGTCAATGAGAAGCCTTCTTCTACAACCGAGACCAACGAACAACCTCAAAGAACTCCTCAAGTCTCCGACTACCTTCGAGTCTTCAGTTATGCTACAAAATGGGACTTTGTCATCTACGCTGTGGCTTCCGTCGCTTCAATCGGTGCTGGGATAACCATGCCTCTGATGAACATCATCTTCGGCCAACTCGTCGACCAGTTCACAGAATACTTCCAACCCGGCACTGACATCTCCACTGATGGCTTCCGAGAGATCCTGGATCGACAGGCTCTATACATCATGGCGCTTTTTCTTGGTCGTTGGGCTCTCAACACCATCAACAAGTATTGCTTCCGGATGATTGGCATTCGTCTCTCATCTGCTATCCGACTCCATTACCTTCAATCCCTCTTCGCTCAGTCCATCCATGTCATTGACTCGATGCCAGCGGGAGCACCTGCGACCGCCATCACATCGACGTCAAACACGCTTCAGGTTGGTATCTCGGAACGCTTGGGTACCTTCCTGGAGTTTAACGGTACCATCTGGGCCGCGATTATTGTCGCTTTTGTATGGAGCTGGGATATCACTCTGGTGACAGCATCCTTAATCTTATACATGGGAACTGTGTTGTCAATCACGATGCCTATCCTCGTCAAGAGGCAGGCGGCGATTGGTGCGGCTGATGCGCAAGGCACAGCTATCGCGAGTGAAGCATTGCAGGGCATCCGCCTTGTCACAGCTTGTGGCGCGCAGTCTCGTGTCATTAGTCGCTACCGGGAATGGGTCGGTAAGGCCATGAAAGAAGGCCAGAGGACAGCGCCCGTCACGGGCTTCCATCTGAGTCTTGTTGTGAGTTTAACAGAAGCCCCTTTATATCAAAACGATACTGACAATAGTAGTTCTTCGGCGTCTTCGGCACCTTCGGGCTCTCGTTCTGGTACGGTACCAAGAGGTACATCGACGGTGCAATTGACAACCCCGGAGTCATCATCATTGTACTCATGTCAGTGATGCTTATCCTCACCTCCTTGGAGCGCATCGCAACACCGTTGATGGCTGTTAGCAAGGCGATGGTTGCTGCTTGCGAATTCTTTACTGTCATCGATGCCCCATTACCTTCCTCCGGCTCCCTCAAACCAGATGTTACCTCATGCGACATTTTCTTCGACGGTGTTACCTTCGAATACCCGAGTCGGCCTGGCGTTAGGGTGTTAGATGCACTGAGCTTCTGTATCCGCTCTGGTCAGAACACAGCACTTGTTGGACCGTCGGGCTCTGGCAAGAGCACTATTGTCGGACTACTCGAGCGCTGGTACTCCTTGAAGGAGCATCACATCCTTCCCAAGGTTGTTCAAGCGACACCACAGCAGAAGACTGATAAAACTGAAGAAGCTCAGTCCGACGAGAATGCACAAGCCTCCGACGCCCCTGTGTTATCTGGTGCAGTCACGATCGCTGGCCACAACATCGAAGATCTTGATCTCAAGTGGTGGCGATCCCAGATTGGTCTTGTCCAGCAGGAGCCCTTCTTGTTCAATGATACCATCTTCAACAACGTCGCTCACGGTCTCATTGGATCGGAATGGCAAGATGAAACTGAGGTAACGAAACGCGCCCTTGTGATTGAGGCTTGCAGGGAAGCATACGCGGATGAATTCATCGATCGGCTCCCCGATGTAAGTCTACGATATCGACCGATGCCCTCCGGACTATCACTGACAAATTTACTTAGGCGTACGACACTCGCGTCGGCGATGGAGGTGCAAAGCTGTCTGGTGGTCAGAAGCAACGCTTAGCCATCGCTAGGAGTATCATCAAGAAGCCTCGCATTATTATTCTCGACGAAGCCACGAGCGCCATCGATGCTAAGAGTGAGAAGATCGTCCAGTCTGCTCTCGACAGAGTAACCCAGGGTCGCACAACCATCACCATTGCTCATCGCCTGTCCACGATCAAGAAGGCAGACAATATTATTGTTCTCCAGAGTGGAAGGGCTGTCGAGCAGGGCGTACACGCAGACCTCATTGCCAAGTCTGGAGTATACTCGGCTTTGGTCAAGGCTCAGTCCCTTCAGGTCGCTGATCAGGCAGAGGGTAGCACCTTCATGCCTGATGCCGAGGATTCTGCGCAGACCTCTGACCGCGAGATGACCAAGGTGGCCACTTCTGTGTCTGGTCTGGAAGGAACAGAGCATTCCGAGAAGCCTCGGGGTCTCTTCCGAAGTTTCGGCCGACTACTTTACGAACAACGGGCCAAATGGCCAAGCTATTTGGGCATCCTCATGTCTTCCATGGCGGTCGCAGCTGCAACGCCCATCCAAGCCTGGCTTTTTGCAAAGGCTATCGGTGTGTTCCTTTTCCAAGGCGACGAGCTGAAGAGCGAGAGCGAATTCTGGGGCCTCATGTGGCTCGCTCTTGCCGGCGGCGTTGCGCTTTCGTATTTTTGCGAAGGTTGGATCGGTCTGCGCACTCAGTATTATATTAGTGCTGTTTACAAGTCGCAGTACTTGGGCGACATGCTGTACCAGAAGATGCTCTTCTTTGATCAGGAGGAGAATTCTCATGGTACACTGAGTTCTCGTATCTCTGGAGATGCGAAGTCATTGGAGGAGCTCCTCGGTGTCAACCTCGCACTCATGATCTCAGCAATGTTCAACGTCATCGGTTGTGCGACCATATCGCTCGTCTTTGGATGGAAGCTCGGATTGATTTGCATGTCTGTTGCCTTGCCGGTCATGTTGGCGGCAGGATGCTGGAAGTTCAAACACGAAGTCCACTTCGACAAGATGAACTCGGCTGTATTTATGGAGAGCTCGCAGTTTGCGACTGAAGCTATTCAAGCGATCCGAACCGTTTCGTCCCTTACAATGGAGGATTCAATTAATAGCCGATATCGCGAGCTTCTGAATGACCACGTCAAGGCTGCGAATCGCAAGGCTCAATGGACTTCGGCCGTCTTCGGTTTCGCAGACAGTGTTGGCCTCGGTGTCCAAGCGCTGCTCTTCTGGTATGGCGGCACCCTCTTGGTTAGTGGTGAGTATTCGATGGAAGCATTCTTCGTTTGTTTCATGGCTGTTATCCAGGGCTCCGAGGCTGGTAGTATGGGACTTGCCATGGCGCCTAGCGCTGTGCAAGTGACCGCTTCTGCGAACCGAATTTTGGATGTGCAAAGATCTGTTGATCCAGATCACCTAGAAGTCGTCAAGAAGGACAACGTCATTGCTGATTCTGATGGAGGGGTCAAGATCGAGTTGAGAGACGTCTCATTCAAGTATCCTACCAGAGACGTCCCTGTCTTTGATCATTTGAATCTTACAATTGAGAAGGGTCAATATGCTGCCTTCGTCGGAGCATCCGGATGTGGCAAGACTACTATCATATCGCTCCTCGAGCGTTTCTACGATGTTCAGCGCGGCGATGGAGTTATCCTGTGCAATGGCCAAGACATCAAGGACACCAATGTTTTCAAGTACCGCGAGAACCTCTCGCTCGTGTCCCAAGAGTCCGCCATGTTTGAAGGCTCCATCCGAGACAACATCCTCTTCGGAATTTCTGATCCCGATTCCGTTACCGATGAAAGAATACATCAGGTTTGCCGTGATGCGTTTATCCACGACTTTATTGTTTCTCTTCCGGAAGGCTACAACACCATCGTCAAAGGTGTCTCGATGTCGGGAGGTCAGAAACAACGAATCGCCATCGCTCGCGCACTGGTTCGTGACCCGAAGCTGTTGCTTTTGGATGAAGCGACGTCGGCCCTTGACTCAGAATCCGAAAAGACTGTTGCTGCAGCGATTGATCAAGCTCGAAGTGGAAGGACTGTCATTTCAGTCGCACATCGGCTGTCGACCATCCAGAATGCTGATGTCATCTTTGTCTTTGATGAGGGCAAGGTGATCGAGAAGGGAACTCATACTGAGCTTGTGAAGTACCACGGAATTTACTGGGAAATGGTAAGTTGACCTTGACACATTATTAACTCTGAACAATGTTATTCTAACTTTCTTTTTAGTGCCAGAGCCAGGCTTTGGATCAATGATTACAACTTCAAGGCATTTATTCGACCTCACATCATTCACTTCCATTTATTCCGTTCATCCGGGCCTTGCGTCCACTGTCTCTTGTAGTGTTCAGTTTACTTGCATGCCTTTCCTTTGTCCTTCTGAGACCGACTTAGCTATTATTGTCTTTACCCCAACTTTAGAATCTTTCGCTTCTTAGAAATTATCCCAATAAACCGTACTGGATTTATCTTGACCATCCAAGCTCAGCATATGCTAGCCAATGAACTTGAATGTTATTCTGAATCTACCAGACTTGCTAAATCATCTCATCTCTCGTGATAAATTGTATAAATAACTTGGTATATGTTGCTTCAAACCCAGAACAAACTACTCTTACATCTCGATTACCTCTATTGCTTCGTCGTCTTCGATTTGCGACTCAACTTCCACGAAGACAATTTCCAGCGGGAACCAGATGAGTCGGATTTACTTCTCGCTGTCATCTGAGGAACCTCCAGTTGGTCCTTGCCGGTTTCACCAGGCACATTCCCTGGCAGCTCGGGCGGTTGTACGTTCAGCTCGACAAGCTTGTTGGCTAGCGAGGGTCCAGTCACGACGGGCACAACTGAGTTCGAGGCAACCGGTCGAGGATTCTCTAGTGACTGGATCTCTGTTGAGTCAAGCTCCGTGACCGGCGCAGCCTTCCCATTGGACTTCGATACCGTTGACAAGTCGAGTTGATCACCAGGTAACTCAGAAATGACAGGCCCGGCGTCCAATTCGACAGGCCCACTAGTTTCCGCAAACCCTGCACTGGACGGGCTTCTCAACGATGCGTAATCGGGAGGATTGCCGAATCTGTTCCGGTATACGATGTCATCGATCGACGATCGTAGCTTATTGAACTTGAATCCCACGTTGAGTTTCTTGAGAGGGATGAGGTGGTCGATTTCGTCGTGGACTTGTTGTTGCAAGCGCTTCTCTTTGCCGTTAAATGTTGTAATCGTCTCCTTTGCGTAATACTTGGCGGCGTCTTCGATTTGCTTGATCGAAACGTACTTTCCATCGTATCGGAATGACCTTTCAAGAATCAAAATCATGTCGCACGAGCACTTGAGAAGCATTCTCGCTGTCGGCGGAAGAGCAAATAAACATCCGGCCGCGCCAAGAATGACACCAATACCCATCGTCGGCACTGCAACACCCACTGCAACAGCGCTTACAGCAGCGAATTGCGACATTGAGACCTTGATGTATTCTTTGAAATTACTCAAAACGATATCTGTCATGATTGCCTCGATCTCAGCCGGTGCAGCTTTCGGGAAGCCAAAACACTGGAGGACGTGTTCGCAAATGAGACGTGATACGGTTGGTGTTCCGATCATTCCTGAGCACGGAAGAGGGACCGCGGCGGTGCGGATCGCGTGTGTTCCTAGTCTCATACACTCTGTTATCGCTGAGTTGATCTTCTGTTCAACATCAACGACTTGAGCTGCAACACAGAAGAGACGTACGCGTTCGTCGACAATGAGGTCGAGGGTTTGGGTGAGAAGCTCTTTGATTCCGGCATCGTCATCTAGTTGTTGTTAACCAAGTACAGTTGGCAAAGAAAGTGCGCTCACTCTTTGACAGGCAACAGAAACCGTCAGCTTTGTAATGCTCGATTTGTGAGAGCTGGCTTCTGAGCTCGGCGAATTGCTCCTCAGCTTTGGCATTAGCACTCGCTTCGGCGAGCTTCTTGGCTTCCTTGTAGTCGTCCATTTTCTCCATCAGCGTATCTAAGTATAGTTCTTTGTGTTGTGCCGTGAGCTTATCTTTCTTTGTGCCGACAACAAAGACAGGAACTTGGTGTGAATATTGAGCGATTGTTGCAAAAGTGCGCTTTTCTGCTTCTTCTATGCGGGCGACGTCGGAATCGACGCAAAACCTAGATCTCGTCAGCTTGAACATCATCAGGATACGCCAACACGATCGACCTACCAAATAACGTGGAGAGCCTCGGCAGGATCCTCCTGAAACGCTCTATGTCTAAGGAACTTGGCGATCAAGTCTAGTTCTGTATCGCTACCAGCTTGCCAACCTCTTGAGTCGTGAATCAAAAGCCCTGGATGTTTTGGAGACTCGAAAGCAACGTTGATATCGTGAACGCCTTGGTCATAAGAAAGTGACTCATCGGTCATCTCTACACCGAATACCTTGTTGATCAAAGTTGACTTTCCGACACCTGTCTTGCCACAGACAAGGATTCGAAAGGCTTTGACTCCGCTTGCTTCAAGCTGCATGTCTCTGAGCCAAGGCGCCATTTGGTCCTCTTCGGCAATGAGGTGCGCATCTTGGAAATTGGAAATTGGTTTCTTGAGAAGTTTGAAACTGTTGAGATCACCGTGTCGGGGGTACCTGTCAAGAATACAAAATACCGAAGGGTGTATCATGTTTCCGTACGGTCCGGCATCGCACCACCCTTTCAGTGTCTTGTCAAGCCCTTCAAATATCTTTCGATTTGTTGGTCGCTTAAAGCAATCTGTGTCCGGCTTGATAGAGTGTATTTCTACCCCTGTTGTCGACTTCTTGCCATGGGCACTCTGCAGATCAAACATGCTGGTTCGAAGCCCGTTGGTGTATTGAAGACGCCACTCAATCTCTTCCGATCCGTCCAGCGACGGCAGGTTGCCAGCAAATTGAGGAAAGACCAAAGTCATGGGATTGTCATTGGCCTTTGAATCGCCCATATTATTGAGGCCAAGACCAGAGTAGAGACTCTCCAAGATCATCCACTGTAGTGGATAGAGAGAGAGGCCGTCGTGAGCCGTGCCACCGATCATATCCTGGTGTGTGCCTATAAACCAGGCCTGGACGAGCGACCGATGGGTCATGTCTGCATCGTCCGGGATACTGAAGAGCTCGGGCACCCTGTTAGAATGGTTTTCGTTCATAGCTAGAGCATGACGAAGAGCCTCGATGGATGTGTTGAATGAGATGTCGTAGCTTGTTTTCGAGCTGTGTATCGTGGTATCAAAGAGGCCAACAAATGGTATCCTGGGAGGGTCGCCGGCTCCGCTCTTGATCATCTGGAGTAGTTGGGGTCCTCGCTTGAAATCGTCATCGATTTGTGCCTTGATAAGTCCGACAGACGCATCATAAAGCTCATCGAAGTTGTCGGAGTTGGGCAATCCTAGTCGGTGCACGATACCGGCGACGGCGCGAGCAATAAAGGCTCCGTGGCCTGAACCGTAGAGCCAGAGTTCGTCTTCGGGTCGTTCCAGCACGAGGCAGATATCCTCAACAATACTTTTGATCAAAGAAGCCGACTCATCGTTTGTGGATTTTGATCTCAAGCGATCGCTCAACTTTGTGACACTGCTCGTAGCGACATAGTACTTGGGAATCTGAGCGATGGTGTATCCGTTTGACTCAATCAGGCCATCACGGGTTAGTTGCTTGATCCTGGCGATGGTCGAAGGATTCGTCTCCTCTGCACCAGGTTAGCCGCCATTCGCTGTTCCTCTGTTGAGCACTTACTCTTTGTCTCGCGCGCCTCACACCCATCCACCAAAACAACAAGTCGCTTAATGGGTCTTTTCTCCGACATGATGAACAACAATCGACCAGACGCGTATACGGGATCAAAAAGCCAAAAAGCTTAATCGCGAAGCTGGGGAGACCAAGTTCTTAAGAAGCGTGAAGCGTCAGCACTCAGAAATTGGGCTGGGAGGGGCAGAGAGCTGACATGATAATGGCGCTCCATCGGACTGTTTCAGCGTAAGCGCGAAGCACCCAAAAGACACAAGATTATCGTCTGGGGCGTAAGCAAGGCTCCATATCAGCCTTGTAGGATTCACCAAAAAGTGAGGTAATTGGGTCAGGGAGCTTGAAGTCCGACGGGTTTAGCGGTCTAAGCCTCTAGTGGTGTGTCCGGGGGTCGATCACTTCCGCGGAGCAGGGCTGAGCAAATGCTGCGCTTTCTCGATGATGACATTTTGCAGTGAGCATTTTTTGGTTGGTGTTGCGACAAGGATTATTTCTGGTTCGCCTTTCGCACATTGGGGGCGCCACATACGTTTGTTATTTGCTTCCAGTAGAATAACGATGCCTCTTGATTAGAAATGGTATGTTTTTGAGGAGGCAATTGCTGACTGTACGCAAAGTGCAGGTGCAACCTTTGGTGGTGACACCAACGCGGGGTTAGCGTTAAGCCAATCTGATTCACAAAATTCCGAAACCGAAAGCGAGAGGTTTTGATCGATCATGGTCAACGAGAAATTCGGATAACAAAGAAGATTCCATTAAATCTATCACGGTTTGGTTTGTAGATACGACCTCGCGACGCTGCTTCTACTGGCTGTACGTCGTAATATGCCAACAACAACAACCAAGGTCACCCTCACCCTCAACAAATAAGGATGCGCAATCACGTCACATGGTTTTTAAATACATCCTCCGATATATACGTGTTGATCTCTTTCACGAGATAAATCGTTATCTAACTATACAAGAACCCATATCTTCCATAATTAGTAACCTCCTCGTTCCACTGGCGCATTCTTCCCAGCTCAAACCCATGCGAGTCAGCAATGCCAGAGTCCAGAACCTGTTTAACCGGGCTAAGGTCTTCTGCCGTAGTTTGCAAGCAATACCAAGCTATTTGCAAGGGATATATAAGCAGTAGTGCAAGACTCGCAGCGTCTCCTGCCCGAAGTGCCTGGTTCGCGAAGCGACAGATCTCTGCTGCTAGACCTGTTACTCGAGATGCCGCATCCTCGCTATCTGATTCACTATTTTGCTGTCCAGTGATGATGTTGATATCTAAACAATCGCATGGTTGGATGAGGCAGAGAAGTATGGCGTAACAGACCGCGAGAGAGACACAGTCCATCGGATCATCCGGAAGATGCTTTTGACTGCTCTCTATGCGAACTGGATCAACGGTGACTAACCATGATCCGTCTTTGCACCAGGCGTGCAAACCGTTCACGAGTGATTGGACTCTTAGTCGGAAAGCGCCCGACCTTTCAACATCTATGCATGAGGACTGTCGTAGCCTATCATACTCGTCAATGATGCCTGGAAACTGGGAGAATAGGTCCAGAAGAAGATCGAATCTATCAGGTGTATCGCCCGTTGGCATAAGGTGGGCACTAGCCCATTGTGGTTGTTCAAGGAAGCAGCGTTTCCGTTGATGTCCGGCCGAAAGAAGCTGCACAATTTAGCTGAGGCCTCAGGAAGGTAACGGTGGGACTACTTACAATGTAGTATCTCGCGACACGCCATATCTGCTTCTCTTCTTGACTTTTCAAAGGCTTTGGGCCCCGAGATTGTAACTGGAGCACTGGTTAGTAAAGTCTACCGCACAGATTCCGGTACTTACTATTCTCCCTAGGCCGTCGTAATGCAGAAGCCAGGCGTTGGGTTGCGAAAACACCACGTTCTCATATACACAGAGACACATGACGCCCATTATCGTGCCGATATTCGTACTTGCACTGTTAATCTCGGACCGGAGCTGTGTCAGCGCGTAAGAGTACAGCCGCAAGCCCAGATTGCAGGCTTGTTTATCTTGATGTATCCTTCCAAAATACGTGGCCGATAAAGCTTGTATGCATGACTGGTGTAGTGGCGATTTGTATTCTGTTAGCAGCGCCGGAAGGACACTGCTTGCGAGTGCTGGATCATATCGAAATGACGTCGGCGATAGCTTTGATAAGGTATATGGAAGGAAGAGGGTTTCCTTTGGCGGCATGAGAGTGCGAATTTGTGGTTTAGTCGTTTCCTGTTTAACCATCTTTGTGCAATTTGTAGACACTATACGAGTGCATTGTGCTGGCTTAGTTCGTGATACGACAACCTCTGAAGCAAAGCGCGTCCCTTCATCAACAAACTTGAGTTGACTATGATATCCCGAACAGGTAAGACCGGCATTTGTGCAGCGTTGACAATGAGGTTGTTGTTCATCTATTGCCAAGAGTCAGCATCAGCTGTCAAATGTCTCCTCGGTTATCAATGAATCCGGACGTACCGCACTTGACCTTTCGTTCTACGCAGGTCCCGCACCGTTTGATCCGTCTACCGTGCCGAGCCATGTGGATACGAGATATCGCAAAGCATAGGTAAGGAGGAACAAAAAAAGAGGAACTTGCTGGATCAGATACCGATGGAAAGGCAAAGGGTCTGGATTGCAGAGAAGCGTTCCAGTCAGTTGCACGGGGACAGATTGGTGAAATAGCCCGTAAGCGGGAAAAGGATGGGAATCCAAGGACCAAGCTGACACACGATCAGTACGGATCTAGTTAGAGTGGTTTTTGGGCTGTGGACAGGGCTTGGCTTTTGCCTCAGACACGAGTTGAAGAGGGGGGTTCTAGAACAACGTGCATCTTTGTTTCTTCGTGTCGGTGCGATATTGTATCAAAATTTAAACCAGGGAAGATGGTGGAATGAACGGCTATCTAGAAGAGAATTGACGTCCGGTCTTCATCTGAACCCTCTGTTTCGACTCTTGTTCATCGGAGCTGTTCCAGTCCAATTAGAAGCTCCCAAATGTCTGAGTCAGCAACTTCAACAGCCAATGGACTAAGAGTCGCCACCTTCAAAACTGTACTCGTAAAGCCCTACAAGCAGGGCCTTAGTCGACCGAATGGGATCGGAGACGCGCTGTCGATCATGGATGGTAGATCCAGAATTTGATAGCTGATACCGTTTTATCTGAATCTTAGCTTCTTTCCAGAACCTTTGTGACCAAAGAATGGCAGAAACCGTTGCCATGCCCCGGTATCCTCCCACATCCCGAGACCCAATTGTCCAATTCTGACTTGTTCGGTCGCACACTACCGAGACGGTGTCTGGCTTGAAACTTAAAATCAGGCCAGGTTTGCATTATGAATTGCCACTGCCAGCTTAGTGTCGCCGAACTATTCCAAAGCTTACCTGGCGGCAGTCCGCGGGAGTTCCCTTCATCAAAGCCTCGGTGGGCTACTGTGGAGGGACTTTTCCGACGTTGACAACTTGACAGATTGACAGTGACATTCGTTGCAAGGGTAGAGAGACTTGAAGTCATCAGATTTTAGGTATATCCAGACCTTGACACAGCTAACGGCGCGGGGTTACGATAGTGGTGAAATCGGACAGGCGTCAGACTTTCAAGCCATGAATACGGTTGGCGCATTCTAGACCTGCACTTGCATTGGCTTTTCAGCTGAACCTGGTTATCTTTAATCTATTTACAGGGCGATTCCCCGTCAAGTTTCGGAGCAAAAGCATCGACACTTACACTACCTGTAATTTATGAAGTATTCGGCCGATTCTCCACAATCACGATCAAATTTCCGAACCCTGCTCAAGTCGATCCGCAGATCTTCTACCATGCATTCAACGGCTGCGCATTTATTGCTTATACTCAGCATGGGTATGTGTCTGCTACGGGGAACCCTGGCCCAAACTACGATGTTCATCATGGACGATGGGGGCAGTTTCAACTGTCCTGGAGTCCTCCGTAATAACAACGGCAATGACGGCAAAGCGTATTGTTGCGTCGGCGGCAAACTCGATCTCAGTACCTGCGAAGGCTGGCCAATCTGCACAGGCAGCTCCTGGAGCGCTAAACCTGTGAGCTGTGCCGCAACAGTCCCTGTCACGGCTACAGATTACGGTGCACAGGTCAAGAGCGCGAGATCCAAGTACCTCCAGGATGATGCGCCTACGGTTACGAGTGACTCTGTCTCTTCGGCAACTTCGGATGGAAGTCAAACTGCTGCAGGTTCAGCGACCAGTACGGCGGTTGAATCCACGGCGTCAGGCAGTGGCTCCAATATCATCCCACCGGGTTTGGCAGGTGGGATAGTGGGTGGTTTGGTGGCTTTGTGGATTGGTTTGTGAAGATGCTTCCAACGACAGATTGACAACCAGTCGGTCCGAAGAGTAACCAGGATACAGACAGAAACCTATTGATAAAATCTCATCTGCTTAGGCACTAAAGCTTAGAGTAGACTATCCTAATCTTTATGATATCTTAACTAAGTCTTAGCCTTTCTTTGACACCCCTGACAACCTAAACTTCTTACACGGCGAGTATAGCAAGGCTATAACATCACTATAGCATCTCCATTGCGTCAATTCGAGAGTTTGCGCCATATATCCCACAGGCATATTTCGAATGGCTTGCCATCATGATGTTACGCCTCAAGCCGCCATCGTCCGTGTCTGTTCCCATGGTCTTGTGACTGTGCTGTGGCCCAAGTTGCTTCAGTATTTCCTGAGTTCGTTTTTCATTGCTCAGACTGCGAACGTCGATCTTGGCAAGTTGCGCTTGGAACTTGTCCATGCGGTTGTCCCTAGCCTTGCCATCCTTCTTGAGGTCGTCGATCTGAGCCCGAGCATTAGTCGAGAAAGTAGTCATGTCCGCTTGGAATCTTCCATCCTTGCGTCGGTTAGCTATTGCTTCAGACATTATCTTGTTCGTCTGTTGGCAATCGCGGGCCATTGTCTGAAAGGCTTGCTGTCAATTGAAGACATCATCTTGTTCTTGGACGCCACTGGCATCAGAGTGGACGCCAGTATCGGCATCAAGGTCGGCATCAAGCTTTGGTATCAGGGTCGGTAATGCCGTGGGTAACAGAGCCTTCGCGATCTGTGTTTGTGTCCGAATTTCTAGTATCATCGCTGCTTACTTCGATGATGGACAGATCAACTGTCTCAATGTCTGAATCCAAGAGACCGCTACGTCCACCGGTGCGATGACTTGGGCCAGTGAGCTGATCGAACTCCTCGATGGTGGGCTCAAATGTATCGTATTCATAGACGGATGATGTCTGTCTGATATTCTCGGGAATTCGGGCCCGTGTCTTCTGAGATCTGCGAGAGAAGTCGTTGAAACGTTGTGCCTTGTCAGAGAGCATGTTCAGACCACTTTTCTTTCTCTTACGAGAAAGATGACCGTTGTTCAGTCGGGAAGATGAGGTAATTCGCGCACAGGAGGATGCCAGAGGGGTACGAGAAGACGTGGGAATGGGAGCTTTGGGAGACGTAGCCTGGGGGTGGGATGTTCGGCGCTGTACATCAAGTGCAAGCCATTCTTGCGCTGCGGCAGCTTTCTTCTCACTTCGCGAATTTGTTTTCGAGATCGGCGCCGACTAGCCCTTGTATCTTCTTGGCTTGTTTCCTCTCATTCAGTTCACGAGAAAGAAGATATTCTTATTCCCGGGCTTCCTGAGGGAGCTCTTCCCCCCACTAGAAGGACATACGAGCCGTGATCTTGTTGAGAATGCTGGTGAAGATGTGATGGCAATCAGCCATCCGGCAAAGTGAGGGACTGGTCGAGTGCGACCATTGTAGCTGAGGTGCTTGTACAGTCGTGTCTGACTTTGGGTCTGATTCAGGTATGGAAGCCAATCCTCGTCAGTCATGTAGCGCTTCGACTCTTCTGCGCACTTTTGCTTCATGTTGGGGGACGCGATGACTCCACAGTAGTGATCCAAGTCCTTCTTAAGAGGTCACGGTTCTCTTTCGACTTCAAGTACTCTCGCTTATCTTTGAGGTCGTGAAGGGTGGGATGAAAGTTCTCATCATAGTCAACGGGCTTGTTGTTCCTTTTAGCCGTCCGATGCCTCGGCGGACCCCAGTGCTACCGGCCGGGGGGCTCTTTCAATCTCTTCGTTATCGAAATCTTCATCATCAAGCTCGCGGTAACATTCACTCATCAGAGTGATGCTGCAGCCTTCGGTCGGCATTGCTACGAAATGGGTCAGCGACGTGCGATGGGTAAGGACTAGGGGTTCATTGACATACTGTGCGTGGGGACGGGGGTGGCCGTAGAGGGAAGGGAAGGGAGGGCTACTGTGCAAGTCATAGCAGCCGCTTCATACGCCTGTGGTGGCGTTAGTTAGATTTCAGTGGATGCGGGCGATTTCATCTAAGATGAGCCTACGCTTCAATCTGCCCTGGAAAGACCAACCTTGAACCATGCTTCCCTTTACCCATGATGTCGCGTGAGAGGTCGCGATGGCGACGGGTACCGCTAACCGTCAGCGTTAGGAATACAAACGGCGAAGAAGAATGATGAAGGCCAAGATGAACGAGAATGTAAAGAAAGGAGGATGAGGTAGAGGAGGATGGTGAAGGAGAAGGAGGGTGGGGAACCAGAGGTTATAAGGTGGTCCACTTATTTCGTCTTCTATGATTCCAGCAGTGAATTCTTCTGACACTGGCAAATGCTTCTTGTAGCCTCGGACTGAGAAACGACCGTTCTGCATTAGCACCTATGCATGCATAACGCTTACGTATCGCGTACTGCCTACTGGCACTATACCCATTGTTAAAATGTAGGTAAAAGATAGTGAATTACTGTTTGACCAGGCTTAAGATTAAGCATCCATCACGGGCGGTTGTTGGTATCTACCGCAGATCCCTCCTGGACCGTTTGCCTATTCATGGATACGGTGACTTTGTTCACTGGAGAGTTGGCTTTTTGGATTGTGTAGTGTTAACAATGACCAAACTTGATGAGTTACCAAAGCTCGAACAACTCTTCCCCTTCTTCCAGCACATCCATAGTATACAGTGTTTGACTTCGGTCAATAGAAATAGAACAAAATTGATTCGTATTAAAATTCTAACCAAAATTGCCTGGGCGGTAAACAATAGTCTGGCAGGCTGTTGAAAAATCGACGCCGTTCCGTGTACACTGCGCTTTTCGGGTAGCGCAAACAGTGGTTATAGTTTCACCTGTGAGCTTCTTATAATACATACGACCAAAGGTAGTGGAAAATACGGGATCCCGTCCGCTCTCCCATAGTCAAGCCACTAACCGGCGGATTAGTAGTTGGGTCGGTGACGACCAGCGAATCCCCGCTGTTGTATGTTTTTTGCCTTTTTTGACAGATCAACCTCCATCACTGAGCTGTGCTTGCTTGCACCACACATCTCAATCGCCACATCCTCATCTACCTCAACACCAAAAGTGACTTTTCTTCTCCTACTAATCTACTCTTTTATCTCGCCTCTCTGATACCCTTTTCCCCAAGCAAGATACATCCAAACACAGCCAAAATAACACAACGCCTAAAGCACACCCGGGATGAAGGGTACCGCGACTGTGACTTGTAATCCATGTCTTCAGTGGGCCATAAGCGACTGCCACTGAAGCGCATGTGACCTTTACCACTCATGCGCTGAAGGATGCTCCCGAGCCAATTCGAGAGTTTCATTTGTACTGGTATCATTTTGGAGAGGCTCAGCCGGAAGGTACACATCTTCACTCCGCTCATTGATGCCGCCATTGATCCGCTCTCGTAGGCGTCTTCGCGCAACCTGCTGGCAGGGCGCCACGGCGCTGTTTGTGTATCAATTGCGCAGTTTTCAGCATCCAAATCGGGCGAATGGTTTAGTGGTATAATACTCCCTTAGCATGTTCGCTCCTCCGAGCCCATCATTGGGAGTGGTCCAGGGTTCGATTCCCTGTTCGTCCAACTTAGGTGGTTAGATTCCACTATTATCCACATTTTTTGCCGTTGGTCGCAACGGTTCGGCCGCTGTGTGTCGCTGCGCTTAAATTTTTGCTTCACTGGTAGCGGACCTACCCGGGACTTGCAATGTTAATTGAAGGGACAAATTCGACCCTTGTCTTCACAATGACTACTAAAATCCTTTTGAAGGCATCGTTTTTCTTAAGTTACTTAATAACAATCCACCGGCTTTCTAATCTTCATCTCTCTTTTCTCATTCACTTTGGATCGTGTGGTGTTGGCGCGGTATGTGAAAGCTCTCAACACACTTTGAGCGCTGTACCAGGAAAGTGTGAAGACAAATACATATTCTGCTACCCAACATGAGAAAAAGACGATGGTGTCTCATTTACAAGATGGACTTTACCGTCTGTCAATTATTTTCGCTTATCCCAGCGACATTCATTCGAAGCTTTGTGTTACAAATGTCCCTCTTTAGCTCAATCTTTTACAGCTTGTCGGACTGTGTTAGAAACAAGAGGGCGCAGAGTCCTTCGGCATCAGCATAATGGCCGGCTCCCTCATAATTCACCTGCAGGGTACTCAATTTGGCAGAGAATGTGATGAGTAACTATCAATTTTGAGCTGTTGTGTAACGTTAAACACCGAGATTGACCAGGCACGAATCCAATACCAGTTAGAATTCAAGGGTTCCACCATCGGGAATTGGCCCCCACATTAAGGGACAGCTGTTCTCATTCGCCAAACATCAGGGGGCATTCCCTGCACAAGCCAGCCTGTCACTAATCATGTTGACGTTTTCCCACGTCAAACCAACATCCACCACACCATCATCTCATCGTATCTCATCTCGTATTGCATCTCACCGTCTGTTGCCTTACCAGATACCCACGCTCGCTCACTCGCTATTCACATGTTTTTCACGTGAAATACCGCTCGTTTTCCCCCAGGGTCAGGTCAGGATGGTCCGCGCCTTTAATCTCCGCCTCGCCCTTCAGGCAACCGCTATCAAAGTCTCGGCAAACCTGGTCACACAGCTCATTATCCACCTGAGAGCGCCCGGCGGCCACTCGCCCTTCGATGAGCAACAGGTCATAGAATTCGCCATTTATGGATTCGTCGGTTCGCAGGTCGGCAATGTCATCCAGTTTATCCTCGAGGACTGCTTCCCGACTGGCCGCGCTATGAGGGCCAATGAGACCTTGCCTCAGGTTCAGGGCGACGCCAAGCAGGTGGAGGAAAAGAAGGATGACGACAAGAGAGGAACGAAGAAGTCATATTTCAGCATCAGTCCTGACCTTATCTGGCGCAACGTTTTGGCGAAACTCATTCTCGATCAAACTATCGGTCTGGCTATCAGCGGCAGCGTCTTTCTCATCTGCACCAACATCGCCCGTGTAGAAAGTCCCTTGATGGTTCTCGACGTTATTGGCAATAGGTTATGGCCTCTCATCAAAGCTGGCTGGCATATTTGGCCATTAGTAGCCATATGCAACTTTCTCTGGGTACCTTTGCGATCAAGAGTTCTTGTGGCGGTCTGTGTCGGGTTTGGCTGGAGTATCTTCTTGAGCATATTCGCCATGAAGAAACAACACTGAAGGAGTAATTGTTTGGGGTTGAATTGGAGTTTGGAGTCCGCAATGAGCGATGTATGTGTACAGTATAGAGATATTCCCTACGGAGCGCTTTTCTTTGTATCTTGGGCTGGGAGTTGCGGAGTTGGGCATGAATTGGTGCAAAGCGGGCAGAGTGTATTCTATGGCATGCACGATACAACTGTTGTTGTTTCAATGCTGACAAGGCAGGCTTGTGGCAGTGATAGATAGCCATCATCTTGGAATTCGACATTGTCTTAGTCTTTTGCTCATATCGCATTTGGGAAGCTCATTAGAGTACCGTCTTTTGAAACTTGGAGGACTCGGGTTGAGGTTGGGCCATTGTTTATTTCTCTATTCGATGAGGCATTGTAAGCATTGAGCAGCAACAAACAATTATCTGATGCAAACCAAGATTCTTATCAGCCGAGATAAGAGTTTGTCGCTCGATCCTTCCCAGGACGGTTTAGCGCAATCTCTAGCCTTATCTCCGGTTCGCCTCTTGGAGCCGCCATCAACTAAACTCACTGACCTTCCCCGCGTCTGTCGGTAAACCAAACGTGAACATGAATGCGCAAGCAGCATGTTCTATTGCTACTATCTTTACATTTATTCCAACCCCATACTGTGATGCCACCCCAGCGTCGATCATGGGTCGGATGTTCGAGATGCAAGAGCTTCAAGAAGAAGTGCAGTGAGGAGAGACCCGCTTGTCAGCGATGTACCCTTGCTGGCGCCAAGTGCGAGTATGCCGTCAAGTTACGTTGGGGAGGGAGACCATTCGATCGCTCACCTTTTGGAGAGTGTTTGACACAGAATGAGGGCAATGTTCAAAGATTAGGTATGTCAGTCAATCCTATGGTACTGCCGTCCGTGTATATACTAATATTGTCAGATCTAAACAAGAAAAACTTCATTTATGTTTCGCCTTCTACTCCCAAGTCTGGTCCATCAAAGGTTACATCACCGCCAAAACAGGCGGATGATGAGCCACAATGGATACCAACGCCCGAAGTTCCTGATTCATCCGAATCTTTGCAGATGATCCTTAGCCAAGGACAGATGCCAATTCCTCTGATTCCCTCTGTCGAGCTCTTCGGTCACCTTTCTCCGTTGCACAGATCAGGTCTTCAATACTTCACCGAAAGAACAGTCAGGGCTCTCGCGCCTCACCCTCAGATATTCAACGAACTATGCGACTTAATTCTTCCCATGGCGATATTCCATGAACCTCTACTCCAAGGTATCGTCGCACTGGCAGCAACTCATCGACTTGCCAGCTGCAAGACGAGTGAAGAACAGAACGCCCAAGCGCTCATTGTTGCCGGCTTTCAAGCTCTCAGTTCAAGATCGCTCTGTCAACAACTGTCGGATTGCGCTGAGAGTCAAGAACTTGTTCCACTTCTCGCTACTGCCCGAGCGTTGTTCGTGTGTGAGGTCTTTGCTAGCGAGCCCAGCGCAGACCGATGGAGCGTGCATTTCAGAGGAGCCAGGGGATTGATTTCGCGAATTCATGACAAAGGCCTCTCGCAAAACCCGACCGACGAGTTGCGCTTCTTACTGCGATGGTTTGACATGACGGAGTCACTCGTGTGCTTATCGATCAGCGACCTTGCTCCCACACAGTCCGCTATCCCCTCACCGACAACTCTTCCGTCTTTCGATCCAGACGACGAGCCTGTTTATATCGACATGTACCTCGCGCGTACAAAGGACCTACTTTGTGTCTTCAAAGAGATTGCACGACTATCCCACATCAGAAATGGAGGGGAATCTTCTGGCGAGCAAGTTGACGCCGAGGTCTGGTGGCTACTGAGCCATCTACAAAGCATAATCGACCGAGATCAGGCCAACCCACCTCCAGTTATGTCAATACGCGATCGAGACTTGTCCGTAGCTGAAGTCCACGAGTACCGAATGTCGAACCAAATATGGCAGATGACGGGACTGCTCCTGATTCACCGGCGCCTACGCCACGAGCCCCGATCGTCAACCCTTGTTCAAGATCTCGTACAACGCATCCTAGATTGTGCAGAACGAATGACGTTGCGTGACGGCCTAACACCTGTGACACTACTTACGCCACCGCTGTTCTTTGCCGGCTGCGACGCTCTCGGAGATGACAGGCCGAGAATAAAAACATCGCTACAGGGTGTCTCGACTGCTCTCGGACTTCTGAACGCGCAAAGAGCATTGGAAATACTGGAACAATACTGGGGCGCGGATCCGGGTATTGATGATGCTGTAGCCGATAGGTCATGGCCGAAGATCAGCCAATTTCTCCCGTACTGAGCAGGGAATACTGACTTGGGCTAAATATGTGTCCCCGAGAAAGCCTTCTCATACAAACGGCCCTCAGAGGGTATTTCTTCTGACGCACTGATACTTGGTTGATGTCTCGAAAGAACCTCTTCAAAAGACTTGCCATCCAGATTCACTATAAATACATATATCAACACACGACGCAGCCACGACATCCAATATTTGGCCGCTGGTTCTGGAATATTGAGCTAGCCTGCTGTATCTATACTGATTCGAATTCTATTTTCCTCCTATCTTTCCAAATAGCATATATATAGCTCTTAATCTTCTATTCAAGCAAATAAAGTTCTTCGAAACCTAGTACATACTTCCGCCTAAAGCCTCCGCATTAATATGTGAACTCTCTCCAACCGCCTTCTTCACAACGACTACAAGATCGTCAAGCGTGCCCAAGAACCGCACAAATGCATAGACGGCAGCCGACCAATGCCTCCCTTGTGGGCTGGCCAAGTACTCTCTAGGATTGCCTTCATCTTGCATCTCACCCTTGAGCTTTCGGAATTGCATCGCCCTACCCACCAACGGCGTTGGCAAAATTGCCGGAAGCGGCTCTCCAGAGATCAAAGAGTGCTGGAGAAGAGTCAGGGTCGACATGAGGTCTGCGACGATGTTCTCGTCGCCTGGGGTAATTCGCTGCATGAATTTCTCTCTAACGGGCAGAGGAAGTTTCATCAAGGTCAAGCTGAATTGAGTGAGGAAAACGTTGAGGTTGGTACAGAGATGGTTCGCTATGCTGAGCGTTTCGGTATCGAGGTTTGATGTCGAAAACTCGAACTTTGTCTTCTGGATAGGAAGGGCGATTGAGTTGAATACTTCTTCGGAAGTGGTAGCTTCTTTTTCCATGACTTCAACAAAATCTGCTGGAGGCGCGCGCCAGACCGTTACAAGAAGAGCATATCGGTCTTTAACGCTTGAGAGTTGGCTTGACATGATCTGTCGGTAGTGACGGTTTCCGGAAAGAGGTCGGGGGAGAAGGGCGACAAGAACAGCTGCTCCGAATCCGATCAGCACGAGAAGTAGTCGTCGCCAGAATACGGAGTATCCCACGCCGGGATTGCCGTAACTGGGAATATGTGTGTCAACCCAACTGTACGAGACAACCATGTACATGGTAGATGTAAGCATGATACCGGCTGCCAAATGCTGCGGAGGGGCGAACAGCCTCCACCACATCATACCGACAATGGCAACAGCCATAATAGCAGCAAGACCGTATGGGTTACCCGGGCCATTGCCAGCTCCGATGTACCAGCAAACCAACCCAAGCACACCTCCAGCAACAGTACCCAAAGTGCGAACGATGATGCCGGAATTGAAATCTGACATGTACGGTTCAAGTGCCATCTGCGCCATGATCAATGCCCACAGGCCCTTCTCCCGGTAGTAGAAGCCTGCTGACGAAGGTATCACGGCAGGGGCAGCTAGAGCAATGGTCAATACAAGCGTTCGCAAAGCGTGTAGACCCTCGATGCCTGTGAAGAAGTTGACCAATCCCAGGAAGATCCGACTTGGCTTCTTGCGCTGTCGGCTCGTTACTTGGTGCATATTCTCCAAGATGGAAGCTGCCGTCTTCTCTGTTTCTTCTTCCGACTCGACCTTGCCTTTTGGCTTTTTCTTGAACAGTCCTCCCTTCTTCTCTGGTCTGGAAACGGTGGACATCGTACGTGTGAGGTCTGTAGTACCGGGGATGGTGGAAGGTGGTGCATCGTTCGAAAGCCCCAGTGAAAACAGCTTCTGGAGGCCTTTTGGGAACCACATGCGTTTCGTTGTTCGGGTCTTTTCCATTTCCACGGCCCTCTCGAGCACAACACCGACGCTTTTAGTTAGGTTAATCAGTCGTTCATGGTATAGCAGGCCAGACATCAGACCAAACAGCGGCGGTGCCCGATCTTCTTCGTATATGATCTTGCCGTCTGCATCGAAGAGGTGTGCGTGTGGCGCGAAAAGGTGTTCCGCGGCTGAATCCTCAAAGTCGTCGAGAGCTTCCTGGAGAGATGTGAGAATTTGTTCATGCTGCGTCACCAAATCATCCTTAGACTTTGCTGACAGTGCCTGAACAATAGCATCGATGCTCTTCTCTAGAGCCTGAAGTAAGGGTGTGGCACAGGAAGAGAGCGAGTCAATAGCCTTGATGAGCATGTCTTCTGTATCAGGATGTCTCGTTAGTTCTCGGAAATCAGCTGCCTTGGCGATATGGTATGCGAGAGGATGCTTCTTCTTATCGGATTTCTCGAGCTCCTCGGCTGCTTTTGTGAGAGCTTCATCTTTTGCATAAAGCTCTTCGCGAGAGATAGATAACTGTAATAATTCCCCAAAAGAGACCAGCACTTGACGGAGAGGCTCTTGGAAAGACTTGATATCATCGGGACTCCATTTTCGACGTGTAAAGTCCATTGGAATCCACTTGATGGCAGACTCAATGGCCTTGTGGGTCACTGCCAAACCGCTCTTGAGTTCTTGAAGACGCTGTCGTTCGAACCTTGATCGAGACTTGAAATGCCATGTCAAGGCCTTGACGTAACCATTCATTGGACGAAGCAGGTCGGTCATGCTCGCGAGAGTAATCTGAGATGTTGACTGCGGAAAGATCAACAGGTTGCAGACTGCGCCGATGCCGACGCCGATGGCACTTGGTAGGATTAGGACTTTGGGAATTGTGCCTTGGAAAGTTGGGATGAGCGGAGCAATGGTCAGATAGATATCTGATATGATCATCGCAAAAAGCGAGACAAGCGTCAGGTTTGGCGCAGAGACGCGGAGACGAGCCTAGGTAACTCAATGGTTAGCAGACGGCGACGCTTGCATAGAGAGCGACTTACCACGAGATAGACAAACAATCCTATCATACAAAAGTACGTGACTGACACACGAGTATCAAGCATAAATCCCTGATAGATGGCGATTTGCTGATAGGTCGTCTGACCAGAAGCTTGGCCAACATTAGTCGTGTTTTGCGGCGCTGATTGCAGTAGCTCGATATATCGCTGCTGTAGATCAGCCTGGGGTCTTGTCGCCAAGGCTGCTTTCATGGTGATGGTTCCCCAAGCCCAACCAAATGCCAGACCGACGCAGATCATTAGTCCAGCCAGGACATGGATGAATACGACGCCCGAAGGCGGCATAATGAAGAGAACGACACTAAAACACGGTCAGTCAATTGAATTGATGGATAAACGCGTCGCAAACTGACCATCCAAAGAATGTCGCTTGTCCAAGCACGCGCAAAGTATCGCTGATAAAGATGAACAAGGTAAATATCCAGACAGCCAAAGAGCATTTGAACAAAATCTTGAGGTCTTTCGCGTTGAAATGATCCAGCCACGGCGGTAGTTTCCTAGGATTGTTGAAAGCGTGAAACGACGCCTCATCGTCGGCCATTGAGCTGTCGCTCTTGGATGTCGACCTTTTAAACGCCATCTTTGAGTCGCACTCTCTCCTTTCCGGCTCAGCCGGCGGTTGTTGATGCTTTATGTTTTGATGACGTTTATTTTTTTAGCGTTCGTGAATGAGGATCGCCATGCCAATATGAGGCGGGAATGGCGCTTGTCTTAGTCAGATTAGACTTTCGTCTCGTATAGCCTGCACTAATACGAAAGGGTCAGCACCTAATTTCAGTCTGTATCTAAGCGCTATGAGCCTATCTAAACGATTTCGTCGCTTACTGCACATCATTGTGCATGGGATCAATCCATGATTGACCACTGAGACATCAGAGACGGAATGTTTGGTCGCAGTGCCAGAAGAATAGGCTGCTTAGAGCATACAAGACGAAATAATTTAGTCACTTTATGCTAGCTTAGGCTACCAATTAGACTACTTTATTATGGTAGTCTAAGCCTTGAGGATAACCCTTCTGTTACCCACTTGGTCGCTTACTGCACATCATTGTCCATGGAACCTCCATGGAACCATAAGTAATAATTGGGAAGCTTGACCACTGGGAAAGAGACCGAAATAGTCTAGTTGCGTTATGCCACTTCGGACCAGCAATTCATTCATATGTTTTTGTCAATAAATTTAGACGATATGCACCCTTTTAAAATCCCCGGTCTAGATCGCACTCATTTTCCTAATCCTCATTTACCCATATGACCAATAATAACACCGTATGAGACTCTATACGGCTCGTATATGCACTTGTGCGGCGCTTCCAATTACTTCCATGGCCAGTCTGTCTATTCACTCCTGCTGATTGCTTGCTCTCGCCGCCGCATGTTCACGGTGCTTGAACAGAGCAAGGAATCCCAGATCATAGCACACCTTCAAAGACCCAGCCATGATGAACGCCACCCAAAAGTAATCAGAGTCTGCCAATAGGCCTGTGATCAGTGGTCCCAAGCTCTGCGCAGTAGTCTTGGCCACATTCATAAGACCGATTACGACAGTCCTTTCATTTGGAAGGATGATGGCAGCGAGGAAGGCCGAGCGCGGTGCAACGTCCATTGATTGCGTACAGGAGCGGAGAATCAGGAATAGGACCGAGATGTGAACTTCGTTGGGAATGGGGATCAAAGCGAGGGAGATCGCGGAAGGGATATGGGTGAAAACCATTGTCTGCGATGTTATGTCAGTCACGTCTCCGTGGGCGGACTGGGTAAGAGACTTACTCGAACGTTGCCAAAACGTTTAGCGAGAGATGATGCCACCAGAACGGAGCATGCTGCAATGATGCTGGTGGTGAAGAAGATTGAGCCAAGCTTTCCCTCTTCAATGTGATATTGCGACTTGAAGTAGAACGTAATCCATGAGCTGGTACCTATTAGCTTCATGAAGATACGAAGTGTATTCTGGGAGCTTACAGAGGAGCAAGGCCAGAGGCGAAGCTATCGAGAGCGAAGAGGGCGCACAAGGTCACAACAACTGGAATGCTTTCGCGAGATATCTTGGCACGTAGCTGCTTCTTCGGTGGTTCCTGGGTAGAGGCTTGGCCTTGACCGGGCTGAGACAGCAGAGGAGCCTGTTCGTTTGCCTCCGACGCTGATGTTGGTCGCTCGTCTTCATCCTGAGCCTCCACTGCAGAACTCAAGATGATAGCTGAGATGAACTTCAGCACACCTACCGCGGCATAGCCATAGAAGACGTTGCGGTAGACATCAACGACATCCATTCCGAGGTTGACACGCATGTAATGAATAGCCCAACCAGAGGACAACAATCCGAATGCACCACCGGCAGTACCGCATAGACTGTACCAAGCATAAACATCGCCTCGCTTGGCTGGGTCGGTAAGATGAGCGACGATACTCTCTTCAACACCACGGAAGGGACCAATCTCGTTACCACTATTCAAGAAGCGTTAGCATTGATTTCTTTCTCGGAGGTTTGTTTGTCTTACCCAGGACTGATAACTCCCAGAATTGCCGCCGCCAACAATATCCAGTAGTTGCTTGATGTCGCAAAGACAATTCCACTAGCGGTCATCAAGATCGCACCCAACGCAAGAACAGCGCGTCTACCAATACCATCTGCAAACAGGGCAAGGATGAAACTGATGACGATGTCGCCAGCCAGCGTCAGGGTCATGAACAGTCCGACACGAGTCGTGGAAACATCGAGTTCTCGCAAGAACGCGACAAGAACAAGTGTGGAGGCGCCATAAGCAAAGAGACGAATGAACCGTTGGATGCAGAGGATCTTGATGTCGCGTGTGGAATTGTATAGCGATACAAGACCAAGCTCTTCTAAGACCCTGCCAGCAGCACGGGACTGTGAGCTCTCATTGTCGGGATTGGACATATTGGGTACTGCAAAAAACCAGAGAAAGTGAACTTCTTGCAGTTTCGAGAGACAACTAATTAGAAAATTCACATTTTGTCCTGTCTGGCATCGAAAACAGCATATATACTTTTCTATGTCCGAGGCTCCGAGCCAAGCACCCTTGGCGCTAAAAATCCATCACAGCTAAGGACCTGATAGTGGGAATAATTGTTAGTAGCGAGACGTCATAGCTTGCGGTGGAAGAATGTTTACCAGAGCGCTGGCTCTGATTGGCAGAGTGAGTTAGTCATCGTCGGTTTTCCGAGTGCTGGGAGGCGAGTAGGCTGCAGAGAGAGCAGGGGTATATAGAGCCCAATCTCTGACTGATTTCCAACAACCCCCCACTACAGCAGTCTTCAGATTGTTCATCTTCCGTAGTATAGTGGTCAGTATGCAAGCTTGTCACGCTTGAGACCCGGGTTCAATTCCCGGCGGGAGAGATCCAGCCACCTGCGAAACGCAGGTCTTGTTTTTTGCATTTTTACCATCTACAATCATCAAGCTGAATCATTCCTTTGCCGTCACTCTACTGTTTAAGCAGAGCCAATTTTGTCTAAGTGCTTACACAGAGTGAGATGGCGCGTGATGCACATCATTTCTTGTGATGTCCAGATTCATTCAAGAACGTCCTGCCCTCGCTATTTCATCACGCTTTTGGTGCTGTCTTCGCCTGTGATGGGCCTCACTTTCGAACTTTTACGGTCGGCCAAAGTTTAAAGTAACTCTGGAGTAGCAATAAAACATAGATGAAGCTTCTCCATGAAGCTTTTCCGTCTATCGGTGCCATCTTAAACAATAAATGATTGTTCGTGGCTTGCGTTTACTCACCCTAGAGCACGAGGGTGCACGGCCACGATTTTCTATGACGACAGTGTTTTTTGTCTCACTCAACAGAGCACCTATGATGAAAGGCTCTGGGCGAAAGTTCCCAAAACGGCCAAAATGCGTCTCCTTACATCAAAATTGACAGTCAGATCGGCTTTCTCAAGTCAAAGGATTCTTTCTCAGTTTATCGCCAGAAATAGACCGTTATTCATCACCACACGACAATTCGCAATGAAACGAAACGCAGCGACAGCGGAATTGAAAACCAAGACAATAAGTCCCAAAAAGTCACGGTCGTCGAAGGCCTCGCCAGAACCAGGAGAAAAACTGCCTGAGTATCATGAGACTCCGTCACGGAGGGATAAGGATGGCGAGATCATATGGCCGGCGCCGAATGAGCAAATGCAAGCTGCACGAGACTTCATTCGTGAATGGTAAGTCATGCTCTCAGTAGCGGAAAGGCGCGAATCTTGGAGAATTCTTGCTTACATTCGTGTCTTGTAGTGTCGCGGCTTCTAAGCCAACTCTGATTATCCCTGACAAGGACGCCGACGGTCTCAGTTCCGGTGCCATTCTCAGAAAAACATTGATATTACTCGGTCTCGATCCGGAGTTGATATCAGCTTACGTACTGAAAAAGGGCCGCAATGTTCATGACGAAGAATCGCGCAAGGACATGGCCGCATACAGGCCATCATTCATTTTTGTCCTTGATCAGGGCTCACGAGAATCACCGCCTCTTATTGACGAATCTCACCGAGCCTTGGTGATCGATCATCATCACGCTGAAGAGAAGGACCATCCCAAGGACGCCGTTTTCGTTACCGCATGCGACAGTCCGCCCGTGGCTACCAGTGCGTTACTCACATATGAAATATGCCGCGACTTGCACCCAGGCGTTGAAGAGGCTTGCGGCTGGTTATGTGCTATGGGCGTCCATGGCGATCTTGGAAATACCATCAAGTGGGAACCGCCTTTTCCAGATATGAAAGTCATGTTCAAGAAATATACCAAAAAGGCCATCAATGGCGCCGTCTCTCTCATCAACGCTCCTCGCCGAACGGCGGCCTACAATGTCCCTCTTGCGTGGGAAGCGATGGAAGCTGCTGAAGCACCTACAGATATCCTCGAGAATAAGAAATTACAAGCAGCGAGAGATGAAGTCAACGCCGACGTTTTGGCTCATGCTCGTACACCTCCCAAGTTCTCATCCGACGGGCGAATCGCAGTATTTCGCATTAACTCTCCAGCCCAAGTGCACCCAGTCATTGCGACACGCTGGGCTGGACATTTGAGTTCAGCTAAACTCGAGGTCGTACTGGTAGCCAACCAGGGTTATCAGCCAGGTATGGTAAACTTTTCGTGTCGCATCCCGAAATGCGCCAGGGGCAGAGATCCGCCTGTCAACATTATCGAAATCCTTCGTGAAAAAGCATCGCTGGCGAAAGATCCAACGTTCCGAGAGCGGCTGGGAGAGTCTTTTGCACGAGGTCATAAAGAGGCCAGTGGCGGTATAGTTCCGACGGCTGAGTTTGAAGAATTTATTGAGATACTGGAAGTTGGTCAAAAGCCCGCTGAACCACCAAAGCAAACGAAGAAAAGCCCTCCGAAGCAAAAGAATAACCTCCTGAATTATTTCGGCAAAGAACAGGACAAGGCCCCTGCAGGGAGCGTGAGAAGCTAGCACCCTTGAGCCAATTTCCCTGAAAGTAACTTTCTCGCGATAAGGAGTTGTGGTGTACTTTACGCGTAAAATCTTAGCCTCTGGTAGCGGTGTAACATTGGATAGTGTATCATTGGAGTAAAAGGATCTGGAAACCGTTTTTTCAATCGCATTTTAGCTTGGCAATTGCCGAATGCCGTGGTTGCTGTGCCTGTACTTCCTCATCAAGGTAAAAGCCTGTTCAATTTCAGTGACGTAGATCTTGGCCATTTAGTGACATGTGCAACCCTCCCCTGCACTCGATAGCTTGGCCTAGACAGGCAAGTGGCTGACACTGAGAGTCGAGCTGAACAGCTTTTGAGCAATTGAGTATCAACTAGAGTCATGATTAGACTTAAAAGAATCGTAAAATCATTGCGCTACTCAATCGAGACCACCATCGACCGAAATAAAGGTTGTTTCAGCCGGTATTTTACTGGATGCCTTCACCTTCGGAACTGTCAACAATAAACCCCGCAACGTGCAAGCGGGGTAGCGCATCAAAAGAGTTCAAGATCGTCGAGGCTAGGCCAACCACCGGATATTACCTCTTGACTCTTCTTATCAGTCACTGACTTGACCAAGGAATAAATGTCGGGCCGCCAAAACCTGGAAATGCACGCTTTGAGGCCGCCCTTTAATACGTCTGTGAAGCCCGGGCTGATGGTTGCGGGCTGAGAATCAGGTTTCTCACATTCTTTGTGCATTCTCCCACCTTCTCACCTTTGTTTGTTTTAGCATTCAAGCCTTTCATTATGAAGTTCAGTACCAATGTCGTTGTCAACGCCATTTGGCTGACAAGCCTGAGCACCCCTTCCATCGCTGCTCCAGCAAAGGGTCTCAAGGGCCCTGAATTGAAGCACTGGCCTGAAGGCGCCGCTAAAGCTCTCAATAAAATGATTGCGGCCAATGCCAACAAGGGACAATATGCAGTTTTCGATATGGACAACACGAGCTACCAATTCGATCTCGAAGAGTCCCTTCTTCCCTACCTCGAGAACAAGGGTATTCTTACACGAGAAACTATGGATCCTGCCTTGAAGCTCGTTCCTTTCAATGACACCAAGACCCATAAGGAATCGCTATATAGCTACTACTTGCGACTTTGTGAGATTGAAGATGCAGTGTGCTATCCTTGGGCTGCACAGATCTTCAGCGGCTTTCCACTAAAGGAGCTTAAGTGCTATGTTGATGAATTGATGGCATACAACAAGACCATTCCTACCACATACTTTGAGGATGGTGTGCTCACCGAGACCGAGGTTTCCCCTCCCAAGATCTTTGAGGGCCAAGTCGAGCTTTACAACCGCCTCATGGCCAACGGTATCAGGGTCTACGTTGTCAGCGCTGCCTCTGAGGAGCTTGTCAGAATGGTGGCTTCAGACCCCAAGTACGGCTACAACGTTCCTCCTAAGGACGTCATCGGTGTTTCCCTCTTCCTCAAGACCAAGAAGGGCGAGATTACCACAGCTCGCAAGCAGATTGAGGACAAAGCCTACACTCAAAAAGTGCAAAAGCAGAACCTCGACGCTGAGATGACTCCATGGCTCTGGGCCCCTGCTACTTGGAAAGCAGGCAAGTGGGCAGCCATCCTGACCTACATCGATGAGTGGAAGAGGCCTATTCTTGCTGCCGGTGATACTCCCGATAGTGATGGTCCCATGATTTTCCACGGTGTTAATGTTGAGCGCGGTGGTATCCATCTTTGGATTGATAGAAAGGACTCTTACAGAGAGGAGATTGAGGGCATGATCAAGAACTTTACCATCGCCCAGAAGGAGGAGAAACTACCGGTTACGGCTAACAAGAACTGGGTGTTTGTGAAGCCTACGGATCTTCATGACAAATAAGGGTCTATTATAGTCTTTTGAGGTGCTATTTAGGGGTTTTTGAGAGGCGAGTTCCCAAAGGCGTACAGTNNACTGTACGCCTTTGGGAACTCAGCCGCTCGGAATTCTTAGATAGCGAAAGTCCTCTCTGAATGTGTATATCATAAGCTAGATTACATAATAACAATCTCGATTTGCCATGAACATACAACCGATTATGACATACCAAGTTTTTGACTTATCACAGGGCATAGGACCCAGGTACCTAGGGAACAGAAAGATTGTCCTCTGATGTTTAGGGCATTGGAATAAATTGGCCTAAGTGTTGCTCTAAGCTTGCATAAGATGGCATATATATCTCGTCTCGTAGTCTCTCATCGAAAATTTCTTCTGATGTCGTGTTGCCTAAGCACTATGAAAATCCTACGATGACTGTTCATTTCGAAGTTGCATATAGTATAGAGTCGCATTCTAGGAATACCACATGGATTTCGGAGAGAGAAGGCGTTGAGTGCATCGATGTCTTCGAAGCAGGAACATTCACAGAACCATAGGCACACCTTGACAATAGGACGTCAAGTATCAGCCTCAAGTATTTTAGTTTAACATGTATTTCTTTGTAAATCCAACGCTGACACTAGACTCCATTCATGAGTAATCTATCGACAGACAGGCGCACTGTTGGGCTTCGCAACTCCATTGCTGGGATTGGATTGAGAGCAGCCGTTCGCAAGGCCAAACGCAGTATCATCAACAGCCGCGTTGAAGGCCGCTCCGCAGTTCGGGTCGCTATAAATGTTAAAAGATGCCTTTTCGGAAGTTGAAGAGGACACAACATACCCAGAGCCTCCACTGGCACTGTTAAAGTAAGAGCAAATATCATGAGAAAAGCAGTCCTGAGTGTAGGCATTGCCTAGAGCCGCTCCACTGCAGCCGGCACCACATCGTCCGTTACAAGAGTAACTATCAAGTCAGAATTAAGTTCAAAGGGTATGATGGGGTCGAAACTTACTCTCCTGATCCGGAAGGGTTGGCTCCAAAGTTGCTACCAACGACACCAGTAAAGGTACATTTCTTACCAGCAGCGTTGGTCCAAGAGGCTGTGGCGGTCTGGCCTACACGTAGACAAGTAATAGCTCGTTTCTCAAGAACCGGAGAAGCAACAGACAAGCTGGCAAGGACCAGAACAACAAGAGAACCAAGCATGATGAGTGATAGTTTAGGACGATGTTGATACAACTGTATTATTTCACGATAGTCATTGATTCACTTTTTCACCTCTCTTATACAGAATTATAGTTACATCGTTTGACCCGGCTATTTGTTCGTCATCGGATGTCTATCTTGAAACGGTAGTCGAGCGGAGTATCTCTCGGAGATTGAATGCTTGGTCCACGTGCCCCATCCTCAAAACACACTACGATCGTTCCTCGACCACGGTAAATGCTTCTGCAAGATTGCGACATATGTACCCCATATTACGCTAAACTGGATATGAATTTGTTGGGAGAATGTTTGCTGACGTAAAGGCCAACAGTGATCGTGTGAGCGTTCGGAATGGTATCGTCCGAGGCTACAATAGGGAAGGGTCCGAAGACGTAGATGACGTCTTACTCCATGGCTCTCTTTTGCGTTAAAGCGCATAGGTCAAGTGGTAAGCACAGATCATAGGCTGTCTTGTTCGCGGTACCACTTGTGATCGAGGCCCTTCCTACGTCAAGCGATGATGTAAATTTGCAGCAGTTTTGCGTCCCATTCTTATTCACCTTGAGCTGGCTACTAGAGCAGTTTTATCGTCTGGCTTGGGATTGCTTCGCATCACACGCAGCCACGGGCATCATACATACATCCTTGCCGAGAATTCATATACCGAGAACTATTCATTAGTCATCGCCATTTGGCACAGTCTAACCAATTCGAGACAATGCTCACTGGCACAGCCCGATTCCCAACACCTCAGCTGAAGGTTCCAAAAAGCGGAATCAACTTCAAGCGCCCATATACATGACCTCAAAATGCGCAACTGGCACTCTTCACAATGCAGAAGACCTGACGTGGTCGTATACGAAGGGCTCGGCCTACCGACATGCATGGATTGTGGTGAAATGGCCCCTCCTCATGAGGTCGACAATGATCATCAGGATGAGCTCAAGATACCGCCCGGGCCGCGAAGGACTGTCATGCACTTGAATTGGCCACCGAATATGGCATACACAAAGAAAGCTTATCCTCATGACCGTGATGGATCATTGCAGAGTGCTTTGAACACTTATCTGGACAACCTTCCTTCTCAGAAGGGAGCTGGTCACGAAACACCTTGTTCCCTCTTCCAAGCCACCAGCCAGATTCAAGGGTCCATTCAGAACAAGCCTACTTATACACAACTCCATGGCCGCAAAGTTCGTGTTTTGAGATTATCCAAAGGGCGTTTCAAAGACCCTTTACATGGATTCCTCGAAGTCCTCGATCTTGAAAACCAGGAGCCCAATATTGAAGAGTCAGGTACACTGTTAGTGGACAAGAACAGCAATCGTACCGAATATGAAGCGGTTTCATATACTTGGGCCACGAGCTCCGGCAATAGACGGAAGGATCATGTCATCTTCATTGGCAGATCATGGGACATGCTGCCTATTACAGAAAACTGTTTTGATGCATTGAGAAATTGCCGCCTCAAAGAGCGAGATCGCTATCTATGGATCGACTCCATATGCATCAACCAGTCTGACATTTCTGAAAGAACACACCAAGTCGGTATGATGAGAGAGATTTACTCTGCAGCCAGCCGCGTATTGATCTACCTTAGCGTCGACCATTTAGGTAGAGCAGCCGATGATCCAGAAGTCCTGTGTCTTAATCCTTATTTTTCGCGTATATGGGTTGTCCAGGAGATCGGCTCGGCGAAACAGGCACTCGTGTTGTATGATCGCCAATCCATGAGTTGGGGGTTCTTCCACGCGAATCTGCAGCGACTCATGACCAAAAGATGGATCCGACACTTTGGACGCCCCAGGCAGATCGATGATGTGGTTTCGTTTCTGACACTACTTGAGGATACCTGGGACTGCCATGCGACAGACCCGAGGGACAAAGTCTTTGCACTACTTGGGCTCTGGAAAGCACCTATAGAGCCAGACTACACTCTTCCACCACAGGCTGTTTACACAGGGTTGGCTGGCAGCTTTGTGACAGATGAGGACACAAATTTGGCAGCAAGAGTCCTTGACATGGCTAGTCAGGGCCATTCTATGTCCGGCTTACCATCTTGGGTCCCCGACTGGAGCGTCAAGAGTCAACAGCTATACCAAAGGAATTGGTCCAAAGGATCCGAGGGCGGTTGGTATGAGCCATCGGGTGGCCGAGCGAAAAGACAAATGTTTCGCGTACATGGCGCAACTGGTTCTTTATGTGCTGTAGCTGCTGCTGTCGACCTTTTGGCTCCATACCTGTCTAGTGGCTTCCGCGCGACAAGTGATGGAATGAGCACTGCAACAGTCGGTCAGATCCAGGTGTCTATACCTCTGCACATCATATCTCGATGCAAACCGACAGACCGCATCTTTTCAATCTATGAATACGACTTTTTCATGATCCTTCGAAAGAAGGCAGATACACATATTTATACGTTCATCGGGCTTTGCGACTACAAGGTGCTTGCCACTCCAGAGACGACCGTAGTTGACTCAATTAAATACCTTCATGATTGGGCGTGGCTACTAAATGGACAGGGGGCATGGTCATGGTTTAAACTAGGAAGCTGGGAGCACCTACACAAATGTTGGCTGGCGCTTAGAGAGCAACGAAAGGTGGAACGTCGAGTTCATTTTCGAAGGTTGATATACAAAGCGTTCTTCCTAGGCAAGATGCGCAGCTTGGCCAATTCTTTGCGGTGCTATCAGAGCGATGATAATGACGAGACTCACGAAGCACTGGAATTCCTCCGAAGGCAAGGGAGGAAAATATACCAGAATTGGCTTAAAGCAGACGGTCCACAGGTTTTGATTCAACAAGAGTGCAGGGCCGACCTTTGCGACCTTCTGAGGGGCTGGAAGAGCTTGGAACCAACAAAAGAGTCTCTCGAAACCACGGTACTTGACTCTTCGATGTGGTTACCTGTCACATCTCATTGGTTCGACTGGACAGATCGTCACGATCGAGATCTCTTGTATAGCCACTACTTACCCTTGGCTGCGTGCATATCAAAACAGATCCCTCTGCCGCCGTTGAACCTATTTGATACGCCAGAAAGCTGGAGACCACTCATACTTGACTGCAATATCGAGACAGGGCTCCGACAACTACAGCTTGTCGCGTACAAATACCCCTTGGCGGCTCCGGAAACAATCCAAAAACGTCGATCCTACCCACTAGAGACCTCTTACAATCACAACTTCAGAACTGATTATTTCGATGCATTTCTACGTTGGTTGTCGACGCCATGCTCACCTGGCATCTCGTATCTTAGATCCAGCACAAACCAGAACAGTCTGTTGATCTGGGAAACCAATCTTGAGGTGCAAGAACAGATCGATATCGTTCACCGACGACTAGACATAAACTTCGACAAACACCTGGACTCATGGTCGGAGTCTCCTGAGAACAAGACCAGTCTGACGGGCTTCTTCAACCTTATCTATCAAGAGCAGTTTGAACTCCTATGGGTTTATATCTTTTACAACGCGGAGAGCACGAAGCAAGCTGTTAGAGAATTCCCTTTGTGGAACATAGGTGCTCAATTTGCTCGTTTGTTCTGGTGGAGATTCCATCGAAGTATTCATAGAGCATATAGCTTAATGGAAGGAAGATTGGGTAGGGGGGGAAATAAGACACGGGACTCGATAAGGTACTACACCACCAAAATTTGGCGGAGTCGAGTCTCATGTTTTTCTTCCCCCCAAGGATTGCTTACCGACGATCAGATTGAACAGCAGTGGAATGACTTTCTTCAGTGGCTGACACAACGAAACTCCAGGAACCACGTGGCAGATTTACCTTTGTCTGAGCCCGAGTTCCGCTCTAAACCAAAGGTTGACGCCGATTTCCCGTTAGGTCACCGGGCTTATGACTTTTTCTACGAGCTCAACCACCATGGGTGGTTCATTTCGACGCCTTTGTCCGGGATAGCCCCCGAATACCTGGAGGAAATAGTGTCTGAACCTACCTCATACTCAAAAGCATGCTTTGCTGAACAACGATTATCTGAGGTTGTGCATTCAGAGATTCAACGACGAAGAGTTCCAGAGAAGGTGTTTTCTTTTCTGTTCAACGACACTCATGTGTGTCAGGAGTTGCCTATTTTAGAAGACGAAAGCATTCAGGACATGCTAGACAATAGCGAGCTGCATCTTTGGAAGTTCAATCTCGCCGAAGAATGGAGACAGCAAGCAAAGTCGTGGAATGAGGTGGAGGCGTATGTCTCAGACTCCGAGTGGCATATGACTAGCCTGAAATTAAAGCTTTTGGGAGGTTGGGGTGCAAAGACGGAAGAGAAGAAGAATTGGGACATATACAAGGAGATCGTTGTGATATAGAGTTTAGCTTCATCACAATCACATATGAGAAGTCAAGAGGTTCACTAATCATGATATCCGATTCGAGTTCCGTTCGCGGAATGTTAAGACATCATGCCTGGTTCTTGAGCTGGGAAGCTCTCCTGTCTTACCCAGCATGCCTGGGCAATTTGAAGTTCGGAGGTGGTCAACGCGACCTGATACGCTGAGAATCGCTTTGATTCTTACTGGGGCCACAAGTTCCACGTATTATCCCAGCACATTAGTCCTGGCGTGGCCCAGCATAATGTCTCAGGAGTCCTGCAAAGGTTCTTTTCAAACCTTCTAAGCCTGATCCGTTTTCATCGAAGGTGAATCATAGAGATCCCCATAAGCTTCTGTAGTATGTCAGCAGTATCGTGTAACGATATCCGGTATTTGTGCCGTGTCGACGATCTCTCGCCTCATGCTGTACATGTTGGCTGGATAGAATTGCTTTTTGAGTTCACAGCTGAATAAGGAGCCGTCATCATGTGTTGATCACACATGCTGATCATGTCTGCACATAGTAACAAGCCCAGCTGAGCTCTCCACTTTGCAGCGATTGAGTTTTGGAAGTGAGATTGCCGGAGAATTTGCAGATCTGCTAGTGTTAGATGCCGTGCACTAACGCCGCTGCGGCCCGAGATCTGAAAGTTAACGGTAACTACCTCAACTTCTCTCAGCATCTGTGCTCTTTACTGGGAAGATTTTTTGGGACTCTGATACCTCTCTACGAGGACAGTCACTCAGTATGGGTCGAGTTGAGAATAGAATCCAAAATGTATGCATGTTTGCATTGGGGATAGAAGGGGATAAATCTCCAATTATGTCTAATCGTCATGATGTCTCACCTCAGCACTGGACTGTACCAGGTATTTGAATTTCGCTATACATGATCGGTCTATTTTATTCCCCATTGAAACATCAAGGCTGGGAAAACTGTCCCTTTGTTATCGCGTCTGCTATGTAGATCCTGAACCTTTGATAAGGTTGGTCAAAATTCGGATGGGGTGATGCTGATCTTCCGAAATCCATCGGCAGCCAAGAAGACTGAATTGGCATAATAGAAATGGGCTATAGTCATGACAATCATGATGTTGGGAAAAGTATAAGGATGACAGCAAACCTCAGCTATACTTGCTTGATCACTTCATTCAACGCCAACATCTCATTTACAGATATCACTTCCAAATCACAACACCGTCGCTCAGCATGTCTCTTCCCAGCAATTTCTCCATCACCATTGACGGCACGCCCGTCGCTATGCCCCACGGCAACCCTCAAGAACATCCCCAGGCTGAGCCTGCGAAGGACGGCGAACGGCGTGCAGTCTTTAAGATCCACAACGATCATCTCGTCTGCGGCGAGTTGGTCATGGGTCGTCTCTTAATTGAAGATCGTAGCTTGAACCCCAAGCGTGTCATCTGGAGCCCCATTTACGAAATGGATCAAGTCCAGCCTGTTCAGGTTGGATGGGGCGAAGATGGTCCTGAGCTTAGCCTCCAAGGTACGGCACCCATTTATATTGCTGGAAACTATTCTTACCTGTTATCACAGGCGGAAAGCTTGCGTATCTGGATGGTCGCCTTTTCAGTCCCATCATCCCTGGTTAGTCCAGTTCGGTCTGCTTCTGTTACAGGCTGTTAACTAACGCTTCACAGATATGGACAGCCAGAAAGTTATTATCCGACCCGAACCTGCTATGATGTTCTAGGATAATCTGGGTACGGAATGAATTGATATGGAGATTGGATTTTAATAGCCTTCCAGAACTCGTCCGTAGCCAATTAAATGAAGTTGCTGCAAATTGAAACACAAAATATGTGAAGTTATGTTCTCGTACTGTTGTGGGAAGGTGTTTTCTGTAGATCCAAGTAACCTCACAGACATACATAAGCCGACTTTACGGCGAAGCTTGTACATACGACCATACCTACCNNAGGGGCGGATTAGTAGTTGGGTCGGTGACGACCAGCGAATCCCCGCTGTTGTATGTCTATTTGCAATTTTTGTCGCGTCTTCGCTGTCGTGCTCTCTCCTATCTTCCTTTTTTTTCTTCTTTTTTTCTTCTTTTTTTCTTCTTATAACAGTCTGCAACTGCTACAATCACCGGTCTCTTGAATGTATGAATGGTACATAGTTCCCAGAGCAATTCTTACTGTGCAACTACCATACCCCGCGCGCAATGGCAAAAAGCAACACCGTGTACAACGATCAGGCTAGTCAGATAACGGAAAACCTCAAACTCAAAGTCGCGATCACCACCACGCCTGACTGGGTACGCACCTATCCTGCGATCACATTCAGCAGAATTTGGATCTTTAACAAATCAAGAGAAGGAACCATCTGTTGAGCTTTTGTCAGATTAGCACCGTTTTATCTTGGCTTTAGCAGTAGAGGATGATTCTTCTGCATCATGGCAACTCCTGCGCATTTGCAATCCGTGCCGACCATTGAGCCGCATTCCAGCGCGACCCCGACGCCTCAATCAGGAGCATCGACTCCAGCACCAACAGGACCCCCCGGGCCACAGTGGACCGAAGCAGATGTACCTGAGTGGCTCCGCAAGCACATGCGCTTCTGGCAAGTTGAGCCAACGCCAATACGAGCTCGTACTTGGATGCTGGAAGGCCTTGATCACATTCAGGCCAACAGGCTTGACCTCCCCCGACACTTGGATGGAATTAAGGTCCAACTCAGGCGGGTTTGGGACAGGCAGAACAAACCTGCCGCTGGGACCAAACGAAAGTCAGATGCTTTGGGAGGCCAACCTGCGAAGAAGGCAAAAGGAACCACGCTAATCAAGTCGGAAGGGGAAGCACAAATGCCCCTTCCTCCTCCAAAGCCTCTGGGAAACCTCAAAGGAAGGTATGCGATCGAGACCGATTTTCGCTGCTGCGAGGGACACTCAAACCGTGCACACGACGCTCTGTGCCATATCACACTGTCACCTGGCGACGGTGAGACGATGCGAGGCCAGCTACAAATGGGCAACTTCAACGACTACAAGATTCTCATGTTCTTCGAGAAGCGTCCAACTGAGGTATCCTCAGAAAAGGTATGGTTCAGATGGCGAGGCAGAAAGGGGTACAGCAGCAATTGGAAGTACAGAGGTGACGAGAACCATGGATGGGTCAAATTTCGCGGTAATGGCGAAATTGAGGTCTGGTTTGACAAAATTAGGGTTCACCTAATCGCCCAGAAGGGCAGAGCGTTGGGCGACAAGAACAAACACAATGTACACGCATTTTGGGGGGATTGGCATGAGTATGATGAGAAGGAAATCGATCTTTTGGACACTTCGAAACTCTTTCCTGATTGGTAGCGTCGATTGTATGTCTTTCATGTTGGTAGTATGTAACGGGTTTCTGTTGGATTTGTACCTGAGACAACGGTTTGGCGGAGTTTATGCTTTATCCCTTGAGACTGCTCATGTGTTCTTGACGCTAGTGAAACCAAGAAATTGATCACAAGTTCTTCATGGTACCTGTTCCAGGCTGCGCTGGTCTTTGTGGCAGGCAACGTAGGCTTCTTCGTCATCTCACCACGACGACAGAATAGCGGTGAGAACACTCGGCTTTCAAGCCGCACCAACACTTTCATATCACACACTTTATAGACGTTCTACGGTACTACTATGAGCTACCATATCCAGATTCATTGGTATAGTTTCACAGTTTCACTTCGGGCCGATTACTTCAATCATCTTCACCGAGTCTGCATCACATCCCTTTCAAGCCATAAGGTGACACTATCCTGTACCCGTTTCGAGAATCTTGTGTGAACATCTTCGAACACTGACGGATGACAAGTGACACTGAAGAAAATGATTGTCTGACTCTGATTTTGAGCCGCGTGAATCACATAGTCTAAAGAAGTATAAAAGGCCGCCGAGAATCGATAATCTTCCTCCCTTTTCCAAACTTACACAACAAAATATCTATCACATACTTGAACATTACCATCATACCAAAGCTTCTAAGATTTATCAATCTTAACAAACACTTCAACATGTCTAGCCTTCCCCACCGCTTTACCATTACCGTCGACGGCAAGCACATTGCCAAGCCCGAGCAGAAGAACGAGGAAATGTTCCAAGCTCAATCCGGTGATGAACCCGCCGTCTTTGAGGTCAAGGATGACCGTCTCGTCTGTGGCGAGTGGACTCTTGGCCGCTGGGTCGTAGAGAACAAGAGCTACCTCGCCAAGCCTGTCATGTGGCGCAAGAACGAGGAGGCCTCACAGGAGTTGCAGCCTGTTGAGGTCAGAGTCGGTGCCACTGGCCCTGAGATCACCTTTGGAGGTTAGTTGTCATTTTCACTACTCGTGTAACATTTGCTGACAGTTGCTACAGATTCTCCTGGTATGGCTATCCAGGACGGCAAGCTTGTTGCGCCTCACCACCAAGGTAAGTCTACCCCGTTTGAAGCATGGCAGTATCTAATCATCTATGCAGAGGAGTGTCAGACCGTTGAAATACGAGCCGAGGATTAGGCAAAATGATTCCGGAGGCCACGAAAAGGGTTATTTGTTGCATTTTTGAACGATAGGTTCTCATGGTAACCGTGGCTTGGGATAGCTTTTCGCCTCGATAGTTTTATAAAAGTCTTTTAGAACCAGTATACAGATCAAGTGATTGGTCTAGAAACTTTTATCCAAGACTTGAACCAAGTTCGGGTTTCAAGCAAGAGCAAGATACCTATTATGTACATATTCTGAAACTGCATGTGGAGAGACTCCCAATATTTCATGTAAGCTAGCACAAAGTGAATAAAATGTTGTCTTTGTTAGGCTCTCAGAGGTCGAGCCTTCTGCTATCCTACTGGCCGTACCTGTCGGCAAGTGAAAGGGCCTACTGTACAGGACCTGGTCCTTTTCTCGACGGAAGCCCTTGATACCATAAGGTAGCATTTAAAAGAGCACATGACCACCAAGTGGGTTGGGGAGCCATTGAGACGGTAGCGAGGACTGCCATTGCATATACGTAGCATGGGCCTATCAGTAGGCCAGCGGACGCCGAATATTAGTGTACGCAATGTCCAATCGACGCTGTACACGAAGTCACCCTGGATTTACAACGAGTTCTAAATTTTATCTATCAAGGCCGACTACCACGAAAAATATCATAATCAGCAGTCATGGGAATTCGCAAAGGTCAGAGCTCATGCCAGCAAGAAACATATTGAATCGCGAAACGATGATATCCGTGTACGCTTTGACTTGAAAATTGACTTCATGCGTAAAGAGCAGAGCCAACAGAGCTAGGAGCGGCACGGCCCATCGTGGGTTCGGTACAAGTGGCGCGTCCTGAAACCCATGGTAGTGGATTATGTGATAACGCGGAGGAAAATGCCTGCTACGTCTTGACAAGCCGAGGTACTGACAGGCTCTAGGAGTAATAGCTCGTCGAACTAACCCAGGGAAGGGATGGCAATTTACAATTCCTATCATACCAAAGTAATCGCTGCTTTAACCGGACCTAATTCTGAACCCCTGTAGGAGTTCGAACCAACAGGTGGGGTCGCAGCGTCGTATACAATCCAACAACGATTAAGAGCGACATGACAGCCCCTGTATTACAAGGGACATTCCTGCAGAGTCTTGTTGGTTAGCTGAGGATTTGGAACCAACAGTCTGACCCGAAATTTATCCCAGGACCTTCTTGAATGATTGGTAGGCTGTGCATATAACAAGCTTCAAGGATTTGGGCTGCAACCCTGCCTGCATATACCTGCCGACTCTGCAGAAAGAGGCACAGCACACCGTCTATTATAGAATTGCCGAAGTTATAGATATTGTTGCTAAGCTATGATGCTGTGAGAAATTGACGAGGATTGAATGTGGCGACATGGGTAGATGAAGGCTTTCTGTGCAAGGTCGATTGCTAAGCGAGCAAATGACGCGAGAAACACACAACGGTTGCTTCCTCGGCGGGATCTAACTTCTTTCAGGAATGATTGCCATAGTAGAAAGTCAATTTTGCATTAGCTTGGGTCTACGCTGGATCTTACGATGATTACTATTTACCTCACCCATGGGCCATCGCCGGCTGTGCTTGAGTCCGTTGACATTATTTCCACCCGTGGCTAAACCTTAGATTGACAAGATCATCGTTTGACTATCAACTGTTTTTTGCTCTTGTGAAACGCCTGTGGTCATGTCTGTAAATACCTCCACTGTCTCGGCAGCTGAACTGTCTTACTCTCCACGCTTTTACCCTTTGCATAATGACAGCTACAGCTGGAAGCGTGGCGACGATTGAGGCATATAACTGATTACCTAAAAGATGATAAGCTTCACCTGACAGCCTTAGTGTCACATCATGTTCTTTAACATGCATCCTCCTCCGAGCCTAGAGCTGCATGCAACTTCTACAATATCCACAGATCGGCTCCTTCAACGTTGCAGAAACAGAGTGGGGAGCCCGTCTTCCCGCGTACCCATCGCAAATTACAAACGCCGCAGTACCCGAGGCCTCTTACCAGGACGAATTGAGGCGATGGGCAGACGTAGCGCATCCATCGCGGTGGACTCGGATTCATCATCACTCGTGCTAGGATGACCCAACCAAGACCTCAATCGAGGCCGACTGTCACAAGGATAACCTGGTTTGGAATAGTTGGTGGGGTACGCTAGGAGCTGCAGGCAATGAACCCGGAAACCGGGATGAGCTTGCTGTCTACTGATACGGTTCATGTCTCTGGTACAGTATGTCTTGCCATTTCCTCGACGTGGTCCTATGTGATTCATATATGCCCGTGTCTGTATCTTTCCAATAGCTTAGACAATTATCCACGCTTCTCTCATGTGAATTTTGTCCAAGTTCACGGCTCTTGTATCTCATTATTCAACATCTCTCTGCAATCAGTTCACCCTGGTTCATACACATAATGCCTTCTGAAATCCCACCATGGAGAGAGCCCATTGCCATCGTGAGCATGGCATGTCGCCTACCGGGCGGCATTGACAAGCCCTTGGACCTTTGGGACCATGTTCGAGCAGGCCGTTCATCGGCCACGCCTATACCAAAGGATCGGTTCAATACTGAGAACTTCCTGTCCATGGATCCTAACAAGAAGGGAGAACAGGCCTTCAGAGGTGCTCACTTCGTGAAGGGGGACATCAAGCAGTTTGACCACAAGTTCTTTGGTATAAGCAAAGACACGGCAACAGCCATGGATCCCCAGCAGAAGCAACTGCTTGAGGTTGTTTACGAGTGTCTTGAGTCAGCCAATATCTCTATGGAGACTATCTCCAAGTCCAAGATCGGCTGTTACTGCGCCATGTTTGTGAGTGACTATCACGACATGTTGATGCAGGATCCGGAGTACCTTCCAACATTTATCGCCATTGGCACGACCCGAACTATGCTTGCCAATCGTATCAGTCATGCTCTGGACCTTGGAGGCCCCAGGTATGTTATCACTGACATTAAGACTGGCGCAAATGCTAACATGAGATACGCAGCGTTACCATTGACACAGCATGTTCAGGCTCATTAGTCGCCCTGCATCTTGCCTGTCAAGCGCTACAAGCGGGCGAGTGTGACGGCGCCGTAATTGGTGCCTCCAACCTGTTCCTGAGTCCCGATTATGCGCTGTCTCTCACGCGTCTTGGTGCTATCGCTGCAGATGGTCAGTGTAAGACATTTGACGCAGCCGCCAACGGTTATGGCCGTGGTGAAGGCACCAATGCTGTGTACATCAAGAGGCTCAGCGACGCCATCCGAGATGGTGACAGTATTAGAGCCGTCATTCGAGGAACTTCCTCCAACAGGTATGTCCCACAGTCTTCAATTGACGACCAAGTGCTAACGAACATAGCTCCGGTGCTACACCAGCTATCACTGAGCCTTCTGGCAGCGCCCAGAGGGACACAATCCTGCAAGCATATGCTCAAGCTGGTATTGAGAGCTTCAGCGAGACAGGGTACTTCGAGTGCCATGGTACCGGTACGCCTGTTGGTGATTGTATAGAGCTCGGCGCTGTGGGTGCTGTCTTCAGTGAGAGTCACAAGTCCCAAGATCCTCTCTGGGTCGGTTCGGTAAGTCGCATGCCGCCGCCACGTCAGATGTTCGCGCGCACAAGACTAACGCCATAATAGACGAAACCGAATGTGGGACACTCGGAAGCGGCCAGTGGTCTTAGCAGTCTGATGAAAGTGGTGCTGGCGTTGGAGAAGGGAGAAATCCCTCCTAACACCAACTATAAAACACCCAACCCCAAGAGTAGGCTTTGTCCGGCTTCTCAACGTACTTTTTACATGACTAACCATGACTTAGTTGACTTTGATGGATGGAGAGTCCGCGTCGCTACGGCACCGCAACCTTGGCCTTCCAAATCTATCCGACGAGCAAGTGTCAACTCCCTTGGTATCGGAGGATCAACCGCGCACGCCGTCGTTGAATTTTATGAACCTCCCATGATCACCAATGGCATTGCCAATGAGGTCAATGGCACCAATGGTGTGAATGGCACACATGACGTCAGTGTTACCAACGGTACTAATGGCCATGCTGGCGAGTCCTCTCCTTCATTCCTCGTGTTTACATCTGGCGCGTCTCGTGACTCGCGAGAAACAAACACTGCCAATCTTCTTGAGTTCCTCAAAACCAACGAAGAATGCCATGAATTGACCGCTCCTCTTATCACGGCACTGAACGCACGAAGTCAGATTCACATTCGGCCCTGGAAGTCATTCGCTGTCGCGCAGACTGTTGGTGATCTCATTCAGCAGCTCGAGGGTAACGCGCTCAAATCCAATCAAGCGCCAACAGGTAGCAGCGAGCCCAAGATCCTGTTCACATTCACTGGTCAAGGAGCGACTTGGTCGCAGATGGGAAAGCGCCTCCTCGAGGCATTCCCTGTCGCGCGCAACACCTTGTTCCTTTTGGACGATGTCATTCGAGAACTTTCCTCTTCGGAAAAGTCAGCTTGGACTTTGACAGGTACGTTGGTTGACAGCTCCAAGATTAGGCGGTGGATATTGACTTCTTTACAGACAAGCTCACTGGTGAGCTGACGCAAGATGAGATCAACTCGCCAACACTCGCCCATCCTCTTTCACTAGCGGTACAGATTGCTCTGACCGATGTGCTCGCTAGCTGGGGTGTCCTTCCAGATGGTGTTGTTGGTCACTCAGGTGGTGAGACGGCCGCTGCATACGCTTGCGGTGCGCTTACTGCCAAGGAAGCCATCACGGTCGCTTATTACCGAGGAATCGCATGCGAGAACGCTCCGTCGGGCTCCATGTTGGCCGTGAGAAGTGCGCCAGATGCGAAGGAACTTGAAGATGCTCTCGAGCGCAATGATGTGCAGATTGCATGCTTCAACGGACCTCAGAATTTGACCCTCGCAGGCCCTACTGAAGGCATCCAGAACATTGCCACCGAGCTGAACAGTCACGGCATCGTCTCAAGGAATGTTGCTGTCACTCGCGCATACCACACTCGGTCTATGAAGACGGTTGTTGATGATTACATGGAGAAACTCCGAAACGTCCTCCACCCGAAGGTGGGACGCGTTCCCATGTACTCTTCTGTTACCGGTCGTCAATTGGAAGGCACTGAAGTTGGTGCTGACTACTGGGGAGCCAACCTCGTGTCGCCAGTCCTATACACTGACGCTGTGACACTGGCCATGGCTCAAGCTGATCGCAAGTTCGGAGCCTGCGTCGAGATTGGACCGCACTCACTACTATCACGACCAACATCTGAGATCGTCAAGTCTCTTGCTGGCTCGCCTCAATTGCCTTATTTCTCCACCATGCTCCGAAATGCAGACACAAGCCAGCAGTTGATGAGTCTTGCTGGCGACTTGGTCCTCAATGGGAAGCAGTTGAGTCTGGAACAAGTCAACAAGTCCAACCCTCTGTTCCAGGGCAAGTCTGTTCGCCTCCCCAATCATATCCAGGACAATCTTCCCGCTTATGCTTGGGATTACTCTTCTACACCTTGGACTGAGCCGCGAAACAGTTCAGAGTGGCGATTCCGAAAGAACCCGCGACACGAGATTCTGGGAACTCGCTGCCGAGGTGCGAACCCTTCGGCGCCCACGTGGAGGAACAAGGTGTCGATTGAAGATGCTCCTTGGCTAGTCGACCATCAGGTATGTGGTGGAAGATCTATGGGCATGTACATCAGGCTAACACATCACAGGTCAACGGTATCGTGACATTGTCTTTCACTACCGGTATAGCAATGGTTGTCGAGGCTATGATGCAGGTTCAAGAGGAGAACAAAGAGATTGACTGGTCAAACTACTCATTTGAGCTGGAAGACTTTGTGTTCTCCAATTCCATCATCCTCCCAGACGAAAGCCCGATTGATCTCTTCCTAACCTTGATCCCACGAAATGACAGCGCTCGATCTGAAGAGACATGGTACGACTTTACCATTTCTTCGCTCAGAGGCGACGTTGACATTCGTCATTGCCATGGCAAGGCTACTGTCCTTGAATGTAAGTACCGAACCGTGAAATAATTAGTGACTCAAGCTCACCATCATCAGCCGACAACGAAAATGGTTCATCTCTGAGCAGAACTTCCTGGCATCACATGCCTCTCGAAGTACCGCTGAAGAGCTACTACAAGACTCTGGAGAGAGTCGGATATGGCTATGGACCCAAGTTCCAGCTCCTCTCTGAAGTCCGAGTCCGTCCAGGACTTTCAGCTTGCGCTGCTAAGATCGACATGACCTCAACCACGCAGTCGCCTGTCCGTGGTCAGCGGTACCTTTTGCACCCAGCCATGATGGATGCGGCTCTCCAAACGCCAGCCCTGGCTAACCGCTCGGGCTACTTCCAGGAGATCGATACTTTGCTGTTGCCTTCGCGCATGGAGAAGATCTCTATTCGCATGCCCGCCGACAAGACGGACATCGCTTGCTGTACTACCAACACATCTCCCGTTGGTTTCACTCGAATCCAGGGAGGCGTCCAATGCTACGACGCGATGTCCAAACCATTCTTCGTTGTCGAAGGTCTGCAGATGGACAGGGCCACGAGTGAGGACCAGCCCACTCTTCCATGGCTGAGACTCACCTGGAAGTCTGATATCGGCGACATCTCGAACAATGATAACTTGGCCAGTTCCATTCAGATCAAGAGTCTTCCCGCAGAAAAGAAGCTTGTTAATCTTGAAGACCTGGTTAAGGAGCTCATCCCTCTCATTGTTGAGAATGGCGTCGAGAAGGGCAAGGACCTGGCTCCTCACCTGCGATCGTACCACACATGGATGCTTGAACAAGCTGAGCTGCATCAGGACAGACTCGTAGCTCGCCACAAGCAAAACGGGTTTGCAACAGTTCGAGAAGCTATCTTGAAGGTTGTTGCGAACTCGGGAATCTCTGAGACTGTCGATGCTGCCATCGTATCTCAGCTGGCCCTCAACATGGCAAAGATCTTCCAAGGCGAAGTCGAGGCGCTGGCCGTTTGGCTCGAGAACGACCTTCTATACAGGTTCTACGAGGAAAGTATCTTCACAACAAGCATGAACCAGAAGCTCCGTTCCGTTGCCGAGCTCTTGGCACACAAGAACCCTAACATGAAGGTTTTGGAGATCGGAGGCGGAACTGGTGGCGCGACAACCGAGTTGCTGCACGGTTTCTCCAAGGCTGGAGGGCCAGATGCATACCAGTCATTTACTTTCACAGACATCTCAGCAGGCTTCTTCGAAAAGGCGAAGAAGAAGTTCGCAGTCTGGGATAGAATGGACTTCAAGACTCTTGACATCGAGAAAGATATCTCGGAACAGGGCTTTGGTGAGGAGAAGTACGACCTTGTGGTTGCAGCCAATGTAAGTCTGCGATGCACTTCAGTGCGTGCTATCAATTACTGACTTTGTGTCTTCTAGGTGTTGCATGCTACTGCTGACCTACCGTTCGCGATGAAGAACATCCGCTCGTTGCTGCGTGATGACGGATACCTGTTGGTCGGTGAACTGTCAGAAGGTAAGTGACTCCTCGTTGAACCAATATACACGAGCAGCTAACACATTGACAACGCAGACCTTACTTCAGCAAATTTCCTTTGGGTATGATTCAATCTCACGTCGCGCAAGCATTCTAGCACTAACTATCTCATAGGGACCCTTGACTGGCTGGTGGCTGCGGCCCCGATCCCCTGGTCGCTCTGGACCTGGTCTTTCCATGGACGAATGGCGACAAGAGCTTGCTGCGGACTTCGACAGCGTTTCCGAGATACAAGCTCAACGTGAGACAGCCAGCAATGGTCAAATCTCAAGCACCATTGTCATGACTGCGAGAGCGAAGCCCGTCGACTACACTCCTCCCGAGCCACTTTCGGAGCAGAAGGTGCATATCGCAGGAGTGAACAGCGTCTCGGCGACTCGAGATCATGTTGAACAGTTCCTTGTTAAAAAGGGTGTTTCAGCCACTTCAGGCAAGCTCGAGGATCTTACTTCACGAGAATGGTCGGGCGAATGGCTCGTTCTTGTTGACGAGACTGAGGGAAGCTTCCTCGCTTCTCTTGGCGCTGAGCAGTTGGAGGCGTTGAAGTCATGGCTCACTAAGCCCATCAAGTGCATATGGATCACCCGCAAGGTATATCTCGACCCACAAAGCACGACAGGAGGCCTTGTGACGGGTTTCGCACGAACACTCAGGGGGGAGAACAGCCAGCTTGAGCTGTACACTCTGGACTTGAGCAGTGAGGGTGATATCACGCCCAGTATCATCTACCACGTTCTGGAGCGAATCCATTACTCTCACGGCGATCCTATCTCTAAGCTGGATTACGAGGTGGCTGAGAAGGACGGCCAGCTGTGGACATGCAGGCTTGTCAAGGACTCGGGTCTGGAGGACGCTTATGGTCCCGCTCGAAAGATGAACGTGCCTGCCATGGAAGTATCGCAGGCCCCGCATCACTTGGTTGTGAGGGAGCCAGGAATCTTGGAGAGCCTTACTATGGCACAAGATGATGGCTACTCAACATTGCCAGATGGGCATGTGCTTGTTGACGTCAAGGCTATTGGACTTGACGAGCGGGTAAGTGCCGATTCCTCCTTTCGATTAACAATAATAGTCATGTCTGACTACGATACAGGATGGTCGAATTGCCCAAGGAGCTCTTCCAGCATTGGAGTTTGGTCGTGAATGCTCTGGCGTTGTCAGGAGCTGTGCTGCTGATGTCACAACGATCAGCCCTGGAGACCGCGTTGCTGTCATTGGGCAGGGAACCTTCGCAACGCAGTACCTGGCGCCCTCGGCCTGTTGTCGCAAGATTCCGGACTGGCTCTCTTTTGAGGATGCTGCTGCGATCCCCACAAGCTTCGTCACCGCGCTGTACGCGCTTACCACACCTGCGAGAGTCTCTATAGGTCAGGTATGTATTGCCAATCTCGACTCACACTTGGACCTTCGGTCTATTAACACGGAACAGAAAATTCTCATCGCCAATGCTACATCGACTCAAGGAATCGCTCTAGTCAAGATGGCGAAAGCACTCAAGCTTGATGTTCACGCCACCACAACTGACAGCGACAAGTCTCTTCTCACCAAGTATGGCGTCGGTGCATCGAAGATCTTTACGGTTGCACCAAACGTCGGCCGTTCCACCACCGCCCATGCCATGAGTGGACATACTTACAGGCTCATTCTAAACACTCAATCGGGACAATATGCAGGCTTTTCGCACGCGATAGCCAAGCGGGGAACCTATGTCGAGATTGGATCTGGCGAAACACAAGGGGATGATAGCAACCTCCGGCCTAACAAGAACGTCATGTTTGCTTCCATTGATCTTTCAGATGCCTATCATGAGAGTAGCGAGGATCTCGGAGAGTAAGTATTCCCAATTGCGGATTTTGTCTTTTCGGTTTACTGATAAACGATTGCAACAGACTATTAGACCAGATTATGGGTATGGTTGAGAGGCAGGAGGTCGATACCTTCTTGCCACTCGAGGTGTCCGGGCTTCACTCTCTTCCAACCGCTTTCTCAGCACTATCAACAGATGTTCACAAGAAACAAGTGATATCACTTGCAGAGAGTAGCGATACGCAATTAGTCAAGGTATGAACCGTCAATCACTCACGTGAAATCAGATTCTGACTTCGCCATTGTATAGACACAACCCAAGACATCATCCTTCGACCATCGAAAGACATACATCATCACTGGTGGTCTTGGCGGTCTAGGACGTGCAATCGCAGTTTGGATGGCCAGTTACGGTGCTCGAAACCTCATTCTTGCTACCAGCTCGGTCGCAAAGGCTTCACAGTCTGGCGACCTTTTGCAGCAGCTGTCTTCGTATGGGTGCAACGCCAGAGTTGAGGTTTGCGACGTCGGCAACTACTCAGCTGTGGAACGACTTATTGCCAGTGCGAATACACCAGTTGGTGGCGTCATTCATTCAGCATTGAGACTTAGCGTGAGTACTTGTCCTTGGCCATATGGCTCTCCTTTCATCGATCTAACAATCTCTCAGGATCGCTTCTTTGAGGATATCACTCTAAGAGACTTTGATGCTGTTTTCGGGCCCAAGGTCAACGGTGCACTGAACCTCCACAACTGCCTTCAGGGACAGCACCTCGACTTTTTCGTCATGCTCAGCTCGGGATGTGGTGTTCTGGGCAACGAGGGCCAGTCGAACTATTCGGCGAGTAGCACCTTCCTCGACACTTTCGCCCGTTATCGCCAGAGCCTCGGTCTTCCAGCTTCGTCTGTTGATCTCGGCTTTGTTGAAGATGTTGGAAACATCAGCGAGCGTCCCGAGATTCAAGCTTCCTTGCTGTCTCGTGGTCTCAGACCTATCACGGTACGAGATGTTCTGCGCGTAGTGGAGGGTGCTATTGCCACCGGTCTGCCTGAGAACCCCACGGCTCCCAAGGACTCTGCCTACGATAACTTCGCCCAGGGTCAGATTGTTCTAAGCTTTGGCATGATTGACAAAGCCACATCTGAATGGCAGTCTTGGGCCAAGGACGCCAAGTTTGGTATGCTGCGATCCAGAGCCACTGATAATGCGGCGAGTGATGCGGATGCTGGAAGTGGAGAAAGTGCAGTCCAGACAGCCGTCAAGGCTTTCCGAAGCGCTCTCGGACGACTTGGCGATGCGTCCGAGGGTAGAGAGGCTGCTTTACAGCCCACAGTTTGTACCGCTCTAATCGCCAAACTGGCACAAGTGCTGTCCATGAAGATTGGCGATATTCAGCCTTCAAGGTCGGCGGTGCAGTATGGAATGGACTCTCTCATCGCTATTGAGGTTAGGTCATGGGCGAGATATGCATTCCAGATTGATTTGCCTATCAGTGATTTGACGAACCCGTATAGTATTCAAGACTTGGCGGCGAGGGTTTCTCGAATGATTGTGTAAGGGCGCGGATGTTTTTCTTTAGACTGAATATAGACGATACTTTTGGTTCTCCATTCCATGTCATCAGGGTGTTAGAAGAATTGACCGTTGAGAGCCCAAGGGACGAAATAATTAGGTCACTTTAGACCAGCAATTAGGTTACTTTATTTTTGTAGCCTAAGCCTTAGAGGACAATTCTTGTACCTCCCCGGCGCATGTCTCTTAAATTATTATCAGGATATTTCTTCATTTCAATTATATATACGCCGTTTACTCTCAGGTTATCAACGTTCTAATGGTATCAACGCCACTTTATTCATCTATTCCATTGTCGATACAGCTTCTTTCATCTGTGGGATATCATGACCCATATACCGCTGATCATCAACCAATCCAGTGCCAGACCCTCCGATAACCTTGTAAAATGCCTTTTCGTGAAATTGTGCTTAAAGTATGTCTCCCAAGAAAGGAAGCGGAGTACCTGATCGACTAGTCTGAGGAAGAGAAGATTCTGATCTAGAAGCTGAAGCTGAAGCTGTTGCCGAGGTCGAGCTCGACGATCGAGGTATTCCGTCCCACGGCTTCTGGGCGCATATAGTAATTCTAGGATTCGATGGTCAGCATGTATCTTTACACAGGCTTCCAATTTTGTTACTCACAATGTCATGAAAGAGTGGTATTTTGTGTTCGAAATCTCTTTTCGCACTTCCGCTAGGAGAGCATGTACTTGGTCAGGAGTCCATCCCAACCCTTGTGTAAAAACGGGCATCGTCAACGGTTCGATGATAAGCAGCCAGTTCTGAGTCATAAGATGGCCTATGCGCTGTAACTTCTTCCCAGGATAGCACGCATTCGTCGGCGCACCGTTTCTCGTCTCGATAATAGGTTCAAATCCGGTCTCCTGCAACAGCGGCTTGAATTTCTCCGGATAATGCAAAGTAGTGCCGAAATTTTGTAGACCTTCTTCTAGTAAGTTGTTCCATCTGCGAAAGGCGGTCCCCCTTAGCGAGTGATCAGGCGAATTTAACAAGGCGATCCATTCTGTGAATTCAACCCAACCTCCGGGCCGTAGATGTTCGAAACATGATTGGATTAACTTCTTTTTGTCGTTGATATCGCCAAGCTGTCGGATGTGGATAAAGTCGAAGTTGCCGCCGCCTTCAAAGTCCCAGTCGTGGGTGATGTCCATCGTTTTGAAGGTGCAGTTGGATTTTGTATATTGTGGGTGGACGGGCTCGATATCGACGCCGAGGACTGAACAGTATGGGTGTTTTTGGGCTACAGGCTGTTAGATTCAAGGTCGAAGATTTTGATTTAAGAGAAGAAATACCAAATTCCTACAAGACAAAAGTTAGAAATGGACATAATGTTGGTACTGGTTCGATAGTGTGAACTTACAAGGGCCCATATTCCACCTGCTGTGCCTACATCGAGGACTCGTTTTGGTCTTGGTGTTATAGGCGATAAACAAAGTTGCCCTTTAAAAACGTTGATAATAACAGTATGTTGTATAACTGGAAAATGTCAGTGGGAGTAAACCTGTGCTGAGGCAGCTGCAAATACCATTTCTATCTTGTTCTTGCTGAGTATTTTGTAGATATCCGTAACCTAGATGTCATGCGATTAGTAGTTGAAAACAGCCAAATTTGTGCTCGACAAACGTACGAACTGAGGATTTGGTAAACTTGCTGACCATAGACTGAAAGAAACGTTTTGAGCGTGACGCACTGATCAAGTTAGTAAAACCTCATGTTAAATGACGGTAGTGATTTCTCACGTCTTTAATGGCTTATAAGTCGATACATATTCGTCTGAAGAATCCGAAGAGTCTTCCAATAATTCACTGCTAGGCCGTAAATTACTCGATTGGTGAGGCGCATGGTCTTCATTCTGGCATAATGGTCAGTTTCGAACATATCACATCATATCATGTAGTTGATACTCACATCATCAAGCCGAACCCTTGCAGCAGCGGCCGGGGAAAGAGTTTGCCGATCCCACCCGCCTGAGCGTCGGCTAACCGGCGTTCCAGGGGCGCCTGTACTCCCTGAAAGATTATTGTGGCTCTGGTTCAAGCTCTGGTTGTCGCTGGAGACGCTAGAGGCGTAATTGGAAATGTTGGACGAGGACGAGGCGGTGAGTGTCGCAGGCCTTGTCGCTCCAGTGGATCCGGCTCCGGCGCTTCTCATGGAGCTCGAGTCGCGTCCATTGTCTGCTGTGTCTGCCATTTGTTGCTGTATTCGTATGACGACTCGACCGAGGGAATTCGACAGGAGGAATGCGGGCCGATCCGACGCCAAAAAAACGTTTTCTTTCTCTCTCTCCTCCTTTTTAGTTTGATCGTTGGTTTGGTGCTTGTCTTTTTGGAGGAGGTGGCAAGTGAATAAATTGATTGTCGGTAAAGAAAGATGAAAGGAAGAGATGATCCTAAAAAGCCAAGCTTTTACTGCAGGAATTGTTATGCTGTGCGTGCAGTGCAGTTCTGTGACAGTGATGTGCTGTGCAGTTGACAATTATCACTTGACGTCGGGTCTGTCTAAACAAGCCCAAATGGGGTCGGGGTCAGTCCGGTTCTAATGGATGAAATTTCTGAATTTGGGCGCATCAACCCTCTCTTCTATTTTTTGCTCGTCTCCCTTGGACCAGTTGGGCATTGAACTTATCCTTGTTGATGTCTCGTTCTCTCAGTGATCATCCCACTATCTAGCCCTGTCCGGTTAGCACTTGAGTGTGAACTGCCAGCGCGTCCCTACTTGAAATAGATTAAGGCGTCGTTTAGAGTTTAATATTGTTTTATTTTTTCAGCTTTGTAACCTCAGTGGAGTGTCTAGTGTCTTAAGCGAACCTGTCACCTACCATCAAATCCCTGAGGACACAGAGGACACAGACATAGGACATAACACGGCTCGTTTTATTATAGATAACCCCGTGTGATAGCGTATCTATAAGATTGACCTGACCTGGAAATCCCATCACATTCAGAGACAGACAAGGCATTGTTGGTGCATGGCATTCTCTCGTTCCGACAGTCTCCCTCCCCTCCCCTGTAGTGTCAATGTGTGGTGGGGGTCCTTGTTTTGGATCCATCATTGAGCAAGGGTTCCTCGGCACTTCAACTGAGGCCCGGTTTACCCGTTCATGATGGATATTATTAAAGCGGCAACGCTCTCCATCACTCTTTTGCAACATCTCGAATAATAAGAAAAGTTGCAGGTTGCAAGTGGTTAACAGAAGGGATGGCCCCCAAAGGTTTGGGCATCATTATAGAGTAGTCTGGTCCAGGCTAGCCTAACCTGGCATAAAGTACCAGAATTGCTTTGTCTCTTGTGTTTTCGGCAGGCAGTTCCTCCGCCACTCTTTCAAGTTGGTCACTAACTGGAATGAGTTTACGATAGGTAGTGTAAAATACTGCAAGACGGATTTCGAGGAAAACATATCTTTGTTTCAAACCACTACCCTGTTTTCTGCCTGGGCTACAATTATCTATGTATGTCGGTTACCCTACATGACGCCAGCCTGAGGAATCAATTCATGACAGTTTCACTGATGTCATCATTCAGGATGGACAATTGTGCAAACAATTTCGCTTTCAATTGCTATACGCGTATAAGAAGAGTTAATCCTTGTAAGCACAGGAAAAGAAATGATGTAGTCACTTTGTGCTGCCCTAGAGCAGCGTCTAGACCACGGTGTTTCGACACCCAAGTCTCAGACATTCTCTCGCTACCCACCTCATAGTGAGACTTTGAATCACCACAATAAGTAAGCCAAGAGTTATACCACACTACATTTGCGACGCTTTACTATAACCAGGAACAAGTTCCAGGCAACATCACGTAAGCTTAGACAATCATCCCCGACGGCATGAACATACAAGAGTGAGGTCCTCCTTAACTTAAGGATGAATTGAACACTATCGGCATAAAAGTGAAATCCAAATCACCTCAATCTTCGTATTCAAACTGTCTCTACATAGCTCGAAAGCCTTTTGAGTACGACAGAAAACATCAGCAACAGCCAGAATCTTACTTTGCGGGGTTATACAAATTAGCCTATATAAAAGTCAGCAACTGCTTGACATAAAGCCCTCAAATTTAGCCAACACTTCTCAAACTCATCTCGTCATTACATCGAATCTTATCATGACTGGCCTTAGATACGATCCAGAATACTACAAAGCAATCGGATCACCTCCCATAGGTCCGAGGTCCGATCCACCTCGAACAGTACACCAACTTAGATCTGGTATCGAAAGCACCATTCGAAATGTTGTCACCAACTCGCCCTATCCATCGGGAGTGAAAGAGACTGTATACACAGTCAAGAGTTCTGACGGGGCCGAGATCGAAGTCACCCGCTTCGCATGCGAAGAGACACTAGCGTCGAACGAATCTACGCCTGCGGTCGTCTATTTCCATGGAGGAGGTTTCGTAGCTTGCACGGTACCGCCATTTGCACCGCAGATTGCGCGTTTCGCGAATGATTCAAAGTTGCCTTACTTTGCTGTCGATTACAGATTAGCTCCGGAGCACCCTGCTCCTGCGGCACTTGAAGATGCTTGGGCGGCTATGCAATTTGTATCGAGCTCTGCTGCGGAACTCAATATCGACCCTACAAGAATCGCCTTGTATGGTGATAGTGCCGGCGGTGGTCTTGCCGCAGGCGCGGCTCTGATGGCTAGGGACCGTCAACTCAATCCTCCGATCGCAAAACAGATTCTGGTGTATCCCATGCTGGACGATCAATACAACCTCAAAGAAGGCGACCCGTATCTCGATGTCCTGATGATGAGACCAGCTGGTGCAAAAGTCGCATGGGACGCTTATCTTTCGAAACTTCGAGAGGGCGATGATGAACAGGCGTTATCTTACGCTGTTCCTGCGATGGCTGCCAGCTTGAAGGGTCTTCCGGCTACATATATCGATATTGGATCTCTAGACCTCTTCCGAGATGAGAGCTTGAGATATGCTAATAGATTGGCTGATGAGCATGTTGAGGTGGAGCTGCATCTTTGGCCGGGACTTCCTCATGGGTTTGATGGATTGAGAGAGCTCAGTTGGTATAAGAGAGCTACTGAGAGTCGAGTAAGTGCTTTGAAGAGAATGTGATGCGCTTTGCAGCCAATTGGAAATAGATAGGTATTGGATAACAGCGAGAATTTTATCTAAGAGTTAGAGTAGTAGAGCAAAATCGCCTAAATACTGGTCAAGTTATTTCATCCCTTATGTTCCTCACAGCCAATGCTTCTGGTGTCCTGACGGTATGGTCTGTGTTCAGATCAACGTGATCTGCTCAAGGGATGGATCACGTGTGGGCAAAACATAATGCGACGGAACTCGGTTGATGCCGGTCTATACGCGGTTTCAATAAATTTGGACAGCATGATAGAAATTTTCCACAATAGCCAGGTAAAAAGCTGACCTGAAAGGGTAAAGACGACCGATGCAGATGAAATGACATCTTCATCGTCCAGAGCCGCGTCAATAGAAATGCGGAGGAATGTGGGGTAAAGGTGTCATCAGGCATAATAAAGTCTTGACCAACAACTACCAACGGCTAATACCGCAACAACGGCAAAATTCCTATTGATGCAAATTCTTCCCCTCACTAACCGGGCAAGCAAGACCGAACTCCCGGGGCTGGGATCGACAGGTTCGGCATGCGACTTTATGTCATGTCATGCATGCTGTGCGGGTTATTAACCACCGAGCTTCATACAAATACCGCCAAAATGGCTTCCACTTTTGCGCGCTTGCCTTTGTTGACAGAGGTATTGAGTCGAGATGAAGTTGCTTTCACTCTCTACCGTCGGGCTCTTGGCCTTGACAGGATTCTCAATTGCTCAAGAGAATGCCAACGTTCCAATCCAAGACAATGGATTGACAAACATTGTTCAATGGTAGATTGAAGAAAAATCATCTGCGTTGAGCCTAATACTAACCAATTGATAGGGACGACCACAGCTACCTCATCAACGGTGAACGAATCTTTGTCTTCTCTGGAGAGTTCCATTACTGGCGCTTACCTGTGTACGCTTGACCTCGCAACTCCAAGCCTTCGTTACTGACGATTTATGCTAGGCCCGAACTCTGGCGCGACTTGCTGGAAAAGATCAAAGCGGCCGGTTTCAATGCCTTCAGCATCTACAACAGCTGGGGCTACCACGAAGCCTCCCCAGGAGCTCTCGACTTCGAGAATGGCGCACACGACTTTGTGTCTATCATGACACTGGCAAAGGAGCTCGGTCTTTACCTCTTGATCCGCCCAGGCCCCTATGTCAATGCCGAGGCCAACGCTGGAGGATTTCCTCTGTGGGTGACCACCGGCGAGTATGGCAGGCTGCGCAACGACGATCCTAGATTTACCAAGGCTTGGTCGAAATACTGGACTGAGATATCCAAGATCATTGAACCGCATCTTATCACCAATGGAGGTAATGTTGCTATGTTCCAGGTACGAATTCCTCGTTCTGAGATAAGGTCGAGTCTTTGAGGCTAACCAACTTCTTTAGATCGAGAACGAGTTGGGTGGCCAATGGAAGAATGATGACAAACGAATCTTGAACGAACCCACTGCAAATTATATGCAGCTCCTGCAAGATTCGGCACGAGACGCTGGTATCGATGTACCCGTCTTCCACAATGCCCCCAATACTGTGAGACTTCCCATCCGCCATCTGACTACCATCAGTACTAATCATTCTAGCGCACCTTTTCTTGGTCAAATGACTTCGAAGCCAATGCAACTGGCAATGTCGATGTGACCGGTGTAGACAGCTACCCATCCTGCTGGAGCTGCAACCTCGACGAATGCACAGGTACCAACGGCGAGTACGTCCCGTACAACATCCAAGACTACGTCACCTACTTCGCCAAGCAGTCCCCAGCTCAACCTCACTTCCTGCCCGAGTTCCAAGGTGGCTCTTACAACCCATGGGGAGGTCCCGAGGGCGGCTGCCCAGGCGACATTGGTCCTGATTTCGCAAACATCTTCTACCGTGACTTGGTTGCTCAGCAAGCCACGGCTATCTCGCTTTACATGATGTACGGCGGTACCAACTGGGGATGGTTCGCTTGTCCTGTGGTTGCTACTAGCTACGATTACTCCTCGCCTATCTCTGAGAACCGAGAGATCTGGGACAAGTACTATGAGACCAAGTCATTGACTTTGTTCACTCGAGTGGCGCACGATCTTACTAAGACCAACCGGGTTACCAACAGCACATCTTTGTCAACCAACGACGACATTCTTATCTCTGAGCTTCGACATGAGGACAATGGTGCCGCTTTCTACGTTGCTCGTCACGATTACTCGCCATCCGGCACTAAGGAGATCTTCAAGGTCCGCGTCAACACTACGGAAGGCGAGATGACCGTTCCTCAGAATGACCACATCACCATCAACGGCCACCAGTCCAAGATCATCCCTACCGACTTCCACTTCGGTGAGAAGACTCTTCTGTATACCACAGCCGAGGTCCTCACCTACTCTGTCATCGATAAGAAGGAGGTCATCGTGCTTTGGCTCCCCGAGGGTGAGCATGGAGAGTTCGCACTCAAGGGACATACTGAGCTCAAGCACGACAAATCTCTGAAGGGTCTCAAGGTCAAGGCGGGTAAGAAGAGTGTCACTGTCAACTACACTCAGAAGAAGGGCCTTTTCACTCTCAACATGAAGGACGGCTCGACCATTATCTTGGCTGATCGTCAGACCGCTTACAAGTTCTGGGCGCCGACACTGGACAATAACCCTTTTGCGCCGGTCAATAACACTGGTATGTCTTCATCATGAATCCTCAAAATATCAGGTCAACTAAAATTTATAGTTCTTGTCCATGGACCTTACCTCGTGCGTCATGCGACCGTCAAGGATGGTCAGCTTAACATCGAAGGCGATCTCGACAAGTCTACCGACATTACTGTCTTTGCTTCCGAGTCCATCAAGTCCGTCTCCTGGAACGGCGAGAAGGTCAAAATCTCATCGAAAGAGGGCCACAAGTACACTGCCAAGCTCAAGGGCCCCTCGAAGGTCAAGCTTCCCAAGCTTGAGTCTTGGAAGTACACGGACAGCTTACCTGAGGTCAAGTCAGACTACAAGACTTCTTCTTCAACTTGGATTGGTAAGTACTTCCTGTCACTGAATATTTTCTAATACTGACACTCTTTCTTAGTGGCCGACAAGAAGAATACTACCAATGCGGTTCTCGTTCCCGACTTGACGAACCCCGTCTTGTATGTTGACGAATACAACATCCACTACGGTAACCACATCTACAGGGCTAGCTTCCCCACGACTGACAAGGCTCCCACCGGCGTGTACCTGAACGTCACAGGTGGCCTGGCCTTTGCTTACTCTGTCTGGCTCAACTCGGACTACATCGGCTCTTACCTTGGCAATGCTACTGTCGGAAAGTCTGGACAAGAGTTCTCTTTCAAGAATGCTACTCTGTCCAAGAAGGACAACACCCTAGTTGTGTTGATGGACAACTCTGGACACGATCTTCGCGAGGGCGCTCTTGACCCTCGAGGTATCACCAACGCCACTCTCATCGGCTCTGCTAAGAATGGATACAAGTTCTCCGAGTGGAAGATCGCTGGTCATGCCGGAAGCGTCGAAGGCGAAGTCATCGACCCAGTCCGCGGTCCTCTTAACGAAGGTGGTCTCTATGCAGAGCGTATCGGTGCTCACCTGCCAGGCTTCTCCGACAAGAAATGGAAGTCCTACTCCTCTAAGCAGGGAACCCTCGTCAACCCTTCGGCGGGAGTCCGTGCCTACAGAACCACCGTCGATCTCAACATTCCCGATGGTCTCGACGTGGGAATCTCATTCAAGCTCACCGCTCCCTCCAACGCGACCTTTCCGCCCACCGAGAAGGGCTACAGCAACCGTGTCCGCGTCCTTCTCTTCGTCAACGGCTACCAATACGGCCGATTCAATCCTTACATTGGCAACCAGGTCTCTTTCCCTGTTCCTCCCGGTGTGCTCCATTACAGCGGAGAGAACACCATCGCTGTCACGGTTTGGAGTCAGAGCGCTGAAGGTGGTGAGGTTAAGGTTGAGTGGGAGGTTGACTATGCGCATAGTTCAAGCTTTGATGTCAAGTTTGACAGTGACTACCTCCGTCCAAAGTGGGTTGAAAGTAGATCGCAGTATGCGTAGGAAAATGGATGGTTGAAGAGGGATTGAGAAGTCGCTAGAAGAATAAAATACGCCTTTTTGAGTTGTAGCGCCACGTCAGGCACACTTGCAAGCCTCCCAGGGACGAGCTCAAGATGGGAATGCTGGCTTGGAGACCAAAACATGCATGACTGCTCAGCCGCAATCGTCAATCGCCAATTTTGCATACCTTGGAGGCGGAATTTGCCATTAGTTTTGTACTAAGCTTTCAGCTTGTATTCAGCGTCCTTCAATGGCGCCAACTATCGAAACCATTTTAAACCTGCAGCCAAGGCACTCCGTTTCTACTGCTGGTTTAAGCTTAATACAAGCTTGGAGGAACAGCACAAGTGTTTACAACTACAGGGATCTTCTATTGCGAATTGAGCTTGCCCTTTGGCAGCAGCATTCTCGTATAGAAAACAGTTCCATGTCCAATAATATCGTGGCGCTGACACATAGCACCTGATGGACGCTATTTTGGTCGATTCAACAGCTGTTTTAGCGGTAAACACAGCCCCAGTGCTTCGAGCTGGCGTTTTAGTGGCTGGTCTAGCTGCACGTAGCCAGCACTTACAGGGTCTAGACTGGCAGAGCCACCATCTGCAGGGTCAGAGGCCAGAGGGAGGGAGCTCAAGCTGAATGCTTGGAGCATCTATAACAACAAGCATCTTTCAGCTCGAATCCTAGTCTTTCAGTTCTTCTTTTTCGGTATGCCTACGTAGAGATCTGTTTTCCATTTCAACACTGGTTAACCGAGTATCCTTATCGCTGTGCCTTATCGATTAAGAGCCTGATAACCACCGACGCCCACAAATATGCGCTTCGCTCCTAGCGTCCTCATTGGCCTTTTGGCTGTCAATGGCCTCGCCCAAACAGTCGCAGACCCAGAACAACAACCAGAGCCCTCAGCTATCGCCGAACCCCAACCTTCAGCACCCGCAGCAGAACCCTCGGCACCGGTTCAACAGCCCACGAATCCTTCAAGCGACGGCGACGACGATGATGACGATACACCACAATCGGACGCTGACACCGCGCCCACGGCTGTCCCAGAACCCTCAGCGAACGAGCCGGTAGAGACAGCGGATGCCTCTCAAGTGGTACAACCAACAGCTACGGCAACCGATGATGACGACGATGACGAGGCTTCATCTGCAGTTGTAGGAACAGCTACAGCAGAAGGTAAGGCGCAGAATCAACTCAGCGCAGCGAAAGGACATACTGACAACCTTCAAAGCCAGTCCGACCGACGGCGAAGCTACAGCTACTGCGACCGATACAGACGATGACGATGCGACGAATACAGCCAGTCTAACGGCTACCGAGAGTGCCGCTCCGACAAGCACCGGCGCCGTAGTCGAAGTCGATCTCAAGAACGCGACGATCGGCGACAACGCAGAATTGATTCAAGTCGACGGCAAGCCCGCCATGTATGTCTTCCCAATCCCCTTTCTAGATACCATTCGCTAACCCCTCCAACTATAGTAAACTCAGCGCTCCCGCCAACGGCCAAGCAACGTTTACCGTGCCCGTCGAAACCGACGATGACGACTTCGACGACGACGAACTCATCTACATAGTCGCATCCATCCTCGTCGGCGAAGGAAGCGCCAAACTACGCAAGCGAGCTACAAAGACGGATTGTACCCTACAGATCCAAGCCGGCAGCGCAAACGTCTACAGCGAACCTCTATATACCACCGATGGCAAGTTCCAGGACGTTAAGAGCAACGGGATCCGATCTTCAGATAATCCCGGCGCTGCGAATGTCCAGGTAACGCAGACGTGCGGTGATACGCCTTCGCCTATGACTGTCGGTAACGTTCGTGCTGGCACCGATAGCGGAATAAAGTCGAGCTCTGGGTCTGGGGGCAGTGGAGGCTCTGGTGGTAGCGGAAATGGTGGCAAAAATGGCAGTGGCTCTGGCAGTGGCTCTGGCTCCGGGACGTCTACAGCTGATGGCGCGAATGCGAGCGAGACCAGCGATTCTGGTAACGTCGGATCCAAGACCAGAACCAGCATCGGAGCTCTCGCTGCTGCCATTCTGGCTGCGGCTGCATTTGTCTAGACGGCTTTGAGATTGATACACATAGAGCACAGCGGGAACGGGCGCGGACATGTCGAATTCGGAATGATACGATAATATCTACGAGAATTAATTATACTACCTAATTGAGCAATCCTTCGGGTCCATGAAAGCTTCACTGCTGCTCCCCGAAACCTTAGCCCCGTTAACATCAGAGACGAAACAATTTAGTCCTTTCGGATGGGGTTAGACAAGGCCTCAGGTCGTGTGTCGCCTCAAGTTCCTGCTGCCTCTGATCACCAGCACTACCAGCCTAACGGGTATCCAGTAGAATCGGCTACGACATCAGGCCCATAACTCTCTTGTCATCTGCAACCAGCTTGTGGTATCTGGGCGCGGTCCGGACTCGCAGGGCTTTGCCATACTTGATGATGATGAAGACTGCAGAACAAGCGGCTAAGGCGACAAATGCAGCAGAGATGAAGCAGTTCTGGTATCCCAAATTGGTGATCCATGGGGTGATACTGTTCTTCTTGTTAGCGGGCGTCCAATGTGCGAGGATCTCAACTTACCCATAACTAATAGCGAAAGACATCGTGTTTCGAACCAGGATGATCGTTGTGATACCGTCACCACTCAAGTCATAGTAGCTGTCAATCAGATAATTGATGCTGATGATCAAGCCCATCACGCTAGTTGTCGACAAAGCGCACATGGCAAAGATCAGACCAGACCAGTGCACTCCATGCTGCGCTCCAACACCCCAGAGGATCAATGAGGCTGGAACGCCAATGACACATATTGCCAGTGGCCACAGACGATGCTCAGCTTCCATGATGCCATTGTTGCGACGTGCGAGTTTGATGGTCAGCCAATCGCTCATTCGTCCTGCGGCGCCAAAGGCGATGATGGTGCCGAAGCAGCAGGAGAGATAGCTCAAGCCGACCATCGATGGCTTGAAGCCATACCCCGGACCAGACAGAACGATGGACGCTGTAGCATTGAGGACGTTGAACCAGATGAGGTAGGAGCCGTATGAGAAGCCAGCGAAGAAGATGACGGGCCAAGAAAGGAACTCAAGTGAGCGCCCAGCATGTCGCGCCATACTCTGACCAGGCGAGGGATGCCAAAGGGACATCTTCTGCAAGAAGGTTCTGGGCTTAGCGTATTCTCTGACCGCCTCATCAGCCTCTCTAACTTCATGCTTCCCAGCTTCCGTCTCTTTCTCTCCTGCCTTGCTAGTATTCTCATCGCTCGCTCGGGAGGTTTCGATCTGGGGTCTGTTGATGTCGGGCGCAGTGCGGATGTAGTTGGTCTCTTCCATGAAGAAGAATAGGAAGACGAAGACGAAAGAGAGGAAGATGGCGGGCCAGTAGAAGACCCATTGCCAACCTTGATACTCGGCGATGAAACCGCTAATGACGGGTGCGAAGTAGTTGCTTCCTGCGAGAGCAAGGGCGTAGATGCCTATGTATGTACCGCGTTGATGGGTGAAGTACTAAAGAATGATAAGGTTGGGTGGTACAATTGATGGGGAGCGTGGACTTACGATGTCGGTGACGGAGATCTCAGGCAGAGCTTCGATGGGCGCGACAAAGAAGCCTTGGATGATGCACTTGGCGATCCATTCCCCGTTGCTCGATACATATGCACTGCGAAACACGGTCAGTCTTGGACAGATTGCTACGTTTGAACATGTTTACCTCCAGACACTGGTACCCTAAGATCACGGTTAGCAATCGCTCATCACGGCGCTTCATAGTCCCAACTTACAAGGGCCCCAAGAATTGAGATGAGGTATACCACTCGCTTGCCATACCGGTGCGAAAACGGTTGCCAGAACAACAGCCCAATACCCAAGAACAGATACATGTAACCCGTTCCTTCGTTGAGCGTCGGGATCGAGACCTTTGACTGCTGCGCAAGCGGTACAAGAACAGAGTACACGGTCGCAACAGACATGCCAGAGAACCAAGTATACCTGTCACGGTTAACATCACTAAGCTCACCAGGGCTAGGGATTAGGCTTACAAGTTCTGGCAGATCAAAGCCAGACGCTTACGCTGGGGAGACCAATTGAGAGGATCATTAGGATCGTCAGATGGGGCAGGATCTAAGACGATGTCGCCTTCACCACCACCCGCATGACGAACACGCAGATTGCGCTGGACGTCCACGAGATGGATTGTACCGGGGATGGAGTCTGACTCTGGCATTTCGACAAACTCAATTGACTGAGGAAAAGGCTTGAAGCAATTGATGTATCTTGAGTCCTTCGTCTTTGTTCCACAAGGCTCAAGGCAACGCCTTATATGCCCTTCCCGCGTCGCGCATCGCGTCCATCTCTTGATGGCCGTACAAAGTGGCAACGGTCGAGACACCTACAGACGACACCGTGCGCGCGAGCCGCATATTGTTCCATCGCGAGATTTTGTGCATGTGGTGATGGTCCTGGCTTGCATTAGTGGAAGAACAATGGAACGCCGCTAAGTATTGTTCTTAGAAGCCATCTCGGCAATTGGAGGTGTTGCGCGACAACGCGCTATTGGTCACGATAAGCTGTTCGAGGACGAAGCCCTGACATTTTGATGCGGCTGAAGATGAACAATACTTCGCTTAGGTCTTCTCTTGGTCTTGGGAAGACCTTGGGTGTTGCAGGATGGTCACACAACGTGCATCACGGGCTTCTCTGAGATCTTGGCGCGCGCGCCACCAACTTCGAGTCTTCGATGGCGACAGGTGAGTGTCAGAAGAATTGTCCTCTAAGGCTTAGGGTACAGAAATAAAGTAGCCTAAACCACAGCCTAAGTCAGCATAAGGTGACCAAAATATTTCGTCTTTTATGCTCTTAGCGGCCAATTCTTCTGACACCCTGACGCGATTGAAGATAACACATTTTCTCGGGCAATGTCAATCGTACGTGGGCTGCAGGCTATCAAGCATCGCTTGCGTTAGTTTCAGGCTCGAGCGTGACGGCTTGGCCAAGTTGATGCGACCGCGATTGGGCCCGATGCTCATTTACTTCGAGGGCGACAGGGCGAGATGCATGAAGCCGAGAGCGGGGGTTGCAGCTCGCAGGAGATATATGAGGTTGCCAGATGATACAAGTCTGCGTAGTCAATTGTTCATTGTCCTCTTGACGTTCTCGATTCTCACCTTTACGGACAACCATGAACATGAGTCTCGCCTCTTCATCGATCACCCAGCCTGGGTCTGTGTCTTCACCCAAGGCATCATCAAACGTGACGGTGGAACATTGCGAGGTTGCCAATTCTGGGCATTCTGTCACTGAGAACATGCTCCCGGGACTTCCTGTTGTACAAGTGGCACCCATCATTCGTGGCACGCCCGACTTCGAGACCCGACGCGCAGCCCTTCTCGAAGCATTTGCTTCTAAGGTTCCTCAAGACCTTCGCCTCCCAACCAGTCTCATTCGACATCCTCCGAAAGACGTCACAGGCATTCCTGCGAAATGCGGTATCTTGTCGCCGGAAGAGCTGGAGATCACTGAGCACGATGCCGTTGGCCTTCTTGAGACAATTGCAAGCCGCAAATACACTTCAGTCGCAGTCGCGAGAGCGGTTTGCAAGCGCGCGATCATCGCCCATCAACTCACGTGCTGTTTGACACAGTGGTACATGGACGAGGCAATCGCTCAAGCTGAGAAGCTAGATGCCTACATCGAGCAGCACGGCAAACCGATCGGTCCTCTCCACGGTCTACCAATCAGCATCAAAGAGCACATCCAGGTCGCTGGGACGTACTCCTCTCAGGGTTGTTTCGCGAGCATCACCTGGGATGATACGGACTCTGATGTCGTAGCTATCTTGCGTAGTCAAGGTGCTGTGATCTACTGCAAGACCAATCAGCCGCAGTCCATCATGCACCTGGAGACCGAGTCGCATTGGGGAAGAGTCTTGAACCCTTTCAACATCCACTTGACTGCTGGGGGTTCGACGGGTGGTGAAGCAGCCTTGATCGCCATGAAGGGCTCGCCACTCGGCGTCGGGACAGACATCGGGGGAAGTATTCGCGGACCATCTGCCTTCTGTGGTATCTATGGGTTCAAGACGACGTCAAACACATTGCCGACGAGAGGGTACGTCAAGGGCGCACCTCCTCCATCGGTATTAAACGTGCCTCTCTCGACAGGACCCATGTGCCGATCGCTGAGAGACATGGATTTCTTTATGAGATGCGTTCTTTCAGCGAAGCCATTCATTTCCGATCCGAACGTCGTGCCCCTACCATGGACTGGTCTGAACACACCATTCAATCGACGACTCAAAGTAGGCATCATCAGCAACGATGGCTTCATCGAGCCTCAACCTCCCGTCAAGAGAGCTATCTCTTGGGCCAAAGCCATCCTCTCCGATAGCAAGTACGCGCATCTGATCGAAGTTAAGAACTTCAAAGTCTTCGGGGCCGAGGAAGCCTGGAACCAGATCCGACGATTGTACTGGCCCGACGGCGCTCAACTCACCAAGAATGGCATCGTCTCGACTGGCGAACCGCTCCACCCTCTAACAGAATGGATCACCCGAGACGGCGAACCCTTGGGTATGCAAACTGCCCTCGACATAACCCTTCACCAGAAGCCCAGAGACGACTTCCGCCTTTCGTTCGCGCGAAGCTGGACCGCCCAAGATGTGGATGTCGTTATCGGCCCGTCGTTCGTCGGTCCCGCGTGCGCACACGACACGGGGTTGTACTGGACGTACACCTCGCTGTACAATCTAGTCGACTACCCGGGGGCAGTAATTCCCACGCCTATTAGGGCTGAGTCTGGGGAAGGATACGACGAAGGGTATGTCCCGTTGAGCGAGGCTTGTGCGACGGTGCGAAAGCTATGGGACGCCGGAGATTTCGCGGGCGCGCCCGTAAATTTGCAGGTTGTAGCGCGGCGGCATCACGATAACGAGCTTTTCGGGGCGTTGAATGTGTTGAGAGATGTGTTCGGGTTGATTTAGGCGCGTTCGCGGAAGAGTAATTGCGCGCTTGATGGTTGCTCTGGATTGTGGCAGGCGCGTGCCATGGCGTTTGGCTGAAGTGGCTGTGTTAGCAGCCTCCAATGACTGACAAGGCGATTGTAACGTCTGACTTCTAAATCTGGAACGCAAAGATTTGTAATTTGTTTATTCATGTAACATCTGGCAATTGTAGCTGATTCTTATCTGCTATCCGTATTGAAGAGCGTGTTGTATTGTGCAAGTTTGGGGCTACGGTCTGTCACTTGGCTGTGCGGCGAAACGTTATGACCCGCATGTTTGAACCTGCGGATGTCGTACTTGAAGCCTGTCGCAAACTTCCGTTAACAGTATTTCTTGATTAAAAAGAAAGCGAATGCGAAATACGAAGCAGTCAAGATCATAGAACCAGTAGCAATTGATAGTAGATAGTGTTATTGATGCTGGTTTCGTGTACAGCAGAGCATCTTGCCATTGCTGACAACCTACCCTGAATACGACATTCTCAATGCATTGTCGCCAATCTTAGAAGTTTTAGCTTCCGCGCTCCAAAATCTCACTGTCCCTTTTTTGAACCTCGGCGCCTCGGTAACACGAAACCTGCTTGTGGGTATCCAAGGCCAGTTCAGGCTTTTGCAATGAAAGCCGTCAGTGGAAGACAACGGCCCTTGCTAGTTCGCCGCCACCATCTAGCTGAACTCTTTCCCCCGGAATCCACGACGTCAACGGAAATACGGCTTCAAGGGGCTGGTTGGCCTAGTGCAATAACTGACTAGGAAGGATTGGAGATGATCGTGTTGTCGTGAGTGAATTGTTACCCCGGAAGGGTTGAGCTTGCATTAGCTGCGAGGGTTGCGTGGAGATTGGAGATGAACGGACTGGAGACGAGGAAATGGAGATGGGGAAAAGTTAGAAACACGGGGTGACATGGGGATGGAGACATCGCGTGCCACTGGCGTATTTTGTTTTGCGGAGGAGGCTGTCTTCAACATCAAACGTTGCAAAGGACATCATCATCATCAAGTCAATTGATCACCATGCCAAGAACAATGAACAATCCAGGCGACATGCGCTGACATTCCGCCAAGGGAAAAGGGCGGTTGCTGCCGGCTTGGCCAGGGGAATGCCCGGAGATAAGAATCATAACCATGTCAAGTCTGCATGCAGTGTTGAAAAAACAACGAACTTTTGAATCGCATCCTCCAAATCTCGCCCAATCGCTTGACTCAGATAAAATGAATATCATGCCGCATTGAGAAGTTGACTAGCAGATAACCACCGCATTCTGAAATGAAGAGATAACCCTATTCTTCCTCCCCAGGCCCCAGCTTCCTTTTACAGGGGGTTCTTACTTGACAATAATACGTCATATGACAATTTGCACGTCGCTGTTTGGACGATGCATCCCTCGTCTCGTGTCTGAGTGATAACCTTGTTGCAAAAGAACCTGCGGGGGATTTATGCTATTACCCAATAGCGACCTTCCCGTTGAGTAAAGATATCAACGGTACCTGGCGGGTAGAGATAGCCAGACTCCAGTGGACGGGTCCCCATGGACGCCGACGCCTACGCCTTTTACGTAGTAGAAATCTCGTGGTGGTGGGTTCAGGGTCTTTGTGAGATTAGTGAGCAAAGCTGCGCGATGACTGGGTGGCGGAAGGGCGGACGACTGTTACGTTACCACGCGCTTGGGAGGGAGACGAAAAAAAAAAGGCGCGTCGCACTTATCGTAGGCTCAGCCTGCGCTGTAACGGGCTTTTTGATGCTTCAGCTTTTGGGGGGGAAAGATTGGCACTTTTCTGCATTTGGGTAGACTAATGCAAGCTGAAGCAAGCCACCACGCAGATCTCTACGGAAATGATACAGCAGCAAGGCGAAACCTCGATTATTGAAGATATGCCGATTCATGAAATGGGTAACACACAGATTACATGATCTTGATCAGAGCGATAAGCATAACGTGATGGATATGTTACCCATGTTGAGCCCCCGTTCCGATCTCGAAAAGAATCAAGAGTCATCCGGGGCGGGTTCGCCGTCTCCGGAGAGCGAAGTCGCGATTAATAGTAAAAAAGAGTCAGAATGTCAGAGAAAGTCACCTCATTGCTTACAATGGACATTCCTTACCGGCCAACTCCATTTCTTTCCAACTGTCCACTGTCCGCGCCACTATCAAGACCTATCAGAGCCCCATTTGTTAGGCGAAACTGTGGGGTGCGTCGGACGGAAAATTACCCACTTGGCGTGCCACCATCGCTCGTACGAGACAGGGAAACTCTCGGATCTTCGGCATCTGCAGACTTCTCGAAATTTTGGAAGGTTGCATAGACGCTATAATTGGCCACAGCGTCATCTTTCAGTGGGTTCATTATCCGGGCCGTTTGTTGGACCTGATGGTTCTTTGGGAAGTCTCCCGATCAAAGGTTCCTCTTGCCGTCGGATGTTTTACAGCAACGGGCATAGCCTTTCCGAAGCCATGACAGCTCGTCGCCATTCTCGGGTTTCCATGACAGAACATTTATAACCGTCTCCAGATTCTGACAATTTTTGTTACCCTCTCGTTACTCTCTTCCCATTCCTCTCTTCTCTTCCAACCTGTCCTGGCGTGGTCTGATCCGTTCCTGTGACAGCGAAGAAAAGTTTTTCCTCTATTCACCCTTCCCCTCCAACCATGGCTCAGAACCACGAGGATTTGGCCGCCGAGTATGTTAAACTCTGTTTTCAAGCTTAATTGTAACCCTTGCTAACAACTCCCAAAAGGCTCCACGAAGAGCTTGGTGAGCGTACCGTCACTGACAAGAAGACTGATCTTGCTGGTGGTTACATCGCCCCTTCTGAGATTAACGAGAAGGTATCTCTGGATAAGCATTCTGACCCAGAGTTCGGTACCACTCCTGATGGCGAGGAGCCCAACGACCATGAGAGGGCCACTCTCCGCCGTGTAGGAGAGAACCTTCCTGCCTCAGCTTTCCTCATCGCTGTTGTCGAATTGACAGAACGATTCGCCTACTACGGTGCTCAAGGTCTATTCCAGAACTACATCTCAAACTCTACCGATGGCTCTGATGGTCCCAAGGGTCTTGGCATGGGTCACCAGGCCGCTACCGGTCTGAACCTGTTCTTCCAGTGGTTCTGCTACGTGACTCCCATTCTCGGTGCCATCATCGCCGATCAGTACCTTGGAAAGTACAAGACTATTCTACTATTCTGTGGTTTCTACTGGGTTGGTCTCATCATCCTCTGGACAACTTCGCTACCTGTTGCCATGGCTGCTGGTGCCAGCAAGCCTGGTTACATCATTGCTATCATCGTTATCGGTTTGGGAACTGGTGGTATCAAGTCCAACATTGCGCCCCTTATCGCCGATCAGTACCAGCGACGCAGAATGGCTATTCGAACTGAAAAGTCTGGAGAGCGAGTCGTCATTGACCCTGCCATCACCTACCAGCGTATCTACATGATCTTCTACTGGTGCATCAACGTCGGTGCCCTTTCTCTGCTTGCCACTCCTTTCATGGAGAAGTACAAGGGTTTCTGGACCGCCTACCTCATGTGTTTCTGCATGTTCAACGTCGGTATCGTCACTCTTATCCTCCGTCGCAAGACCTTTGTCAACCGACCTCCTCAAGGATCCGTCATTACCGACGCTTTCAAGGCTCTTGGTATGATGATTGCTGCCCGCAACACTGATGCTGCCAAGCCTTCATGGCGTGAGGCCAACGGCAAGACCAAGACTGTCCCTTGGAACGACCACTTCGTCGATGAGCTGAAGCGTGCTCTCCGTGCTTGCAAGGTCTTCGTCTTCTACCCCATCTTCTGGGTTTGCTACGGACAGTTCTCCACCAACTTTGTCACTCAGGCTGGTCAGATGGACGGCCACGGTGTCCCCAACGATCTGATGCAGAACTTTGATCCCATCTCCATTTTGGTTTTCACTCCCATCATCGAGAAGGTCCTGTACCCCATTCTTCGACGTTTCGGTATCGAGCTTCGACCTATTGCACGAATCACCATCGGTTTCTGGTTCGCCGCTCTGTGTCTCGCATACGCTGCTATCGTCCAGCACCTTATCTACTCTGCGGGACCTTGTTACGAGAACCCCGAGAACTGCGCTGCTGGTATGGTAGACGGCAAGAAGCTCCCCAACAACGTGCACATCGCCATCCAGACCCCTGCCTACATCTTCATCGGTATCTCTGAGATCTTCATCTCCGTCACTGGTCTCGAGTACGCCTACACCAAGGCCCCTCCTTCCATGAAGTCTTTCGTCCAGTCCATCTACCTCTTCACCAACGCTTTCGGTTCCGCCATTGCTGAGGCTCTTGTCTCTCGTGCCAAGGACCCCGATTTCCTCTGGCTCTACGTTGGTGTCGGTATCGCTTCTGCCGTCACTGGCTGCATCTTCTACGCCATCTTCCGCCACTACGATGCTCAAGAAGATGAGATGTACGACTTGGATCGTGATGCTCCCGTTCTTACCCACAATGGCATTAAGAACACCGAGGAAGAGGAGCATTAAGTGATGAAGAAGAAGGACATGTCTGTATTATAGTTTTAATTGCATAGTCGCTGGCGTATTATGGGGTATTGCAGCGGCATTCAAGGTTTATGATAGACTCTTTATGCTAATGAAGAAAGATGTTAATGATATATCGTGTCTCACTATTGTGAAATAATTTGCTTAACATCGTTTGATCTATGTGACTCTTTGTTCCCTGTGTGATGCGGCACTCGTGTTGGGCACCGACTAACATCAGACAGGCTTGTGTATGATTGGTGCCTCGATCTACGTGGTAACGAATCATGCCAGCCAACTAAAGGCTTAAAAACGAACTTGTAAGATGGCAGCGTCAGGTATCAGAGGAATGGGTTGCCAAGTATAGGAGACGAAATGATTTGGTCACCTTATGCTAGCTTACCTATGGTTAGCACTTAGGCTAGGTACTTTATTCGTGTAGTCTAAGCCTTAGAGCACAATTTCTCCGACACCCACCTGGGGTGGTAAAAAGAGCTAAGGATCTAGCGTAGACTCCCAGGGTGTTGCATCGTTTTGTGCTCACGATGTCAAATTATCGCCGAAGGTAAGTCCCCAGGAGGCTCTGAACGTGTCTCCGTTCCCCAAGTGCAGTTCTGATGGGAGAAGAAAAGACAATCTGCCAGATGCGGCTGAAGAAGCAGTCGGGTTCTCTTCCCCGTCGGTTGGGATGAAAACATGAATGACTGGCTAAGGTGTATGCTGACGCGTTAGCGAGTAGACCGTCTAACCTGAGTCCAGACGCTGCCAAGAACACTTTGGACACGACTATTGAGGCTTGAGATCGTGTTGGAGGGTATATCAGAGAGCTTGAGGTGTGCATTCCACGAGCTGAACTTTCGATAATCCTTCAAACTGGCCTGATGTGGCATGCAGTAACTCAATAGATCTATGATGATTATATTCTGAGCAACCAGGCTTACCGCTACCCAAAGACCGAGTTCCCGGAACTCGCGCCTCGATGTCACTACGATAATCGAAAGCTGAAAGTTAGCCCATAGACTAACAAGGATGACCCTCTTTCTCTTGCTGGTTCAACCCTCTACCATTATCTTAGCCGTTGTATTTCCTGATTGATACTCGAAATTGAGTTTCGACCCCTTGCAGTCTTATGTCTGCCCTCATACGCCATTTGCCCAGCCGTTAGACCATTTGCTTGGCAGTCAAACTATTTGCTTGGCCTGTTTTATTTCCTTTCTTCTTCCCCAGTCTGTGCACTTGCTTATCTTTCCTCTTACCTGGAAAAAGAAAACCGAAGTCTTTGTTTTCAGCTTTGCTCGTTGATGGCCAATCAGCAACTTCGGACTCGCCACCGTGACATCGCCAAGAAATCCCGAGGCACTGGTTCACACCCTCCCATGCGTCTTAGAGCCAAAATTGCACTCAGCTTCACGTTTCTTTTTGACTGGTTATTCCAGTCCAGTAGAAGCCATGTAGGTGAGTTTCAGTTGAGGCGTTTTTGCTATTGTAAGTCATGTCTGGCGTAGCGAAACGACGAGCTCAATATTGATTTTGGAGCTCGTACGTGGCCGCTGGAATGTCATTACATATTGAGAGCAAAGTCTATAAGTAAAGGCAAACATCTCCTGGTTATAAGCGTTCTCTCATCATCCATAACCATCTTACTCTGGTTACTAAGCATCACTATCAACTTCTCCTTCGTTACAATGAAGCTCTTCGATCTCACCCTCTTCGCATCGACTGCTATTGCAGCAGCCTGTGCCAACCCTATCCCCGAGCCGTCCTCTCCTCAAACCGTCTGTGGTCTCACAGGTACCATGGGCGATGTGCCTACCCAGATCCGAACCTCAGCCTTCGAAACCCTTTCCGGGTTCTCCACGCCTGAAGCATGCCGCGCAAAGTGCTTCAGTGCCGAGTATGCCAAGTGCAAGTCCTTTGGCATTCGTCAGAGCGGCGGTGGCTCATGCCTTCTCTTCGACTACGATATCAGTTCCAATATCATTCCTCGTCAATCCGTCTACACCTACTTCCCCCTCCCTGCTGGCATTCGTGGCGCTGTTCCCGAGAATGTGGCCCAGCACTACAGAGCCGATACGACAAAGACGAAGGGTACATATGAAGGCTGCCGTGGAGTTTGCCTGTCTGATTCTAGATGCAAGGGCTTTGGATACAAGGATGGTGGCAACTGCCAGCTTTACGATGTTTCTCTTGAGGGCAAGGTCAAGCCTAAGCCGGATTGGCCTTACATCCAGTACCGTGTCGACTGCCCTGCTGCTTAAGCCTTGGCAGATTTCTGACTCCTAGTGGGGGGTTTTGCTTGGCCTGTACAGTCTTTTCATCTTCGGTGGAAAAAGAATCTGCATGCTTGAGGAGAGAGACCAAGGCGAAGATCTCTACTTTAAGACTAGGAGGCACTAATAGCTTTAAGTCCAGTCTAGTCTAGCAAAGGGTTTAGAGCTCTTAATATGGAGAACTGCGAATGTTTATTTTCTTTTCCATTTTGGATAAGCGAATGTGGAATGTGTACAGATCTAGCTCGTAGGTAACGCAAAGAAAAGGAAATATTTACTCCGGAATCTACTCATTAGCCTGTCAAAGTCTAGGCATAATGTTCAGATTTTCCGATGGTGTATCACTAAAGTATTTGTAATGGCGATCATAATCCTGTTCGGCAGTATCGTGGAAAAGTCGGCCACTACCTCCATATCGGATACCACCTTTGAAACACACAACCCTGTCTCCAGATACAAGAAAACTGGGCTATAACAATGTCAGACATGGTACAGCTTGATACGTTTCCAATAGATCAGGCCCTAAGATTAAGCTGTTTATTTCTAACACGTAAGCTTAAATCCTAATCGCAGCCTCATTTGTTCCCTTTTGCAACGGCTGGTCCTTGGCGGTGAACGAGATTCAGCCTCTATCTGGTCTGTGGACTGTTTCAGTAAGGTCCAAGAACTATCCTCCGTGAAAAATTAGTATTAATCCGCACGGGCAATAATTATCCCATCAACCTTCTGCCGAATAAAGTGGACTGTGCCCGAAGACCCTGGACAACCGTCCCTGCGTCCAACTACCTGCCAGTGATGATAAGTGAAAAACTGGGCCTAAATCCTCTTAGTAGAGTAGACTCCATCTTGGCGGGAGATCGTAGTCGGACCTTTCCAGATTAGAGGAGGTAGGGCTTGTTTTATCAGATTCTTGAGAGGGCCTATTTTATATCGCGGATATCCTTCTTTCTCAGTGGTTTTCTCATCTCTCTCCATCTTCGCGCACCAACAACGGCTTGCCCAGATCAAGAACACACACGAGCCAGTACACGATGAAGCTCTCTTTCGGAACACTTGCTGCCTTGCTAGGCGCCTCGGTTGTTGTTGCAGCACCCGCTGAGAAGTCCGCCGACAGCCTCATTCAGGAACTCAACACCAAGGCCTTGTCCGCAATCAAGAATGCCGAAACGAAGCTGTCTGAGCGAGCCACTGCTAAGAAGTGCACAACCGCTAACTCGGCAGTGCGCCGTGACTGGTAAGCCTCCCTTCCCGCATTGCTTCCACCTGTTCACGAAACTAATGATCACTACAGGAAGAATCTTTCCAAGACCGAGAGAAAGGCTTATGTCGACGCTGTGCTTTGCCTGCGCGAGAAGCCCTCCAAGTCTGATCCCTCTTTCGCTCCTGGCGCCCGCACTCGTTATGATGATTTTGTTGCGGTCCACATCAACCAGACTCAGAGCATTCACGCAACAGTAAGTTATTCGTTGAAAAGTCTTGGACCCATCTAACAAGTCTTTCAGGGCAACTTCTTTACCTGGCATCGCCACTACGTCGGGGCCTACGAAAAGGCTCTCCAAGACGAGTGTGGTTACAATGGCACACAGCCGGTAAGCATATGACCCTTGTAATCAACAAACAGGACAGTCGACTTACATGTATTGTAGTACTGGAACTGGTTCGAGACGGGCGATATTTACAAGAATCCCCTCTTCGACGGCTCCGAGACCAGCATGGGTGGCGATGGCGAGTACGTGAAGCATAACGGATCTGTTTCTGGCAACCCGGCTGGAAAGATCATCATGCCCAGCGGTAAGGGTGGCGGCTGTATCAAGTCCGGTCCCTTCGCCAATGCTACCGCCAATCTCGGCCCGCCCAGCCCTGGTATGGACGGTATGCCCTCATTCAAAGAGCCTCTCGGATACAACCCTCGCTGCCTCCGTCGCGACATCAGCCAATACCCCATTGACCAATGGATGACCCTTCCCAACCTGTACAACGTCACTGTTGGCGAGGCCTCGCAAAGTCTCGAGCTCATGCAGGTTGAGTTCCAGGGACGATTTGCTGATAAGTTCCTAGGTATTCATGCTGCTGGTCACTTCGTCATGGGCGGTGACTCTTCTGACTTTTACTCTTCGCCCAACGAGCCCATCTTCTTCTTGCACCACGCCATGGTCGATCGTATCTACTGGATCTGGCAAGCTCTGCACCCCAAGCAGGCGCGGGATATCGCTGGTACTATCACTATGGAGAACAGGCCCCCTAGCAGAGATGCTCTCAAGTCTGACATCCTTGATGTTGGTGTCAATGCTGATCCCATCACGATTGAGGATGCGCTTGACACTCTTGACGGCTCGCCGTTCTGTTACATTTACGAATAGAGCCCATCAGTAGGGATGGAGCTAAATGGTACATAGGTACGACTAGTAAATACATTTGAGCCGTTCAGGCCTGGTCAGTTGTATGATCAGATCCATCCGTCGTTTCTTCAAATAACACATTCGTCCATGGATGTCTTGACGGTCCGCCTGGCCAACAAGGCGAGGATGGGGTGATCTGCTTCAAGTTTTCCAGTGCCTTTCGAACCCTTTCCTTATCCACAGGCTCTCCTTTACTATAGTCGTACCAAGCATTGATTAGGTAGAACTCGTCCGCATTCTCGGGCCAGTCCACAGAGGATCGATGATTTGGTCGTGGTTTGATTCGCGCGACACGTCGTTCGTATCTATCGCGAAAGATATGATGCTCCGCGATGGCATCCCACGCACTCCATCGCCATCTGTTCTCGGAGGTTGCTCTCAAAGGCAAGGGGTTTTCAGGTGCATCTGTATCGAGTGGGTGGAGAAGGAACCCTATCAGTGTCTCAAATTGCCCTTCAGTCAAAGGAAACAGGGTATATGGACCATCAAGAAGTCCAGCGTGAAGATATAGTTCTTTACACTAGTAAATGGTTAAAACACATCGAGTGAAGAGAGATTCGTTTCAGCTTACCTCTACCTCTGATTCCCCTCTATCAAAGACCAGAACGCCACCGAATATCTTTGCTTCAGCCCAGTACCCAACAGTATCCGCAGCACCGTTGGGGTATTGGTCTGTATTTGTATAAGCCCGATGGCAGAAAGGCGTAGGATGCCGCCGGTTGGAATCCCACTTGTCCATATCTCTTGGTTCATCTACCCATTTCCGGTATTCTTGATGTGAATGATTCACGCCATCTAATCTATAAAGATGTACTGCAATTTGATGACACGACACTGCCAATAATTCAAGAAGCCTTAAATGGAAGGTTTTGGATCCGACTATTGTGTCGGAAAAGATCGAGAGTAACTTTGAAGGAATTAGAGAATGTGATAGCCAGAAGAACACGACTGTGACATGCCGGAAGTTCAAAGTCTAGCATAGTAGCTTTGAAATTTGCGCGGAACTCACGGGCTCTTTCGACCATACCTGGACAGAGCTCCTCATGATCTCTTGAAGGATGAGTATCCGGGGTCCAGTGAAACTCAGAGAAAGAGCCAGCTGTTGGAAGCCCGTCGATGATCTCGGCGAAAGTCTGCTCTGCTACATCTGTATTCAATACCCGCATTAATGCATTCTCAAATGCCTGCCGGTGCTGGGTCTCTAGATTATCGACATTGCCTACTGAAGGGGTAACGTTCGGAGACATCGCAAATGGTAGAGCAGAAAATTAGAGAGAGTCGGCAAATCGGTCAAGTAACAAAGATGTCGGATGTCAAGACAGCCTTTGGCGAAGTAGAAACCGGGACATCACGTGGGTTTGCTGTGCCATCATGGGAGTATTAGTAATGATCAGCACAGCCAATCATGTTTGCCAACTTCGCGCCAATGCACCCTCAGAACTTATCCGATGTTTTAATAGCCGCCCGTTTTGTATATCATCTGTTGGTTCTGTCATCTAGAAAAAGACATAGTACGATTGGCTTACTGCTTGGTCTGCAAGGTTCTGGCTATCCTGCTAATAGCGGAGACCATTGATCGGCATATCTTAGAGTTGCAACAGACTTCCCAGATACCACTATTTACTTGATCTGATCACCCATGTTATGATAGCCGCTGATGTTAAAAGCTGTTGGCCCGTCTAAGCGGGCATACCTGGCGTATCGCTCGATGGCTTCAAAATCACTGCAAGGCCGGGGTCTGGTTCCGGACCCATGATCGCCTCCTGGCGAGATGTTGGCTCGGGATTTGGTATAATCGTTTATAAAAGGAGTACGTGGAAGCTCTCAAGGACAAAATCATATTCAATTCAGAGACATCTTACATCCTCTCTAAGCAGACTTCAACCCATTTTCACCCCTTCTAATTTGCCATACACGAGCCTTCCCACTCCCAAGCCTACAAAATGAGCATGCCCAGGGATTTTACAGTTAACGGGATCGGTCTTCTCGGCATTATTATTCAAGATCAAGGAAGGCATGAGCCTTTACAGGAGAACACTTCAGAATTTACTGGTGTGAGTTATTCCTGCCCGGGATTGAAAACACCATACACCTGCTGACACCGTGGATTTGAAAGTTGGCTTTCGCCATTCATGCCGGAGTCTCCATCTTAGAAAAGCCCGAGGGGCGTCAAAGCTTGCGGAAAGTTGGACTCAAAGTTGTTCAAGCATGGGCAAACAATCCAACAGGCTTCAGATTTGGCGGAGATCCAAACCAAATGGCAAATTATGTCGACGCATTCCTTCAAGCCATCCGCAATGACTTCCCAAGAGTTATTCTTTCTGACGTGGGCGGGCCCGACGTCATTGCTGAGACAAGACGCATTCCTGGGACTCCCGGCTGGAATGGAAACTTGTTCCAATACAAGCCGAAGAGTGCAACCGGGATTATCTTCAACAAAAGGGTAGGTGATATCATCTGGAATTGAAATTTAGCTCCCGGGACTGACCTTATTTTCAGCGGGTTCACCAAATGGCATCCGCCGCGAATCAGTCAGGCAGTAGCACCAATGGAAAGAAGATGGCCAGTCGATATAGAACCTTCCTTTTCATGCTAGCTGTAGCAACTGCTCACGAGCTGACTCACTGTTTTGTTGGTTATCTGGCTCAAGGGCAGGACAGTATCGGTTCATATACACCTCCCCGTGTTACCTATTTGAACTACACTGGTGTAGAAGATGAGAACGGTGACCCACAGACTGGGGAGTCTGGGCGCTGGCTCGAGAGTCATCTGTTTGGTGGATCGATCGAATTTTACAGAGACACTTCAGACGATGGTGATCAGGTAAGTTTGTGGAGTTGAACCAGCGTCTTCGAAGCTAATGCGAGAATCAACAATAGGCAGGAATCCCCTACATGCTCAACGCAAGATCGCTTGCAAAAAAGATTCATCCAGATTGTGTGCTTCAGCTGGTGACAAAGGTTAACGGTGAGCCATCCCGCATCCGAGGGAACAGGCCATCCAAATACTGACAATTGGGAAGAATTCCGCAATTTCCCATTCAAAACAACTGGAAATGAGTTATCATCCCGAGACAGAAGAGCAAAAGGGCTGCTTAGTTTGGGCTCAACGGAAGCGACTGGTGTACAGGCAAGTGGCACGTTTATGCGTGCACTAAGGGAGGGGCCCCGTACTCTTCACAACATCTCAGCCAGCGAGCTGTGTCGCGTTCCTCTTGAACCGAGACGTGTTTTGAGAACCATCCAGGTCGTTTACTAAACGGAAGCAAGGGCTGGGGAAAGGAGTTATTGTTTTTAAACATGTTATGCATATTATCATCCTATCAGCCATAATTTAAGACAATGAGTTCACGTTTGGACACGTCTATTCATGCTGCCCTCGATCATCTCACGTTGTTTACTAAGCGGCCGAGTTTAAGCCTCATCACCCCTCGAGGCTAGCCTCGGCGACTTGCCCAGGCAGTGCACTTGCCGACGTCTTGTGTAGTTCAGCGCATCTTGCGCACAATCTTGCACCAAAGCCCATGCAGGCGCGTAACCAGGGTGTTGAATTGGCTGCCGAGAGCATAAGAGATGAAATAATTTGGCCACTTTATGCGAGCTTAGGATAACACTTAGATTACTTTATTATTTTAGCGCCTAAGTCTTAGGAATTGTCCTATTACCCACCTAGCAATCTATCTCGTTCAATTTCCTCCAGCCTACAACCATCGTGGTGTTGTCTTTCGAACCATACAACTTGGAAACCAACTTTCAAAAGCCCCAAAAACAATCATGAGTTCTATCAATGATCTGTAGCCAAATCTCAGCCCTAGGTAACACCTTCCTTTCATCATCCTTCTCCTCCCTACTACTACCACCGATAAGCATCCTCAATAACCCCGCCACGCATGTTCTTACTTGCATTATGTCTGGTAGTCGCGAATCAGAACAGACATCCCAGACCGCAAAGGATGATAGCAATATTAATCCTACTCACTCGCGTCCACCAAAGCGCTCAGCTCAAGAGATCACTAACCCTGAAGACGATGGGGAGCCCCCGACGATCGGATAAGGTTTGCGAAGATATTTACACTTTCCAAATGGGAGCGCCCGACAAAGAAACCTGCAGCCAGACACAAATGTCCTCACTGTCATAAATGGGGAATCCAGCTACCTGAGCACTGCTCAAAGAACCCAGCCACGAGTAAGCAGTTATCAGAATACCTCATTATCTATTAAACAAGCTAATACATTTTACAGACATGCTATCTGACGCTGTTATTCGTCCCGCAATGAGTGTTGAAACTCTTTTAATTTGTATGATCATCAACATGAAGATGGCTCGTCCAGCAGGTCAACTTGCGGCTCAAATTATTGGTGCCGACCACAGCCACTGAACTCAACTATCGCCAACACAGTGACTCACGCACACATAAAGCTGCTGTGTTCTTGCACAGCAGTTTTCCCTCTCTTCCTTCTTCCTACAACCACCCCGATCACCAAGACTCTTCCTTCCTCCTCCAACCACACTGACCGACAAGACAGTGTTGAAACTCTTGCAGTTAGTATTGACTTATTATTTTCATTTCTGAAGACACTAGCTGATAGTTTTAGACTGTTTTGAATACTCTTGGACATGGAGCAACAGTTCTAGCACCCTCTCGAGGAAAGAAGAACAAACGCCGTGGCAAGAAACCTCAGCCAACTACCGATCGAGAGGAGCCTCGAAATGACGATACACCAGCGTTCAGAGAAACTTATGTTGCTGTGGGTAACAGGGGAATAGAAGATTTATTATCCAAAGAATTACCTAAATCTGCATAAAGTGCCTAAACAATTTCGTCCCTTATGCTTTTGGCGATTGAGTCTTTTGCTAGCACGCAAGGCATGGAGGGGTCGGTGGGGCCATTTTAAACCCCGCATCCGCCGCTTTCGGATCGCATCGACACTGTCAAACTCCCTTGTCCATGTTACGGAAATGCCAAAATAACATTCTGTGACAGGCTTCGCTAAATTGATCTGACGATACTATCCCAATTGAGGTACGGTGAGGCTCATGCTTTCGCATGTCCCCGAATTCCCGGGTTTGCTGTCACTACCCCAGATTGGAACCCGAGAATACCCTACACTAACCACTAAATGATGTCTCTGCGGACCTGCATGTACATAATTGTAGCGCGTTCAAGTGATCCTGAGAATGAGAACGTGTTTTTAAAGCAAAAAGTTATTTGTAATTTTCTAATAATTGTACTTATCTGGCATAGGCCTTCGCCATTTGTAGGCTCAATGCCAACCTTCGGCGGTCGGTTATGGGACGATTGAGTGTTCAATGAAGCAATTAGCAAACGGTCGCAAATCGTACGATGACCATTTCCGGTAGGAAAAATCGGCAATCCATTCATCCAGACAGTACCAAGTGTTGGAGAAATAAAGATCCGCAAGTGAGCAATCGGCATCTTGGTACGGCAGGTTCGGGTAAGAATATTTCCCCCCGGTTCGGAATGTCTTTACCCCAAGATTGACAAGAGCCAATCATGATAAAGGATTTGCAATGGTCATTCTGACGTGGAGAGCCGTGTCGAATTGCCGCTACCGTTTGCGCCCATGATCCACGGCCCCGCCCCCTCCAACATTCCCGGCTAGAATAACGGCAAAGAAACGCTCATCTTCAGTCCAGCAGCTGTCATACTTAATCTCGCGACCTGCACACTCTTCTGGGGCATCTCATTTCTTCCTTATCTATCACTCTCTCAAGATACCCCAGACTCCAACGTCTTTTTCTCTCTATCCTCCACAAACACACTTCACAATGTCCAACGGTACAAACGGCACCAACGGCGCCTCGGCGCAATCAAAGTTCGACCCCAACTTTACCGACCATGTCATTGGCCTCATGAGCCCCGAGACCGAGCCTCGACAGCGCGAGATTCTCACTTCTCTCATCCGCCACATGCACGACTTCTGCAGAGACGTTGAGCTCAAGCAGGAGGAGTGGATCATCGGTGTCAACTACATCAACTCTCTTGGCCAGGCCTACCAGAAGAACCGCAACGAGACATGGCGCGTTTGCGACATTCTCGGTATTGAGTCGTAAGTCAATTCAATTGCGCAATAAAAAAAAACCTCCACTAACCTTCCAAGGCTCGTTGACGAGATCAACCACAAGGTCGTCACCGACGCAGGAAAGGCTCCCACATCCTCTAGCATTCTCGGACCCTTCTGGTCTCCCGAGACCCCCTTCCGCGACAACGGCGCCAGCGTCGTCCAAGATATGCCCAAGGATGGCCAACTCACATTCTTCCACGGTGTCATCCGCGACGTCGATACAGGCAAGGGTATCCCCAACGCCGTCTTCGACATGTGGCAAGCCAGCACCAACGGCAAGTACGACGCCCACGACCCCGAGAACCAGTCGCGCCACAACCTTCGCGGCAAGTTCCGCACCGACCAGGACGGCAAGTTCTGGTTCTACTGCCTCAAGCCCACCGAGTACGCCATCGACACATCCGGTCCCTCTTCCGAGCTTCTCCGCATCATGGGCCGTCATCCTTACCGCCCTGCTCACATCCACATCATGGTCACCCACGATGACTACCTTGGTGTTACTGCTCAGCTGTACCCCAGCGACGACCCCTACCTCGAGACCGATACCGCCTGCGCTGTCAAGGACGATCTGGTGCTTGATTTCAAGCCTGCCAAGGATGATCCTCAGGGCGCTGTTCTCGATGTCGAGTACAACATCAACCTTGCTTCCAAGCGATACAAGCCTGATAGCACTATGTTGATGCAGAACGCCAACCAGAACAAGTTCTAAGCACAAACAAAAGAGAAGGAATAAAATAAAAACAGAATAAAAATGGCAAAAGTATAAGCATTTGGATGGCATATACATAACATTTAACATGAGTACATTTTTTAGCGAATCATGATGGATGGCTAGTAAGGAATGAAAATTACTGCAAGTTTACCCAATACCAAAGTCCAGTCTCACGCAAGGAATGATTGTGAAGTTATTGTAAAATGAAGTGAACATTGAAGTACTCAAGCCTGGCAATCTAGTTTTACCAACTTTTATATAAATGCACGCAATATGACCCATCTCCAGGCGTTGAGGCTGTCAGGAGTTCTCGTGTTGAAACCGCAACAACTCAAATCACCAAGACATGTCAAACCACCTGGGTCATCATGCTTCGCCTAAACCCAGTATTGGCAACACTACCAATACCATAAGAAGGTAAAGCACGTATCATACGTAGAGGTGTAGCAAACCCAGCATAGCGCTTGATTACACCCACACGTTCGCGGATAGTCATACGCACTTGTCGAGCATGCACATCTAGACCAAGCAGATGAATCGGCGTGCTTATTACCTGGGACGCAGCAGGCATAAACAGCTGAGCCATCTTGAGTCTCGAATCATCAGACTTGAAAATGTCGGCAAACGGAGTGATAGACGCGAAAGGGAATTCAGCCAGCTTAGGAGCGATCATGGTAGGCAGGTTGAACGAGGCGTATATAGTTACTGCGTCGCGAAGAGTAAACAGGGCATAACTCAGCAGAGGCGTCCCAGCGCCACAAGCCATCCGAGAAAAGTAGGCGTCTTTGAATATGCTTAATCCAGAACTGACGGTCGTGGTAGCGGCGAACTTGGCGGGAGAGGAGCAGACGATAGATGGGTCGAGATCATATTGAACCGCGTTGAAGGAGTCGAACATGTTGGCGGTGGCGTAGGTTCCGAAGTAGACGAGGAAGGGTATGAAGAGCGAAGCAAAGGTTGCCTTGGGCTTGGAGGCCCATTTGCGCATGGAGCCCATGACTGAGGTGTTGCTGGTTGCTTTGTTGAAAACGAGCCTGTCGGAGATCATGTTAGTCATCTACCAGACATGGCAATGGAGAAGAGGAACAACGAGACATGATTGGAGGAGACTTACTTGTCAATGGCTGTAACCCAGGGAGTGACCAAAGCAGAAGCGAAAGCTGCAGCAGCCAGGTCAACAGCAAAGTACTGCAGGGTACAGTGCTGCTGCTCCCTAATACTCATGACATCCGTCATTTTGATGATAATAAGAGTCTATAGACTCAATTTGATATATAGATGATCGAAGAAGGAGTGTAGGAATTTAGAAGTTTGATACTATGACTCTTATATAACACGGCATCTGACGCCGAAATACCGAACCACCGCATAACAGTCATACAGTTCCAGCCTATCAGAGACCATGCAGGTTCTCAACTACCGATCTAGTTTCAGCCCGACACGTACATTCTCAACAAAAGGCTTACCTTGAAGGTCAATCACGAAAACTGCGTAAGCTCACCTTGTGGGTCTTCGTCGGTGTGGTTGTGGTTGGTAGAGACTGCGGCTACGCTAATCTCGATACCGTCTTGCGTCGGGTTAACCAGGAGAGATGGGATTGACTCACCTAGGTGACCATTACGAGTACGTCTTTTCGGCTACGTTCGGAGGATTTGTTGAGGTCTTGTTCGGTGAGTGAACTTCTAGACCGACTTTCTCTCTTCGGTGTTTGTTTGTACGCCCAGCGTTAGTTGTTCCCAGCCTCTCCGCGTTTCCCCACGGCAATGAGGCGGGATGGGATGGGAATTGTTGACGCGCTAGAGCTAACCCCGGATTCATCTTCAGGGGCTGGGCACGGACCTTGAGCTTCTGTCGGCTTCAGCTTTCAGCCCTCTTTTGCAATGCAACCACAAACAAACATTCAAGCGCGACCGATGAAGAGACACGGAACGCCGCAGCCAATCTCGCTCGTTCTGTTTTTAAAACAACGTATGGATATGTGTCAAGTTCAATGACGTTTATTACAAATGATGCTTCCAGGCTTCTAGACGTTCTAGCGCAATACATCTTCGGCTTAAGGCGGTTCATTTTAGCTTGCGACTTTGTTTCTGGTTCCCACTTCTCAGATTGATAGCGAGATGAGATGTACCTCCTTCAAAAGCAAGGCATAGCCGATGGTTTCCGAGCTGCAAGTCAGCCTTGAATCTTATTGTCAACACAAGTCTGTCCTAACGACCAGGAGAACGTGGTTGGAATGTTTCCAGACCTTGCAGTCATGATCAGAGTTCGCGACCGGACCCCATTGTGTTCTTCCAACTGACTGGTAGGATCCTAGAAAATCTGATCGATCATGCAGCTTGGTCTTTCCGTGCAAGCACTACTCTTGACCCGAGGCTTACCGATGCTTGTGTTCTAGAAGCTTTATGAATACAGGTTTTTTAGTCTATGCTGCCTGTGGTCACAGGCAGATCCGACTTGTCTCATACGTATCGTATCTCAAAACCGCCTGAAGAAGTATTAAGGTATTGTATTAAGACCCCCCTTCTTTCGTCCTCCAACACATCGTCGACCCGTTGCAAAAACAATGAAAATCAATACAAAAGTGCTAAACCCGACGATATTCATTCGATCGTTATCCTGAATCCTTACACATCACATCACCATTGCAGTAGCTAGCCCGGCGATAGCCAGAGCAGCAAACGCGCGAACCAAGGGTGGAGATCCGGCCGAAGTTGTCTCGGTAGGAACCGTCTCAGCAGGCGTGGTTTGGACTGTGGCCTCGGTGATGGAAGTCTCGATATCGGTTGCGGAAGCGGGCATGCTTGTTGCGCCATCAGAGCTAGCATCGGACGTGGAAGAAACCTCGTTTGTTGAGGAAGCCTCATCATTGGAAGAAGTCTTAGCGGGTGCAGCGTCTCCTGTCGCAGAAGCAAGCTTGCTCAGACCGCCGGTAAGCGTCACCTCGTGGTATAAAAGAGTGAAGTCGGCCCCCGTCTCTCCCTTTGTCCTGGTCATTTTGTACTCCGTACCAGAACCGAACCCAGATGCCTTTGAGACTGTGCATCTCTCGATCACAGACCGGCTCATCTCGCAGACGCTGGAGTACATAGTACCGTCGACGGTCCCGTGGACGTCATAAACACCCGTCTCGGCAGCACCTGATGGCAAGGTCTTGCTGGCCCAGGGCCCGAACTCGACAAAGGCTGTGTGGTGATCGCAAGAGTTGTCATTGGGTTTGCAGCCTCGGAGCATATATCGTGTCCCAGTAGCTTCGGCCTCGAAAACCTCGCCCTGGACTCTGACATTGTCGCCTGCGGGCCAAAGAAGCGACGTGATACTTGTAGTAGGCATATTGAACAAGTGTAGGTAGAAATGACGCAAGACGAGAAAGATTTTACTGGCAATGGGTCTTTTTTAAAGCTGCCTGTGATGATCTGATCAATTCATAATTGGTGTTGGTCGTGTCAGCTAATTACCTGCAGGGGCATGGCACAGGTTTCAGGCCAGGATGCTTAAATTGTAGCCTATCAGAAACCCTGCCGCTAGTATTGTGAGGGATCAAATACTCAGCTCATTTTATGCGAAATGAGTCTACCTGTAGGCTATAAACTCTAATCATCTCCATGTCTGCTGATAAAGTTGTTAGTCAGGATTGATCGCTGCAAGGCATGGCGTTTCACTTGATGAGTGGTAAGAAACATGAGTTGAAAAAGTTGGATTGATATAGATGGCCAGGCATTCTGTAAAACTAAAATTACCAAAAGTAAAAACAAATTCTATAAGCTGCGCAAATATCGAAACAAAGCAAATTTGAATCAGAGTTGCTAATCACACCAAAAAAACCCATCCCCGACACAAGCCCGAGGCTTCTCTATGTGGATTCTGTTGTTGAAGGTTGCTTATGAGTCGCTTCGAGATCAAAACCAGTAGTTTGGTCCTCCTTAGGAACCTTAAAACCAAGGTGTGCAAGGTAGTTGGAGGGAAAGAAAACATTGTAGAGAAAGACTACAATCAAGATTGGTAGTGTGTCGAAAACATATTGGCTGGGAGGACTAGGTTAGCGGCAAGAATGGTGATCGATAACAGTTGACTTACTACCACTCCTCTTGATGAGTCTTTCCATCCTTTCCACCAGCAAAATCGATCTCACGGTAGACGGAACGGATCAAGATGAGGAGGCATGAGACGTTGACTACAGCCAACAAAGTCTGCCACTTCTTGGTGATACCGTATCTTTCCTGGTTCTGTCTGGCAAAATCGGGGCTGAGCTTCCTGGCTGCGAAATGGAAGCGGATGGCTGAAACAGTGAAGAGTCCAAAGCCAGCGATCTGGGTGCTAACACCAACGAGACCGAGAGTCTTGCCAAGATCAAGCTTCTCCTTTGCATTGGGCTCTGTGGGATCGGTGCCTGCAATGAAAATGGCGGCGACGAGTTGAAGAATGAGAGAAATCACATCAAAGCCGACGAAAAGGAGAGTGATGAAGCGAGCTGAAGGTGGGTAAGTATTGGTTTGTTTTTGATTAGAGGATGTACTCACGAGGAACCCAGAGGAAGCGCAGAGTTCTTGACTCTGGCGGGACAACCCAGTATACAATTCTTCCGAAGACGACATAGATGACACCGGCCATCAAAACTGGAGGTAAGATGATGAGAGTGAATTGAAGCAAATATGGCTTCTTCTCAGTTGGCTCAGAGGCTGACTTGATTCTGGCTGCGTAGCCGATAACCTCCACTGCAGTACGTGTGAGTATGAGAGCAAGATGAATCATTGGAATTGAACATACTGGCAATGGCCAATAGCATAAACATCCACACCCAAGCTTTCTTTCGGATGATCTGGTAGAGTGTGACAAGAAAGCTAAGGCCAAAGAGACCTGCGCAAACTCCCGCCAATGGCTTGGAAGGGTTATAGAGATAGTAAGACATTGAGTCCATGTTGATGATGCTGGGATGTGATTGTTGAAAGTGAACTGAGTTGTATTGATGATACGATATCTACATGGAATGTGAAAAGATATTATATAGAGCTGTATGTTTGCATTGTCTTGACGGCATATGCCGTGCACACCTTGAGTTTGTCTCCAAGTCAAAAGCCACCTCCACACATTGGAATCGTAACACCATAGGAATGCCTCAACTGCAAGCCCAGACACGTCAAATGCATTCGAAAATAAGCCAAGCTGAGCTGCACTCATGTTTCTTAGACGCCATGGCTGAGCTTTGGCGGCCAATCCGACGGTTGAGTTTCAAAGCCAGTAATCTGTGGCTCTCGACGTCACTGGCTGAAGGTCAAGCCACTTCGAATGAGAACCTGTTCCCGGAAACAACTTTGGGCGTTTGACGTGTAACGTTTGAACGTGCGATAGAAGCTTAACCGTTAGCTAGGGCTGTGTTGGGAGATTAGAGTTCCAAGCCACGTTTTGCTGCTCGAATGGGCTGCTAAAAGTGACGTTTCTCTCAGTTTTAGGGCTGTCGAGATATCGGAAGAGTTAAGCTCCGACGCCGGCCATCGGTGAATGCACCTTGCGACTTCCGAGATGCAAACACAAAACTGTCAAGGAGGATGCAATCCATATTTGCTAAGAGGAGTAAGGCATGGGGTAAAATGGGGGTCTGTATTGGGGAACAACCCAGTTGGGGTCAATTGAGTGCTGATAACCCCACAACTGTCATGACGATATTCTCCCGCTCCATCTCCGCACACTTTGCCGTGTTGGGAATGTTCAGACGACCCGGACCGGACATGATGATAATAATTGCCCGAGGTCAAGGATGAGATATAAGATTGACCCAGATAAACATCCAGGATTATTCTGCTTTCATTTCCTTAAGAAGTATTGTACACTGAGAGCATAACAAACGAAATACTTTAGCTGCCTTATTTGATCTTGGTCTAAGGCTTAGATCAAGACCACAGACATGACATCCGTAACTCATAAAGTTGCTTTCTTGACGGTATGTATCCTCAGGCTCACCTTTGGCCCTCACTAATACTTTCAGTCCGCCCAGGAAGCGAGTGTCAAACCAACATTTGAAATCAAGAATGTCTCACGTCCAGTGCCAGGGCCCAACGAGGTTCTCGTTCGTCTCTCAGTCACCAGTTTATGTGGCTCAGACTTGGGTATGGCACAAGGCCACATGGGTCCCGTAGGAAATATCCTCGGTCACGAAGGCGTGGGCAGAATCGCAGAGCTTGGCTCCAACGTTGCGAATCTCGACTCGAGTGTTCAGATTGGCCAGCGTGTAGGAGTAGCTTGGACTCGAGATATCTGCGGCACCTGCAATATGTGTGTGGATCTCGTCAACGAGGGCGAGACAAGATGTGTCGAGACTCTGCACTCTGGCAAGGCTTATGATGGTACTTTTGCTGAGTATACGCTTGTGCCGTTGAGATACCTGGCTCGTATACCGGATTTCTTCCACGACGTCCCGGATGAAGAGATTGCGCCTATTCTGTGCGGAGGAGTTACGGCTTATAAAGCCATCAAAGGTTGCAACATCACACCTCGGCAGTGGCTTGTCGTGTCGGGCGCAGGTGGTGGCGTAGGCGCTTTGGCTGTTGCTTTCGCTAATGCAATGGGTTACCGAGTGATCGCTGTGGATGCAGGCGCCTCCAAGGAAAGCTATTGCAAGTCCCAAGGTGCAGAGCATTACGTCGATGTTACATCTGGTGAAGATGCTGGACAACAAGTCAAGGCTCTGACGGATGGTCAAGGCGCGAAGGCCGTTGTGGTCACCGCAACAGCAGCTGCCGCTTATCAAAAGGCTTTCGACATGCTTGGTCCCTTTGGCACTCTTATGAGTGTATCACTTCTACCCGAGGAGGCCAAGATTGCATTCCACCCCACTTGGTTTATCGATAATGGATGGACCATCAAAGGTTCATCTGTCGGCACGAGAGCGGATATTCTCGAGGCCTTACAGTTTGTCAAGAGGAGACTGGTGATTCCCCAGATCAAGTGGGCGGAGCTTGAGGATATCGAGAGTCTGATGGAGAAAATGTCTCAAGGCCAGGTAAGTTTCTCACAGTTGTGCATCTTGCGTCAGCTAACGGATGGCAGTTGGAGGGAAAATACGTGATGAGGTTGTGAGATATGTGGCGAATAATGGTGCAGAGTGATGGAAGGATGATTGGCCTTGGATAGCACATTTATGGTGGCAGACTGATAATCACATCTTTAGGCTATGGGGCCGTCTTTGTCTTGCAACGAGGAAAGGTTTTTTTTAACGTGTTAAAATGATAAATTTGAGAAATTTGACTACTTGACGAGATAACCACATTATACTTCAAAGATCATTTTTGATACCGCCGTACTAATATTCCGCATCAATATTGATCTGTGGCCCTGTAAACGTCTTGCGCAAACCACCAAACCAGAGACCAGTCGTAAAAACAAGACCAACCGCCATGACCACGATCAAATAGTTCATGGACGATGCACTGACCGGCATGAAAGAAGGAAAGCAGAAGCTAACCGAGAAAAAGGCCACAAACAGCGTAGCGACAGTGTTGACTGCATAGCCTGCCTTTCCCAGAGAGAAAGCTCGTTCAGGAAGACAACTGCGACCGCGGACGAGCAGAGCTGCTTGGGGTAGAGCAACTGTGATGTTGAGAGCAAATAGCGTGAGGCCGATGAAGCTGTTGTAGGCTGTACTCGAAGCCACGTATAGAACGCCAATAATGACCTGCAGACCAAGCATCACTGCGGTCGCCCGGACAGGGCTTGCCCACTTGAGATGGGATAAGAATGTGGAGAACGGCACGCCACCATCGCGCGAGAAGGACCAAATTGTTCGCCCAGAGAAGATGAACAGGTTCAGGACAATGTCGTAGAACATGATGATGTAGTACACGGTCCAAATAGTAGTCGCAACGCGATTGTTCAGAGCCTGGTTGTAGACTTCGAGAATAGGCACAGTGGACTCAATAATCGCATCAACATCTTTGATAGAAAACATCAAAGCAATTGTCCATGCGACAACCGTCGTAATACCAAGTCCGACGGTCAAGAAGATAGCTCGTGGTACATTTTTACTGGGGTTTGGAACCTCTTCAGCCAAATGCGTGGGCCCGTCGACTCCAGAATACGCCCATAGGCAAGAGGTAATGGAGATAACCATAGCCCAACCGTCACCCCACCCGCTGACGTTTTTGTACTCTTTGAAGACAGTTTCGGCAGATTGCTTACGATCGCTGACCGCTAGAAGGGTCACCATCGAGGCAATGAAGCCGACAAGTGACAGCCAGAAGATGGTGGTAGTCAAGCGACCGATAGCAGCGGGGAAACGTGAAGTGGCGATGAACGCAACGATGCACAGTAGGATATGCATCAAGTAGGTATGCCAGGCTTGAATTGTGTAGGAAGGATTCCAGAGCTGGGCAAGATCGAGCACTGAACTGGCAGCGAAGAAATTGCAAGACGCAGTCGCTGCCATGAGATAGATGATGGAAATCCAGCCGGTATAAAAAGCAGCAACACGACGCGTCGAAGCTGGGAACGCCATGAACACGATGTGATACTGTCCACCAGCTGAAGGGAATGCTGAAGCCAGCTCCGCGAAGCCGATATTAATTGTAGCCATGACAATACCACCAACGATCAAACCATATATAATCGAGGGTCCTCCGCCGCAGGCCAAGGGCACAGCGATGCCAGAGGCAAAAGCCATCCATGAGTTGGTGGTGGTGAAGGCGAATGCGAGAACGGATAAGGGACTGTATCTCTTTTCGAGGTGTTCGTTGGGCTGGACGTGGGTGGCGAATGACTTGCCCGCAGTTTGCGATGGTGACAGTGACGCATTTTCGGGGTCGTGTTTCTCGGACATCTTCAAGATAAATAAGATATGAAGGCTATCAGGAAGGAAAGAATATAGTGGAAGCTAATGTTCAAGCAGGCGGGGAGTAGGGAGCTTATGAATGGTGATCAGTACTAGCAACGAACCACGAAAGGCGTGGCAGTAAAGCGATATCGCTTGCTACGAGTATAACTCCACGGCCAAGTTCAGTGATAAACATTGACTCCAATCTTTCAGTCATAGTTTGACCCCAATTCTTCTTTATCTGGGGTTCCTGGGGAGTCTGGGGCGGCTCTCGCAATTAGGCGAACCCATTTAGTGACGAGGAGCTGCTTCCCCGCGACACATTCTTCTGAGCTGAGACGTCCGACTGGATGGCTTGATAGATGTCGCCTGGTCTTTCCAATAACAGTATAGTGCATGGGAAGATAGAGGGGACAGATGGCTCCAGGGCCGGTTTGTTACCGGGGTAGTGGGGTTAGTGTGCCGAACTCCCGGAGAGATTGGAGATAGCTTCTTTGTCGAGGAGGACCGTCATTGGTTCTTTCGCCTGTACAAAGCGATCGGATAATCTGATTGACTTGTGAATGAGATAGATTTCTGCTATCTTAAGCTCAGGCCAGTGGCTGATATGAGCAGGCCGATGAGTCAACGACAATAAAGGAGAGAGATTGTGGTGGGGAGTATCGTATTTTGTAGCACAGTACGATTCCTTATCTCAAAACAAAACTTTCTTCATTGCTAGGTCATGAACATCAAGTTCTTCCAGTCTATGGAGACGTAATTAAACACACCGTGCGTGCCATGAATACTAACCCCGATTCCGGATCATCTGTTCGATAGTGCTCTGAGCCAATCACGCAACATCTAAGACATTGTCCCATTTGAAGTCTATAACGCAGTGCAACCTTGGTCTGTACGCCTCGAGAGACCTGACTTTCAACACCCTCAGCTACATGGACCATTTCGACTGATACGGCGACCCAGATAGCAAGATCTTGTGAAGAAAGTACACGAAGTATGGGTGTAGGTTCAACCAACTCAGGTTGGTCGATCAAAAGTCCTTCTCCCTGCACAAGGGATGAGCGGAAGCCGTTGAGCGACTTGCAGACTTTGCCATGGCAACTTGAGGCTGTGTAAGCTCTGTTTAGTTCAGCCCAAATTCTCGCAGCACCTATCGCGACATGCTGACCAGGATGCATTGGGGTCGAGATGCGGTAGCCGACCCGAAGACTTTTAGTCTCCGTAGCTACCTCTACGACGATAAGCTCTGCTCGGAGATTAGGGGATGAGCTATCGGCCAAATCGCTGTATTCTTCAATATCAGTCAGTAGAGAGGATGCAGGATAAGGGTCCTGCCTTATCCCTTCCTCCCACTCGCTTTGGTCCGGTTCGCGTATACTGTCAAACACAAAACCGTTCCACTCAATCCTTCCGGGTATAATCGTTACTCGACACGCCTCCTCGGGGTCTGATGTGATCTTCGTTAATGTGTCAAGAAAGAAGCAAAGGCCATGGTGAGAGGCTGCCGCTGTATGTGATTTGGTATTGTGATCCTTATACCAATTCAAAGAGCTGTTTTCTCGGCCTGTGAATATGATATGGGACAGCTTCAAGATACCAATTTCGGGCCAAGAAATTGGCAAGATAAGCTCTTCCGCCAGAGCTTCTGTTTCATAGGACTCTGACGGGACAAGTGCGTCATGTTTTTCGTAAAGCATTTCCATTCCCCTTCGGCTTGGCCGCATCTCCAGTTCTCCAGGTGTCTGAATGGCTGACATGGTTCGCACAAGTGTGCAAACAGTCGGGACCAGTATCAGCAAACAATATGAGCTTATTTCTGGCACAGTGGAGTTGCTACGATGTCTCCCGCATGGGCAAAGTTGCCACAATTGAGCCATCGAATGTGAGTACTTCTCGATGGCCTTTTCATAGCTTTGGTCCACCGCAGCTTCCATTGTTTGACGGAGAGCCGGATTTTGGCTGAGCTCCGGCAGTAGTTGGAGAGCCTGGAAACAGAACCCTTTCCCATAACTGGAACTGGATACGGGGGGTAACGCCCGTCGATCTTTCCGTTGATATGTAGGATCTGTCTCACAGCTCTCATCTCTCATATTGCCAAGGAAGATTCGAGCGGCTGATCCAAGGCAGTTGCCGAAGGTCCGGGCCTGGAGTCCGAGCAAAAACCTCATAGTGTTACCGAAAGTATCAACAAGACAGGTTTCCCACGAGATTCGACCAAAGGTTGTGCCTCCATGTTCCATCTCATCATCGGTAAATAGGCGTCTTCCACGAGGGATGACATAGTGTTTACGCGTGACTTGAATTGATCCTGGTGCATTGTACTCAGAGTAGTTTAGTATAACCTGTGTATCAGCAGATAGATTCTTTCTCGTGCCGTCTGGTCGATATATGATATCATCATTTTGATCTCTCAGCTCCACCCTGAGATCGAAGATCCAGTGGGCAACAGCAGCGATCCAGGCGCAATCAACTCCCGCTGAGAGGTATACCCGATCAGCTACTCCTCGGGAGATCTCAAAGATTTGTTTCAACACAGTTGCAATAGCCTTAGTTGACCCTGGACTCGCACTTTCACTCTGTCGGTGGTGCCAGTCATCACGCAAAAAAAGTTTTGCGATTCCATGGAAGACTAATCCGAACTCTGTAGAGGCTAGCAACCCTTCGGAAGTTGCAACCAGAGAGATCCATTGCCTCAGCGCTGGTGTATACTCAACAGGAGGATCATATAAGAGGAACAACTCTTGGAGTATTTGTCCCGCGACGGATGTGCTGTAGTGTTCCGTCAAGGCGGCGCATACAGCTACACATGCCAGACCTTCTGCAGAGTCTTGCATACTTCGAACAGCGTGCTTTATCCCGAATCCAAACCAGAGTACCTTTCCAAAAGAAGGGAAAGCACTCAAACTGTCAATGGCTTTGTTCATACGAATCTCGCCTTGGCGGCCCAATTTCGCGTCAGAGAAGATGGTTCGAGCGGCGACAAGGGTGAATGCCTCCACCCCAGCTTTTGATAGCCTTGACAGGACATCAACGGAAAAGCTGACGCTCCCACTGGCGACTGAAGTCCAGTCGACGGTGCCCTGTTGTTGAAAACCAACGACTGACTGGGAAAGATCTAGGTTAGAAGCCATGTTGGCCACTTTCTGAAGGTTGCTGCGTATAGTTGCACAAGAAGGTTCAGAATATCTCCCGTGAACTTAAAAGTACTTGATTTTGAGTTCCGAAGAGCGGGGAAATGTAATTTAGGCAGATTTTTGTATATTCGTCAGCGTCATCAGGCGTCCAATCGCTGATAACGCAAGTAGGCTATGTCTTGTTCTGTACCACGGTGAGGATGCAGACATTGCAATTCGTGCTCTCACTGCATGAGACTACTAAAAGACGAACGCAATAGCGGATCATTAGTGGTGTACAAGACAGATACCTGCAGATAAGCTGAAAGGCTTGGCGTCTTGTGGTGACACGTTTCGACCAACACTTCTAGGAAAGGCTCATTCTCAAAGTAACGATATCATCAGAGCCTGGTAGACCTTTCTAGACACAATCGCGGTCATCTTTTCTCCTACCAGATAGGCTGAACTTCATGCAAAGTGCTCTTTAGGTGGAACTTATGTATATGCCAAGATAGTGGCTGAAAGTGTGCACTCTCATAGGCAGCTGAAGTGATTGACATATTGCATATTATGCAGTCCTCAGGCTAGGCAGATGCCCTCCATAGCTCTTTGACTGTTATGTACTCTGTGTAGGCTGCTAAGAAAGAAGCCAGTGTTTCCGGAACCAGCCCTCCCTGTATCCAGTGAAGAGTCAACGGGGCATAAAGCAGCATTTGCACAAGTTTTCTTCTCCATTCCCCTCTCGAATTCTCATCCTCTTCCTTCAAACCCCGACTGGTTAGAGACCAATCATGTAATAGCTGTGCAAGTTCAGAAAAGACGTAGATACCCCATCCTTTCAAGGACCATATCATCAACCTTGACTCGGACTTTTCCGACTTTCTCAGGACACCACGTCGTGTGAGCCATGCCAGATTTTCAGAGCCGAGGTAACTGAACAAACCTAGCACGTAAGTCGCTCTGATAGCTTTGCTGATGAGATAGTCTCGTGGGTGCTCATCGAGCTCGTCACTTCCGTCCTTTGTTCTTATTAGACTGGTGAGAAGTTCCTTGCCGTCGGTCCACACCCCAAGCATTCCCCAGAGCCTCGTAATAATTTGCCAATCGTCCATGATATCAGAAAGTGCCCTCGCTCGTTCCGCAAGAACCGGCCTGCAAGCTGCGATTCGCGCAAACTGTGAGGATAATTTGGAAAATGACGCGACAGATGTTAACCTCGTCGGTAAGCTTCGCAAACATAAACTGCTGATTCTCGTCGCCCATTGTTTTAGTCTTTCAGGAATTGGCGTTTCCAGTGCTGTCGCAACAAAATGTGTCGCAAAAGCTAGAAAGAGGATGACGAAATCGTGGCTTTCGCGGGTATGCATAAGACGGTTCATGTGTGAGATGAACCCATCTAGCTTTTTGATGGGTTTGGGTACTTTGCTGGCGATGGCATTTTTTTTGTCCAGGGGTGGTTTTGACAGGAAAACATGACTTTCTTCTGGCTTTTCAACCAAAATTGCAGAGAGTGGGATTTCGGGTTCTATCCTGTCAATTGTTAGCACGGATCTTTTGGCTTGTTTGGTTGAAGTCAAGTACCTGATCTCTGTCATTGTGCAAGTGAAGGATTTTGTGATCTTTTCAAAGAATCGAGGCTCGAAACTGAAAGTCTTGAAATTTACTCCTTATTTACTTTGGTCGGAAAGGTCGGAAATTTCGGAATGTTGGAGTAAGGAATTGCAGAGCAGCAGTTGAGGATGGTTGTGAAATATTCTTGCGGGGATCGTCTTTATTAAACCAGCACTTGGCGCATTACCCGGCCTGTCGTCTGCAATTGCTCGAACCGACATAGCGCCAGGTGCGGATACTTGCTCCAAGGATAGCACATGGCGAATCTCCCGTTTGATCCTGGAAAACTGAGCTCCCTTGCACCCTGGCAATAAATACAATCTCAGGTCGAACTAGAGCTCCTGTTTTATTGTAATCTTTAGCCCATCCTGAACAATTCTCGCTAAGACAACTTCACGACCGGGCCTGATCTCTTGACAGAACCAAGTCTTGCACATGGTAGATCACGGCCCTTGGCTCATTGGATCATGAACGCCTGATGTCTCCACTCTTCTTCGCGTGAACTATTTCCAAAAGAAGGCAAAGTTGTGCATATTCACTGACCGACTTAAAACTGGGAAATGAGGAGGAAGAAATTCAATTGAGTCGATGGTCGACAAAAAGCAGTCAATACTTATGAGCAAACAAATGTATTTTCCTCAAGCCTCAAATGCAGCTAACCCAGAAAGAACCGGATTAAAACCAGTGTGTGCTAAATAATCTGACACGATTGATCCAAAACCAGGTTCACATCGAGAGCTATGAAAATGAGGTGAGCAACAACTTGGTACAGGTAAGACATATTGGTACAAAGACATAAGTACAGGTAGAAACAGCCTGGACTACAAAGAGGATTAAATGCATGTCTATTTGAAGCCAGTAATAAAAATACAGATAAAATACATCCGCCGTGCCCTGGAGCCTATTTGTACTACAACTGAAGAAGCTCTGGACTTGATGGTTCCTTGGCATAATATAGCTTCAATCCCTCGTAACATCCCAAGAACAAACCATTTCCCACAGCAGCGGCTATACAAGTCACGGTAGCTCCTCGAAACAGTCCAGAGACTCCATCCCTAGCCAAAATGCCCTTTGCAATCGAGATAGGTCCACTTGCTGCAGGTTTTCGAGCCTTTTCGCGACTCAGTGTTGACGTGAATAGCGATTCTGGCTGCAATGGATGGCTAGGAGGAGCCTTTTCGGGGAGACGCATTCTTGTCTTTACCACATCGATGGGGACGAAGAGTAAAGATGCGATCGCGCCTCCGATACCAGCCGTGATACCGCTCACCTTGACCTGCTCAGTGATACTTGGCGATTTTTCCAGTCTCTTAGACCATGTAGCTTTGAGGTATTCGTATATCGAGAATGTGAGACTTGTCCGTGGAAGGTTGCCTGCGACCAGGACCGTATATCCAGTCCACAATTTCAAGGGTTGTCGAGAGAAGTGCTTCAAGGCGGATAAGACTGGAAACCGTTGCCCGCCACCTTCAGAGAACCTCGACACCTGGGCGTTCTGCTTGAGGACCTCGGAAGGGTTGATAATAGCACAAGCAACCATATCCGCGAGCGCACTACTCGTAACATGCACAGCTACTTGAGCCATGCTGCCAGGTTTGAGGCCTTCTTTCGGCTGCAGAGTCGTCTTCGCCTTCTCATAAATGCCGAAGAATGTGACGGAAGCCGGTATCGTTGTGATGACTGTCGGCGCTATCCCACGGTAAAGACCACGGAACAGGGCTGGCTGCAGTTTGCCTTCATGGCTTCTGTACTTGGGTATGTACTCGGGAGATTGAATACGCGTGATAAGAGTATCGAAAGGGTGTACGACAAACTCGACACTCAGAGCCGCAACGGCTGCAGCCTACAGAAGTTAGTCATGTGTTGAACAAGAAGCTTTGCATGTCTGACCAAGGATATATCCGTCGCATCGGCGCTGGAGGCTGAGGACATTAAACAGAGAAACAAATGAGGGAGAATCAGGCTTGTTATACAGAGAGAAAAAGTTGGTATCCTGAGGAGCGATAGGATAACTGTATTAAGTGAAATCTGATTTGAGGGTTTGAGATATGAAGGGCGAAAAGTCTAACGCGCTTGGTAGAAGATCAACTACGTCAACATTGAATATTGGAGGAACGGCGCTAACCTATCGCCCCGACAATTGAAATGAGCCACTAATGAGCATATCATGAACCGCTGAGCTATTGAAGTCTTTCTTCAGAGCTTTGCATTCCACCTGAAAAGTAATTAGCTTCTACTGTGATAAGTATTGGGCTGTTTGTAACCGATTATTGAGGAATGAGTCCTGACATCACCAGTCTTGATCCGCTAAGATCACTGTTACTGTTCGCCAAAATTAGTCAGCGTCCCTTATCAGTTTATCTTTTTAGTGCTGTCTTCAGGCTAATGCCTCTGTCAGCAGCAGTGCTGCAGTCAACAGTGTTTTTATCATGGTGACCGTGTCAGACTCATTATTTCACCAAATGTTCCCCCTCTTCAAAATCGCACCGAGTAAAACAACCCTTTTTTTAAGATCCAATGAGCGAATCAGTAACGCCACCAAATGATTCTCACCAGCGACTTGGCCTCAGGCGAAAGCGGAAACAAGTCGGCCGAGCCTGCGACGGGTGCAGACTCCAACGGATAAAATGTGACGATAGCGCCCCGTGTCTCAATTGCCGCACCCGTGGTAGAGAGTGTAGCAAGAGCACCGCATCATTAATATCGACTCTGCCTCAGGCGCAAGATGAGATTGATTCGCTGAGACGGAGAGTGAAAGAATTGGAGGCTCAACTGGCACAGGCGCAGAGCAACAGAACATCCCCTGTTGCGCATGTACAAGAGCCAACACCGCCAAGCGGGTCACCTTCGTTCCCACAATCAGCAGTCCAAGAAACTACCAAGATAAAACCCTGGGACGGCGTCTATCTTCGACCGGCGCGATCTCCCCACAGCGCCTGGTTTGGGCCTTCGTCGCTTTACTTTTTCACACATCGATTGAGTACCTTTTTGAGCACCCAGGCGGAGCATATGCTCATCCATCTTGCAAGCAATCTAGAACTGCGCGAGCAGCCAAATATTGCGCAAGATTCTTCCAGACTTTTGGCTCCACTGACTGGAAAGCACGATGAAGCATTTTACCTGACCCCAATCCAAGAGGAATACTTCCTAAGTTTATACTGGGAGACTTATCACACATCGCTATACGCCATTGTTGATGAGGCAAGCTTCAAATCGCATGTTCAATCTCTTTACGTTGATGTTCCTCCAGGGCTACCGAGAAAGCAGTCGGCGCTAGTTGACATTATCATCGCGATGTGTATGCAATATCATGTTTCCTCTCGACCTACTGGAGACAAGACGAACATCGTGGAAGACAACGACGCGACGCTGGCTGGTCGGTGGTACTATAGGCGAGCTCAGACGCTGTTGGCTTGTGAAGTTGAGAGTCCCTCGCTATCAACGCTACAATGTCATTTGCTATGTGGCGTGTATGTCTGTGTTGGATCGTTTCACAACATGGCTGATAGTATCTGTTCTCTTGCTGTTCGAACAGCTTATATGCTTGGGTTACATCTGGATCCACCGTCGAATTTACCTTCACGCGAACAAGAGCTACGGAGACGCTTGTGGTGGTCTGTCTTTGAACTCGACACAAAGGTCGGCATCAAAGTTGGTCGCCCGTTTCTCGTTCGTACAACGCATGCCATGCCTCGTATACCAGGCGACAGTCTTGCAGCAGCCATAGAATCAGGCTCGACCTTTGCACCCATCGGGGGCAATGCTACCTGGCTAAGCCTCAACCTACAAAGGTACAAGCTCTATCAGGTCGCACGAGACCTAAACCTGTCTTTCTATAGCCAGGAGATTAAACCCAAGGATGGACAGTCGGTTTATGATGACTGCCGCGCAATGGACGATCTTGCTATCAGTTGGGGCCCAAAGACAGCAAGTCTATTAGCCTGGACAAGGCAAGTTCCTCAAGCCCTCAAGAACAAGCGAAAAGACGGTATAGCATTTTCCTGTGATTATTCCGCGCTCGAACTCGAGCCATATGCGCCGCTCTGGCTTCAAAGACAAAGGATATGTCTCGAGCTGGAGTATAATCACTTATCCATCACCCTTCTTCGTCCATTCATCTCATTCTCCGTTCAACATGGAAGCTCGACTGCCGAGATGGCTGCCAAGTGTGCCCAGCATGCCATGGAGTTGACGAATATTACCCATCAAGTTCTGACCACAACATCAATTATTACCGGTTGGCATGAGGCTTTCCAGTGGCAATGGAGCGCCGCAATGACGCTAGTCGGCTTTGTTGTAGGCAATACACAGCATCCCCTAGCTCCTAAGGCTCGACAGTCCATCGGATCAGCAGTTACGGTTCTCGACTTGTTTGCACCGAGCTTTGACGCTGCAGCGAAGGCAGCCATCATTGTCCGAACGTTGCATGCAAACATCGAAGCGGTCATGTCGCAGTTTGGAGAGGTCGGAGACGGAGCTCTTGAGTTTGACAACAACAATCTGTTATCAGACAAAGTGGTTCCACCACGGGACGTGGCCCATGTTCCTAGTCAGTTTGATGCTATTGGGAGCGATTTTGATCTTTTAGATATGGCCATGCACGTCGACTTCTGGGCAGAGTTGGATATGCTTTTGCCAGGCAGTTTTGGGACAGAGGGAATTACATCATGATATACGAGGGCCATGAGTTGATGAGTAGCAAACAGTCTTTCATATTCGGCAAAGAGCGATTTATTAGAGGTACTTCAACAAAAAGACTAGCTGGCATCGAACAAAATTACTCAAATGATTTTCAGCGTTGGGTCCATCACTGTTTCGAAACATCAGTCATGGAAACAACTGTTTGACTGGAATGATATCAAAGAGTCTCGAAAACAGCTACAGCCGCTTTAGCAGTCGATGTAGCACTGGCAGGGTTCTGACCAGTAACCAATCGGCCATCGACAATGTGGAAGTCGTCCCAGATACCAGGAGCACGTTCATCTAGTACCAAAGGTCAGTTCATAGCCGATGTATTAATGACAATGGCAAGACTTACAGGTTGCACCAAGACGAGAAGCGACCTCTTCAACCATTTCATTGCCCCAGCTTCGCAGCTCATCCATAATCTTTAGAGTATTCTCAGCTTCAGTGGTGAATCCAGTAATCTTCTTTCCCTTGATAAGAGGCTCGTTGGTAGTAGGGTCGATGAGATTGGCGAAGATAGCTGGACCATGGCAGACAGTAGACATAACTCCGCCGTTAGCCCAGATCTGAGCGGCGATCTTCTGGAGAGACGTCGCAGTGGGATAGTCAATCAGAGCTGCATGTCCAGCCGAGGCGTAGAATAAGCCATACTTGGAGGCATCGAGCTCAGAGGCCTTTGGCATGTTGTCAAGCTTCTTGCGAAACTCGCTGTTGGTGTTGTTCCAGGTGGCTAAATCATCACCGTTGAGGAAGTCGGGCTGTTGAGAAAGCCAGTCAGGTGTGTAAGTGCCAGTCTCGGAAGCAAGATCGACCTCAAAGCCCGCAGCAGTGAGAACATTGTAGGGGTGGAGAGCCTCCGTGATGAAGAGACCAGTGGTCTCCTTGCCATCGAAGAGACTGGCGGAAGCAGAGGTGATGCTAATGAGAGCTCGGCGGGGCAGAGACATTTTCAATGAAGTTTTATATCTTGATATAAAATGATTTTTGATACTGATGAAGAAACGGTTACTTGGAAAAGTTGGTATACTGTTGTGATTGTCTTGAATTGTTGGTGAAGTTCTGAGTCAACGGTGATCTACTCGTCTATATATATGTGTGAACAATTGACCGTATCCTACGGACATGCAGCAACGGATATGCAATCACGGACATACAATACTCTCGAATCACTGGTAACAAAGGAATACTCCGTATGGCATTGATGGTGTTGTGATGCTGACACAAAATGAGTGATTCCTATTGGCTCTATTGTCAACGTGAGCGTCCAGTCTCACTGAGCGTGTGACGTCATTGCTTTGCTTGAAAGAGTAGTCTTATCTTATCTCGCTCTATCGCATCTTATCGAACTCCGAAGAACCTGAGTAATCGTCGGCAACGCTGTGGAGACGTGAGTAAAGGAGTTGCTCCAATTGGTCACACAGTTTGTCAGCTCAAGGAGTCGCCACGACTGGCTCGGATATCACCGAATCAACATTTTTCTTCGACGGAGTCCCGGAGTTGAAAGTCGAGTCATGCACGCCATGACATAATCTGGCTATTGCGCCTTAATCCACCTCAACGTTGACCCTCAAGAAGACCTTGGAAGATAGCGGTGATCACTAATTAAACTTTTCGTTCTTTGGTGTATAAGTAGACCCATGGCCCTAGTCCAAGATGGATTTTCGTATCAACAAGTCCAAAGTATTTCATAGACAGCGATTGCTTCTTTCTTTTGAACCAATACCTTTACTTTAACTTCACAAACCGCCATCATGACTCTTTCAAAGACAGCACCCACTGTTTCTCCTGACAGCAGGCTATTCAAGCCTATCCAAGTTGGCGATGCCAAGCTCGACCACCGAATTGTCATGGCACCTTTGACTCGTTACCGTAATGACGAGAACAATGTCGCCAAGCCTTTTGTCGAGCGATACTACTCCGAGAGAGCCTCAGCTCCAGGTACTCTCGTGATCTCAGAAGCTACTGGTGTCTCAATGCAAGACACGGGCATGCCTCATGGTCCCGCTTTTGTCACAGATGACCAAGTCGCCGCTTGGACGAAGGTCATCGCTGGTGTTCACGAGAAGAAGTCCTTCTGGGCCCAGCAAATCTGGGGTCAAGGACGTGCTTCTGACCCTGAATACATCAAGCAGCGTGGATACAAGTACCGCTCTTCCAGCGCCGTGCCTATCGAGGAGGGTGCTCCTGCTCCCGAAGCTATGAGCGAGGAGGAGATCCAACAATTCATTCGAGACATGGTCGCCACTGCTCGACGAGTCGTCGATGCTGGTGGTGATATTGTTGAGGTTCACGGTGCACACGGATACCTCATCGACCAGTTCACATCCGACTCTATCAACAAGCGTACCGACAAGTGGGGTGGTTCCGTCGAGAACCGTGCTCGTCTCCTCCTTGAGGTTGTCAAGGCCGTTTCTGATGAGGTCGGCTCCAAGCGAGTCGCTCTCCGTCTCTCGCCTTATGCTTCGTTCCAAGGTTCAGAATCATCAGACATCAAGGGACAATACACATACATCATCAACGAACTCAAGAAGATTGGTCCCCTCGCCTACCTTTCTCTGGTCGAGGCTCGTGGTGACCCCGCCAAGCTTCTCGCTCCCGACAACGATCCCTCATCAGAGGCCAAGACCCTCGACTTCATCCTCGAGATTTGGAACAACCTCTCGCCTGTTATCGTCGCCGGTAACTACAGCCCCGAGTCTGCCGCCGAGGTTCTTGACGGTCACTATAGCAAGTGGGACGTTCTCGTTGCCTTCGGACGACACTTTATCGCCAACCCTGACTTTGTCTACCGTGTCAAGCACGGTATCGAGTTGACCAAGTATGATCGTCACACTTTCTACATTCGCGGTTCAGAGATTGGCTATGTCGATTATCCTTTCTCTCAGCAGTATGTTGATGAGCAAAGAGCTTGGGCTGTCCAGAACCTGCCCTCCAACCCCAAATAGATATTTATAAGGAAAAGACGGATGTAGATAGATTACTGGAAAGGTCGTCTCTTAGGAGATTGAATGATTTATGACAAGATATCACAATATAGAGCTTTGAACAAATTATATACCGCGTTTCCTTGATAAATAAAAATTGAGTCGAGAGCATCAATATCGATTCCTTTGCCTGAGAGTGCTCTGTGTATAACACATCTTTTCTCGTTACGTGGTTTTGGCCAACTCATCGAACCAAACTCACAGGGCGCAATTGACATGCGTGATTCAGAGCAACGTCATCATTCGGGATCTCATAAAATCGGAAGCAGGTCCTCCAGACTTTACTCATACAAGCCCACTTCTACATTCACTTACTATTCACAATTACAGAAACCACCATGTCATCAGAACTGCAACTCGAGGGCGGATGTCTCTGTGAATCCGTCCGCTACAAGATCACCTTTCCAGCACACCACGACCTTACCAACGACACACTGGGTTGCATTTGTCAATGCTTCCAATGCCGCAAGCAGACTGGCAGCTTCTTCCTGGCGACGTTGACGGTCCCTGTCTCAGCCATTGAGTGGCAAGGCGACTCGGAAAGCAGAATCAAAAGATACAAGAAGACAGAAACGATCTCCCGAGGCTTTTGCGATACGTGCGGATCGTTTCTCTTTTGGCACCCCGATGGAAAGGACATCAGCATCGCGACTGGCAGCCTTGATCCTGCTTATCTCTTCGGTGAAGGTGCTGAACGTATGGAAGGTCGTGTTCCTACGGAAGGTTACGCAAATCAGATTTTCGGCGGTTGGTTCAATGTCGAGTTTTGTGAGAGTGAGATCAAGGGTGTTACAGACGATATGCCGATTCTTCGCAAGGGAAAGAGATGCCAAGGCGACAGTTCCAAGGTCTCATCATGCAATTAGCCGTTAAGAGCCTAATGTTACTTAATGCTACTGTATAGCATCATCATTTGAGCTGCTTTATTTCTTCATGAACCAGTAAGCTCTGATCGTGGATGTCTTAATCAAACTCAACTATTATCTATCTCTATAGTTCTTCTCATCTTCAGCACTCGCTGGCGGTGATAGAGAACGTGGACGAGGTCGCAGCAGAGGGATCCCCAGCTGTGTATTGATCCGTCGAATCGTTTCTCCAATCTCTGGATAGTCAATCTCATCTTGCGGTCTCTTGTTAAAGATCCGCCATTGGAAGATATCAAGAGGTTTTCGTTCCCAAATATCTCTATAAATATGATCGTGCGTCAGTGCCCTCGGTGCATCCACGCGTACACGATTATGCTTGTCTGATAGTATTGGAAGTGGCGAGGGTAATAACGCCCCTTCTTCTTGAAGAAGGAAGTCAAACAGAGCTTGTTGCTGTTCATCTCGAAGTTGATAGACCCGTATTGTTTGGCTTTTACGACAAGAATGAAAGTAGATGTTGGGGATGTCATTTAAGTCGGCGGGACGTCGTTCAAAAACAGCAACACCACCCAATATTCGATCTTCTGCCCAGTAACCGACCATATCAGCCACACCCTCGGGATATATATCGTCGTCTTGGTACCCGTGGTGGGTAAATAGAGTAGGTCCAGCGGGAATGTCCAGCATGTCGCCGACCAGTGGCAGCCTCCAGTCTGTGACAGCATCAATGTCACCTTCGTGTAGCCGGTGATCCGCTTTGAATAGCAGCACAGCAATCTGATGTAAAGAAACAGCTACCAGTTCTACAAGTCTGGTATTGAAAGCTTTCGAACCAGGCTTGGAAGTTCCAAAGGTCTGGATCGTCTTTGATATAATGTTAGGAGTCAGGCAGCATTTTTGTGGCTCGTGAACTCACATCAGGATCAAATTTGAGCTTTGAAGGTTCCCATTCTTAATAATACTTTTCGGCCAACTCCAAAGCTCCGGGGCACAACCTCTCATGGTCGTCAATAGGATGATCCCCTCCAATGCCAGTAATTCGTCGATCGAAGGCAACATCCGCGATTGGGAGGCCATCAATAATCTGTGCGTAAGTAAATTTCGCTAGTCCTGTACTCAGGACATTCCTGATAGCCCTGTCGAGAGCTTTTCGATGGCGATCAGAAGCGATTGAATGAAAAGCCACACGTTTATTGAACGCATAGCAAGCTACGTCGTGGAGCTTTTTTGTATGCTCCACTAGATCGTCAGGATCCATCGCTGACACGACCCTCAAACTGAGCGGAGAGAAATGGTGAGAGATGTCTGTGATGTCAAGAGTAATTTGGCGGAGGACCTGCATGAGGTAGAACTTTTTGAGTCAAATGTATGCCTGATTTCCAAGGGTTGTATGAATGAGCGCTTCGCCTTGTCTTTTGATTGGCCTTCTACAGTTGAATGCTGGGCAGTCACCAACAGCGTAAGGGAGTAACAGGCCTAGCTTAGATAACCAGGTATATGGCATGAATTGTTGGTTTTCTCGCTCGCGGTCACGACAATCAAGCCTCATGATGTCCAATAGAGATTCAATTTAAGTTTGGGTCTCATCTTAGCCCTAGGGGCTCTTTTATATCCCGACTTTTAAAACCACGGCGAACAGATTACGGCGCATCGGTAGGGTCCCTATTAATTTATTAGCCACAAGTTGATCGACCATCGGACAAGGTACTCACCAGTCTGTGACCAAGTGCTCATCCAAAGCGTCCAACTCTTTCATATCGCTTTCCGAAATCTCAAATCCATCAACGCTTGCGTTCTCGATCATGCGCTTCTGCTTGGTAGACTTGGGCAAAGTAATGAAGTCATGTTGGAGACCCCACCTAAAACAGTGTTAGTCAGTATAGCTTTTGCCTCAGGATCTAAAAGGTCTGTTCTTACTTAACGAATATCTGGGCTGGAGTGACAGAGTACTTCTTGGCCATGTCGAGGATGGCAGGGTGATCCATGCGCTCGGCACGGGCTAGAGGGGCATAAGCTTCGATGGCGATGTTGTGCTTGGCGCAGATGGCGCGGATCCCTTCTTGGGTGTTGAAGGGGTGAACCTCGATCTGGTTGATGACAGGAGGGATACGGGGGTTGGAGGCCATGAGCTCCTCAATCTGGGCAACGTTAGTTATCTGCTGAGGTGTTCAGAGGTAGGGATCATGGACTCACATGAGCAGAGCCAAAGTTGCTGACTCCAGCAGCGCGGATTTCACCTGCGTCGATGGCATCCTCAAGAGCCTTCCAGCTAGTGAGTCTCGCTTCCTTTCCGCCGTAAGGGCTATGTAGAAGGAATAGATCAATGTATCCCAAGCCCGAAGCCTCCACTGACTTCTTCACTGATCGCCTCACCACATCGTACGAATCATCGCAGCTAGCAAGCTTGGAAGTGTACCAGATATCTTCGCGCTTCAAACCAGACTTGTTCTCGCTACTAGCGAGAAAGTCACTGATAGCTTTACCAGCCTGACGCTCGTTTCGGTACATTTGCGCACAGTCGAATGCGCGGTAGCCAGTGAGAAGGCCTTGGCGGACTGCATCGGTGGCTTCCTTGGTGGACATCATGTAGAGGCCGAGCTGTACGCGGGGGATGGTGAGGCCATTGTTGAGCTGTACTGCGTTAGCTAGGATGTTTAAGAACACTTTTCCTCTAAACTTGAAGAAATCAGAGATAATCTGGAGCTCCGAGCCCGTCTAAACTCGCATAGGATGACCAAATTCTTTCGTTCCTTATGCTCCCGGTATTGGTTCTGATATCTTGACGCGGGGTTCATTTCGCCGATTGTGTGTACCATACCTTAGCCGTGGCAGAGAGAAGTGAGGGTTGCGCTGTCATTTTTGCGAGTATTTTGTTATTCATGAATGTGAAAGAAGAAGAAATCGATGGTGTTCAATGATGTCAGGAGCAGTGATTTGAAGAAGTAATGGGTCCGACTTCGCTTGGTGCAGAAGCGGGGATGACGTAGCTCCAACGTCGGCAGATAACGAAAAATGTTAGAGCTTATGGTCTCAGAATAAAATCGGTCAAAACGTGTCATGAAATGACCAATTTATTTTGTCTCTCAAGGTCCCAGCTGTCAACTCATGAGCAACACTATGGAAGACGTTTCAGTTGCACGAATACATTTCTCTACATATCAACTCATTCTGCAGCATGCTCAGATGCCTTTCGTTTCGCAATTATGAAATCACCTATTTACGTCGTCATTTTTCGCGCTTATTGACCACCGATTGTTGTCATCATCATCATCACCAAACCGTCATTATTCCTCTGCAAGCATCTTCTCCACTCTTCTTCCGACAGTGACACTCCAAACGTCAACCTTATTATTCCACAAATTGGTCAGATAGAAGGTAACGGCCATAAGAATAACCCATCCGATTGCATAGCCGCCCATCTTTCCGAAGCTGTCAAAAAGTCGTGGCATGATCCAGAATCCCAGACTGTGCAATACGGGCCCGTGAACAAGATACAGCGAGAAACTGACCTTGCCTAGATATTGTGGGAATCGACTTTCGAGCAGACGAACGAGGACTGGACTGCGCATGATACAGGCGACGAGAAGAACAGCACCCATCGCCTGGTAGAACATCCATCCGGACAGGGGAATGTAGTACCTCGGTACCCAAGTTGAAAGATACGCGAAACCAGGAGTGTACTCGGCACCGGCGTCAGGGTAGGAGAGGAAGTAAAGCGCCAAGACTATACCAGCCCATCTCAGCGCCGTTCCCTTGGTCGTCCGCTGGAAATCCACGCCACGAGCTTTTGCGCCAGCAGCTGATGGTGGCAGATCAGAAGATCGTCGGATATCGTGCTCCGAGAGCAGCATGCCTCCCAAGAATGTTGCCATGTCCCAACGTCCAAAGATCAAGCTGTACGCAGACAAGCAACTACCGATTCTCGTTCGCCACTTGGCCTTCATGAACGCTGTGCCGAGAAGGAAGATGTAGATGAGCATCGAGCCGCGAAGCTCCATTGGAATTGTGAAAGTGTGAGGGTCGTAGCGAGGATGGTAGTGGCCGAAGTTGAAAGGGTTGGCCCACTCGGCATAGGAGCGCGTGAAGTTCTTCATTGCGTATGTCAAGTTGGGGTGGATGAAAGGATGCTCTTCCCACGAGCCTCCCATCTGAACCCAGGTCAAGTTAAGAGGGTTCGTAGCATTGGTGGCATTGAGGGATAGGTCCAAGTCATCATCATAGTAGCTGAGTGATGCCAGTCGCTCCATCGCGGAGGAATCTTTCACTAGCTTTGTCGTGTTGGTGTCGTTCTTTGGGAACTGGGCTTCGTACTCGGATTCCAATGTGTAGAGCTGAGATGGTCCATAAGATCGCGTAGTGTGGTTAACACAAAGCAGCATGTCGGTCCATTCAGTGGTGTTTCCAAGTGGGTAGCCAGTCGTGTTGCGCAGGTATGCGGCGGTCTCGATACCCAGATAGTTCGCAATGCCTGTTGCACCTCTGACAGCAGTTCCATTGACGCAGATGTTGCTCTCGGCTAAATCAGCATGGGTGATAGTGGCATTGATGTAATGCGAGTCAGGGCCCTTGTAGATGGAGAACTCGGACTTGAAGACGCCAACCTGAGCTAGCACAGCCACCAGGAACATGCTGATAGTGGGGGGGATGTAAAGGCGAAAGACCCGCCTGAAGACGGAAGATGCAAGCTTCTGATAAGCAGTATCAAGCTTGCGCTCATGAATCAAGCGGAGAATATGGCGGCAGATGACATATCCCGAGATGGCGAAGAAGATGGCGACCATAGCCCGTCCACGATGCAAGAGACAGATGATGGGGAGCGATTGCCAGCCCCAATAAGGCTCAGGCGCACGTGGGGGAAACGCGCCATAACCGAGCATGATAACAGGCGTCCATGGCCAGAAAAAATGATAGTTGAAAACGAGGAGACAGGCGATACCTCGAAGACCGTCAAGACACTTGATCTTGTCTCTGTTGAGTCGGGAATTTGGTGCTGATGAGGGCTTATCCTCGTGCTCAGAGCGAGGCAGCAGATCCGGCTGTTGCCCTTGGCCCATGATGCCAGACTGAGATGGTCGTGATCTAGCGGTTGGGAGCATTCATTCAGTCAATCGCGCGGTGGTCGAGATGCGCGAAGCGATGCGATGCGATGCGACTGGGGATGATGACGGTCGGATTGATTGAAGGGAGGCTGTACAGAGTGTCCTTGATAGCACCCCTGTCACGATTAGCTAAGGTGAGATCTGCATTGGGTTAGCCGTTTTTGGTGTTGTGCCACACTTTTGCGGAGTCACATCAACGACCGAGATTAATGTAGGGTAACGAATTAATGAAGAACGCGTAATGAACGCGTCGCGTTGAAGCACGATCAATATTCGGATAATACGTATACTGACCGAGAATATGCGTTTTATAAAGACAGATTGTTATGGCGCAGTCACTTTTAATGATAGATGGTCGTTAAATCGCGACGTCGATTGAACGTTGGAAGTTGATTGGGAAAACCGACGGTTATCGTCATGCCCAGCGTGAGTAAGAAAGTTGGGATTTCCGATGACAGATCACCGACGAGATTGCGTGATGATAATGTAAAATTTTCTACTTCAAGTCTTTATCCGTCATGTAAAAACCGTAGTCTGTTGAGACTCTATCTATCTGATAATATTTTCTAATCTTGACAACAATTTACGTGATCTTCTCAGGGCTAAAGTACTTCCAATGCTCCGTCAAGTCATCGTCCAACTTATACATCTCGCCAATGACAGAATCATCTTCTGCGAGGGCTTCGGTGTCGGGCTTTCGCCGGATATTACACTCGCACATGGTCTCGGTGATGTCGTTGATCTTGCCACAAATCTGATCGTTGACCTTGTTCTGGCATTTCCACTTCTTGTGGTCTTTGCGTATAGTTGTCTGTGTGTCAGGCATTTTGAATGTCAAATTTGGTTGACTAAGTTTATATAGTATATAGTAGTATATGAGTGAAAGGTATCTACTGTGCTTTGTGGCTCAATGTTTTGAAATGTTTTTGGTAGAAGATTTTGAAGATTGACCAACGCGACATTTATAGTTGCCCAACGGCTGTGATGTACTGCATTGGATCTTATGACATGAAAAAAGGCTGTGTATGCACTTCCAATGAATCAGAACTCGGTAGAGGTGTTTTGTTACATTGTGTTTAAAGTGATGTCAATGTAGCTCTGCATTATCACTGAACTGCGTCTGTATCTGAGAGGTAGTAGATTGAAAAGATGTACACTGTTATGAATTTCAATTGAACAGTTGTGATCAAGGGAACAGATACCAATGAGCACTTCTTAGAAATTAACAAAAAGATTTGTATTGTGGAGACCTACCTACCTCTGATGCTGAACTGTGAGGTCGGAAAAAATGCAAAAAGAGATGATCCGCCTGAAAGACATATTTGACGTTTTGCCGTCAGCAAGACTCGAACTTGCGTTTTCAGTGCTTCGAAGAGCCACAAACTGATGTACTGACCCCTATACGATGACGGCTTTTTTCTGATTGATGAAATCCTGGTCATTTATTCCACACCATGTCCTTTGACCCACAGCACGAAAAGCCACGACTTCTTCACCGGACAACGGCGGGTCTACGTCGGATCCAGTGAAATAAAGCGACGAACATTTGTCACGAAATACTTGCTCCTATGATTCGGCGGCGTATTGCCTGAGTTGGTCGTAATGTTCAAAGTCGTGTTTGTATTGTGAGAGGATCCAGCCCCACTCGGGCTATCAAGACACTGACATGGTGTGCAGATTCAAAACGATAACTATTGACAAAAAACACAAACGCAGGATCTCATCCATTTGCTCTGTAAATGTGAAACTCGTAGCTATGAGTCGGGGTGTCCAGCAACCCTCCCCAAGCCATGCCTTGCCTGTTCCCCAGCATGCTTACAAAGACCACCCGACTTTGCCTCTGATGAAGTTCACGATATCATCAATTTCATCTGGAATTTTGTACCAGTGGCCCAGTCCTTCATAGCTCTTCCATTCCACGTCGAAGTCCAGTGAGCGTAGGATACGACACGCTTCCTCGCCCAGAGCAGGTCTGATCTTCTCATCCGCACTTCCGTGGCCCATAAACACTGGCGTCGAAAGCGATCCCATCTCCGCAAGATGTTCAGTGTCTAACGAAATCAGGTCTCTGATGTAGTCGTGAACCTTGGCATCGGGAGTGCGTAAATCTGCTATCTCGTCGTCGTCGGAAGTGTCAAATGGATCATCATCCTCGCCAGAAGAGTCGTACTCGTCCAGGTCGATCAAGAAGTCTTTAATTTCCGTAGCAAATGGTAGCCAGCTGCTGATTCCGAAGAACCCTCCGATTGGGAATTCCATCGCAAGCAGGCATACAAGGCCCATGGCACACCCTTGGCTAATTCCACCCAGGATGATGTTCTTATCCGGCACTTTCTTTCGCTCTTCTTCAAGCAGGTCAAAGATCTCGCGAGATGATTCCTCCAAGCCCTGGGTTTGTGTATGGTTGCGGTATGAAGGGTCCTCAAGGCTAGCAATGTTGAACCATTGCGTTAATTTGCTGCGCCGAAAAGCACTCGAACGGCGTTTCTTAGAGGTCGGAAAGATAAATCTCGCGCCAGGGAGAAGCTCAGGTAGCGATTTACCGTCAGAGCAGATGCCAGTTTCGAGAAGCTCGCGGCCGAACTTTTTGCCGTTTGAGCCAAGGCCATGAAGGATAATGAGACTGTGGGTGTGAGGCCCAGTGGGCTCGACGATGTAGGGAGTCTGAGACATGACGAATGATGAATGTTGTAGGCGAAGGTTTTGTGGTTGAGGGTTGGGGGATAAGATGCCTTTAATAAGCACTTGTATTCGCTGTTGTTGGGTGGAATAAGCACGTGTGTTCGATGCATGTAGCCGAATGAATCAATGAAAGATCCACAAACTCAAAGGACGGAATGCATGGGCATTACAATGATACCATAGCACAAGAAGCTGTTTTAATTTATTTTCAAACACCATTTCCTTGAACATAATCTGTTGTCAAGCTTTTGGAAGTCAGGTCTCTCAACGCGTACAGGTCAAATCAACACAACGAATAATAACATCACTATGAATCTAATGATAATGAAGATTCAACAATAGGCTGTTTTAAGAACGGATTGCTTTTAACCAAGGGGCACAGACATTCACGAAGTCGAAGGGAGTGTTACAAGTAGGTACTGACCATTTATTGATAAATCAAGTTTAGCTTATTGCTCTTAGGTGTCACGAGTTCTAGAAGATAAAGAGAACAAAGAAAACCAATCATTCCGCCCGAGCACAGACTTAGTCTGGCCTGTTGGCTTACCAAAACTCGCTGGTTTATAACAAAGGAAAAACAACCCACCGACATGTTTGCCGTCAAGGGCTGTCGCTTTCCGCACTTTACCTACCTGGACATTTTGTCTACTAAGACTGGGAATCCAGTTCCCGAAGCTCTACGAGAGAAGGCTGTATCGGCCAGCAATACCGCTCCAACATTACTGCTGGTCTCGTTAGCATCTTAGTATGGGCAGGGCTCTACACGAGCTTGCCATTGATTTGAAGTTCCCTGAGGAACCAAGCCACTGCGTACCTCCAGATCGCGAAGAACATCAACGACCCATTGCTGACAGTACATGGGAGGAGTTCGCTGCGCCGCAGCCTTAAGCTTTCCGAAGCGATTGGGGGAGATCTCGCAGACGAAATAATGTTTTTCAATGCCACGGCTGTCGAATCTTTTCGGCTGAATGACGACCTCGTATTGCCTACCTTGAGTTGGTCCACCAGTAGAGTGGTACCAGATGGCCTGTTGAGAACCGAATTCATGCACCATCAGGATCCAATGGCGAGGAAGGCCGTCTCCGCGGCCTCCACAGATAGCTACGTAAAGATGATGAGTAGACATACTGAGAATGGGATAGAAATAATGTTGTGATGTGATAATTGTTGAAGAGCTGAGTGATGAACTGGTAGATACGGGCTCTGGAGAACGCTAGAAGCCAGCTTCTATATACTTACCCGAACAACAAGCGCTCAAAGAGCAGCTCCTCGATATTCAGTAGGTCAGATCATCCTTTGTAAGGATAGTTGTAGATAACAAAGGTCTTGAAACATAGCGGTGTTCATGGTGTCAAAGAAATTGATGTTACAGTTAGTCTTGTTCAGCAGCAACAACTATACAAGCGAACATGATGAGTACTACGAGTTTTAGAACAATCAATCTATTTATGAGTACATTGGAAGCCTTCCGTCAGTACTCTTAGGACCTGACAAATGGAGTCAGCCGAGAGCTGAGTTGCAAGAAGGTAAAACAATATCGATCTCTATTGTATCTATTTCTAGACTGCGTTGTAATAGAATGGTTGTCTAAAGCTTGTATCATCACAATGAACTAGCTTAAATGACAATCTAAGCCAGCATAAAGCGACTAAATTATTTCTTCTCTTCTACCCCCGACGGCCAATTCTTCTGACACCCCGTCCGCCTTCCCGCTTGTCACAGCCTCATCCAAATCATCAGTCTGGCCAGTGCCTAATTGCCTGATGACCAACCACGCTGGAAAGATTGAAATAGCCCAGAGCCCAAAGTTCACATACGCACTACCAACTGTCGCCATGACGGGCAGCGCGTTGAGGCCATAGCTCAGAGCCTGCCAACCCGATTCTGTGCCTCGCAATAACGCCGACAGACGTACAGTCTCTTGAGGGCTAGTAGAGATTTCTCCAATAATGAAGAAAGCAAAGTTGTAGTTAAGCTGGAAACCAGTGACAAGAAACACGAAGACGCCGAATGCGGCTCCGAAGCCAGGGTCGCTCCAGTCGTAGAGAGCCCCTTCACGATTGAACTTGGTGACGTTGACTGTCAACCAGATCCACCATCCTCCTTGTAGGGTCATAATAACAGCATATGCCCATCGTGCACGCTTCTTGAGAGTGAACTGGCTCTGATCCAGCCAGACTCCAAGCAAGTTGCTTGCAACAATCGCGACAATGCCAGACACGAAAGAACCTAGTGCTCGAGCTCGTACGCTGAACCAAAGAGCGATGTAGGTAAAGAATACTGATTCCGAATACACGCCCTGGCCAATCCATAAGATGAGCAGAAGAAACTCTTTCTTGAGGAATGTTCGGGTAGTGGCTTTGAACTCTTTCCATGGATGATCATGAATGCTCATATCAACCTTCTGGCCGTCGGACCGCTGCACCTTGGACGGTTTGTTGAGGAGGAATGCGATAAAGGGACCCATTGCCTGAAGTGCGATGAAAATCAGATAGACCTTGTATGAAACCTTGCCCGCTTCATTCCGGTCAATATTAAGGCCGAGATTAATCGCACCGCCCATTATCTGGCTGAATCTGGTAAAGGAAAGCCAATATGCGACCATGCGCCCTCTATTCCGCGGCTCAGGATATCCGATTGCGATCGCAGCTTCAGCTGACCAAAATATTCCCGCCGAAACACCACAGCATGCCGCTCCGAAGATAACAAGCCACTCGACGCCATACCGATTGTTGAGATACAAGCCTGCGCTGTAGGGCGCAAAGCCAATAGTGCCAATGACGAGTGCGCCTTTGATACCGATGTATTTGACGATACCGCTCGTGAACCAGCTGCAGGATGTTAGTGCGGGGTTCGAATAAGTGAAGCGGGTAAAGTTACGTTTTGGAAAGGTCTGGCGAGAAGCTTCGATGTTGATGGCATCGTCGGTGTGCTTGTTCTCCGAGTCAGACATCTTGACGACGAAGTTGTGGTGTTGACAGAGTTAGGTAGTGTTGAGGCAGAATGCTTCCCACAAGTAAGGTATAACCGCTTATCTCGAACAATGCGGAGAAAAGAGATAAGTGCGATAGAAGGATTGTGTGACAGGTTCGAGATAAGGCGTGCTAATCGACCCCGCGATTTGGGTATCGTCGCTCGTTCGCGGTAGATCGCCAAGGATAGATAAGAGAAGTGTAAGTTCTTGATTCGCTGCCAGCGATGGCGATCATCATGTGTAGTATTGTGCCACCGACCATGGGTGAGCAGCCTCCAGGTATCTCGTCGTGTTCCATGACCCCAGTCTTCTTTACATTGGTCTCAGAAGCTGGACCTTGTTTTGTAAATGATTCAAAACCAGCAACTGTGTGGATATCCGCGGATGTTAACGCATAAACTTGTCTAGGTATTCATTGAATGGCTCTTCCATAGCAAGAAGCTCCATCAATTCCTCTCTGATCCAAGCTAGGTAGTCTCTTGTTTTTAAGCGGCTGAACTCCGCGATGCATCGCTCGGTAGCCTCCAATCCAACACACACTGGACACATGAGAAGTGTAGTAATAAAGTAGCGGACCTGTGTAAAGTTTTGTTGGCCGGGGATTTCTCGAGGGAGTCTGCGCAACACATTACGCTTGTTGGAGCAAAGATCGCACCTGCCACCCTCGAGGTGCTTAATGAAGTCAGGAACCTTAATCTCAACGTGAAGAGATTTGATCTTAGAGCAGAAGATTCGAGTAGGAATCTCCCAATGATGGGATACGTCGTCGTCGAGATGAAAGGGATTAGGCAGGTCACAGAAGGGCCAATCCGGTCGGGCCAAATACTTGTTAGCTTCTTTAACCTCATCTTCGGTTTTGAGCGTTCCGAGCGAATTCCACCGGTTGATTTTGTTACATGCGAGCGTCTGGGCCGTTGCATCTCCCACTTCGATATGACTAGCTCGTAAAAGAGCGAAGTCGTGACTGCCTGCATCGTTGGTTATCAAGTCGAGGATCATGTGCCAAATCTCGAGAGGGAATGTCTTCCGACCGCTGGTTTTGCTGGTAACGAGTCCTGGATTTTGAGCTATAAGACTTTCGATGTAGGCAGGGCCATATAGCGTCTTGTCAAGAATCATCATGGGTTTCCACTTCGCGAGATCCTCGGCCTCATCTCCACAGACAGGTCGCATTCTGGCAATGTCGGCTGTTCTCCTGTGGGTTTTGTTGGATTGATTTGATCGGAAAGGATGATGGGCGGCTTGGGTGAACACAAGAGGATGTGCAGGAAGGATGGGAAGAAAAGTTTGCGATGACTGATTTCAGAAAAGAAAGGACCTTTTAAGGAATCCTAGAACTGAAAGTCTATCCAAAATGCATTTTGAAAAGTTTTTGCCATTAAGCTTTCAACTTATGATGGTCTAATGTTTACATTCAAGCGTTTTCTCTTATATGTACCCAAGTACGTGTATGCTTGCTTGATCGAAGAGTATACTGGTCGACGGAAAGATCATCCTCCAGAGCTAAAGGTGCCAAAAATAGATTGAACTGAGTGACAGCCTAAACTGGCATTCTCTCTGCATCGAACGTTGCAGTGGTCTTTGGCTGTTACTGATTAATTGGGAACCTTATCTTCAACAAACCCAGGACAACACGATGTTTTTGATTGTCCAAAACGACCCATGGAGACGAGTCACGAGAACGGTTATCCATTGAAACTCCTCTTGTATTCAGTAAATGGTTAGAGCTCTGGCGAGGCTGGCTATCATCTCTAATTATCTCACATTTCAAGTCTTCAAACTAATCGACTGACGCGCTGGATTTAGGCAGAGCATTTTGTGCAGCAGCCCGAACCTTATGTTAGGTAGGGTAGGGCGGAAAGGGAAAAAAAAAAAAAAAAAAGGTTCCGCGCAAGCATGGAGTTTTGATGAGTTCAAGTATTAAGTTCTTGATGAAAACCTTACATCGGCGCAATATACTGGAATCATTTCGAGAACGTCCCGATATACGCTTGGCTAGAGAAATTGAATTATAAGGCTGATATTCTACTAGGTAGTTCATATCGTTGTATGCTGCAAAGCTCATGTTCAGGTTTGTTCAAATATTTGGCCGGAGGGACTGACGGACCACTCGAAAACATGTCTTTCTAGTTGTCTTTACTGGTGCAAGCAACCCAACGCTCACTAATACTTTATCGAATGAAGACAAATAAGTGAAAGTAAAGACTGGGAAAGCAGGGAAGGAAGATGGTGAAAGGGCGCAACCTTGGAAACACGGAGTGAGAGGATGATTTTTGTGACATCTTTTGATATCAACAGGAACAGAAATGAGGGATCCTCAGACTGTAGGGTGGGAATGAGAACAGTTAACCATGTATATCGTGCACATCAGAAGAGTCGCTGGTTTACACATCTTGCCTTTCGCCATGGCGAGCACAAGAGCCCTTCACGGACACTGTCCTTGGCTAACCGCATATTTGAACTATACTTCTATGTATGGCGACGTATATGTAGCACTTTGAAGCCATGAAATACAGCCAGTAGCAAGACTGTTGAACATGCCGTGGAGCGTCGACTCCGTCGAGAACTGCCATAGCCTTTCGAGTTCGTCATATCTTCAGTCTCTCAAACAGGCAGAACCGGAGACCCGAAGATTTAATAAGAACAAGCTGACCATGACAAACAAGTTGGACAAATATTTTAGGTAATGCTATCTCACATTGTGACCCTACCTTACCCTATCCCCTTGAATACGGCCCGTTTAAACAAGCTTAAAAGGCCTCTGCAACGAACAGCCCCATACCGGAGAGAGTCTCTGGGGTGCATTGCGGGTTAACCTACCAGAACGCAAAGATTCAAGACGTTTTGAGATGGGTGAAGGTTCCGGGGTAGCTTCAACGTGGTAGGAGAAGTGAGAGCAAAGATCGGTCTGACCTTCGCGAAACATGTGGTCCAAACTCATTATTCATAGATTAGTCAATGAGATAATTAACCCCACAGATAAGCGATTCATGGGCGCAGATTGTCGTCGTGGAGTGAGAGGAAAAGTCAAATTTTGATCATGAAAATTTTATATGGATGGTGATCTATAAAAGAGGTTTGGACCCCGGGTCTTTTCGACGCCACGCGATGACTTGCAGATCGGCAATTGAAACCGCGACACCGACTGCGCACCTTTTTCTTCTTTTCAAGATTGGGGAATCTCATGGTCTTGTCCCCCAAAGTCAATCTTTTTGGGGCCCCGGAGTAATCTCGTTGTCCCGGCAGGCTCTCGACTCGTTCTCGACGGCTATAGAGCGGAATTCGATATTGGCGAGTTATTGTTAGGATATCATAACGTGATGGATATCCACAGGCGGTTGGATGACGGGGTCCACAGCTGACATGATGCATCCAATGGCACGTTTCATCAACGTAAAAAAGAACCAAATGCAGAAAGGGTCAAATGTCACTCTGGCCCACAACCGGCAGATATTTCCACCACCTTACGATATTGGGTAAGGCCCCCAGTCTAGAAGGGTTTTTTTCTTAGCAGGGACCGCCAGCCGCCACCACAGCGCGGCTCGTGAACACCCTTCGGGCCTTTTGGTCACTAAAAGTTGAGATTGGATCAGGAACAAAAACCAGTTTCTATTATGCACTCGAATCATTATTCCTGTACCGGCCCGGTCTACGAGACGTTAACTCCGTTGATCGGAATTTAAATCTATTACGAGTTTAAATGTCATAAAAACCTGGAGTAATAGTAACAGGTTACGCCTATCTAATCGTCTCGTGTCGTGACGTCCCGGCCCCGACGCGCCGGAGGTGGATGTGGATACCGGATACACCGAAAAACTGCGCTGCGCCTTGGTTATTCATTCTCGTCATTCGCGTTATCAGTGCAATTGCCGTCGCCGCCCGTAAGAAAGCTGTTCTAGCCGTTCGGATCGGCCTTCCTTTTAAATAGATTACTGCTGCCTCACTTTTTTCTTCCAGGGTTCTGTCCAATCTCTTCATATAGTATACCTGTACTCGTCTCCCACCTTTGACCATCTTTTGGTCATCACATGAGTGCCAGTCAATCTTCATCTTCCTCCCATCCTCCTCCTACCGAACGCACATCTCTACTACTACCCTCCGACCCAATGACTTCAACAAAGGCCAAGGCCGACAAGCCCGTCAACATGATGGATGATCGCCACGACCCTGAGGCTGCCGACGATGTCGAGATCTCTCAGCAGAAGCAGCTTGCCGCCCAGGGCAATGCTCACTTCCACCGTCTGGGCTGGAAGCGTCTCGCCATTGTCACCATTGTCGAGGCTGTCGCCCTCGGCGCTCTCAGTCTCCCTTCAGCCTACCACACCCTGGGCATGTTCCCCGGTGTCTTCCTCACAATTACTCTCGGCCTTGTCTCCATTTACACCAGTTACCTCGTTGGTCAGGTCAAGCTCAAGTTCCCTCACATCACCTCCTACGCCGATGCCGGACGCCTTTTGCTCGGTCGCTTTGGCTACGAGCTCTTCGGTCTCGCTCTTATTCTCGAGCTTGTCATGGTTGTCGGATCGCACGCTCTGACTGGTAGCATTGCGCTGATTGACATCAACGGTGGACACGTCTGCTCCATCGTCTTCTCCGCTGTTTCTGCCATCATTCTGTTCATCCTCGCCATCCCCCCATCTTTCACCGAAGTCGCTATTCTTGGATACATCGATTTCGTTTCCATTCTCGCTGCCATTGGTATTACTGTCATTGCCACCGGTATTCAGGCTAGCGACTCCACTGGTGGACTTTCTGGCGTTGAGTGGTCTGCTTGGCCCAAGGAAAACCTTAGCTTCGCCGAGGGTTTCGTCGCCGTCAGTAACATCATCTTCGCCTTCAGTTTCGCCATTGGTCAATTTTCCTTCATGGACGAGATGCACACCCCAACCGATTACATGAAGTCCATCTACGCCTCGTGCTTCATGCAGATCACCATCTACACTCTGACTGGAGCCCTTTGCTACGCTTTCATCGGACCCTCCGTTCAGTCGCCTGCCCTGCTGTCAGCTGGACCACTTGTGTCCAAGATCGCCTTCGGAGTCGCCCTTCCCGTTATCTTCATCTCAGGTTCGATCAATTCGACCGTTGCGCTTCGATATCTTCATGGACGTATGTTCAAGGACTCCATCCTTCGATATGTCAACACCCCCATGGGCTGGGTCAGCTGGATCTCCCTCGCGGCCGTCTTCACCATCATCGCTTGGGTCATTGCCGAGGCTATCCCCATCTTCTCCGACTTGCTCTCCCTTGCCTCGGCTCTCTTCGTGTCCGGTTTCTCTTTCTGGATCCCTGGTGTTATGTGGTTTGTCTTGCTCTGCGAGGGCAAGTGGTTCGAGAAGAAGAACCTACTTTTCAGCTTGGGAGCCATCCTCGCCTTCATCATCGGTATTGTTACCCTTGGTGCTGGTACTTATGCTACTATCAAGGATATTGTAAGTTGTCCAAAATCACCAACCTCAAAGAGCTGTTACTAATGTTTCTTCAGATTGACGTTACAAGTGCCGGCGATGCCCACTCTCCATTTGCTTGCCGATCAAGCTAGATTATGATTTGAACTGCGATAGATGATAAAAAGCGTTGCTGCATTTAGATATATTATGTACATTACCTAATTCCACACTATTCTCGACTTTTCACACAACTGGCCACGAATACTATGTGAAGAATTTCAGAACATGACTGCGTGTATACATTTGGACCTGAACCTTCTGGCAATAGGTTTGTATCTGTGGTTGTTTAATTGTGTTGATTTGAACTGTACGACTTGCTGACTGGCCTTCAAAAACCTTAAATAGACGATTTGCCGGAGTAACAAATGGGTATTAGAAGAACTTTTGAAGGCTTAGGCTCCATGCTTAGGATAAAGTAGCACAAGTGCTTGTCTAAGCTCATAATTGAAGACTGTAAGAAGAAGCATCGATTTGGTGCATTTGCCTACGAATTCATCATGAAAGAGATAGAAGAAGCCCTCAACTTAGGATATCCAAGTTATACAGTTCTTGTTAGAAATAGTAGATTCTGGACCTGATCCCGATATCCTGCACAGATCGAAGATAAAGGCCCCCATCATCAAGCGTCATAAAGCCAACTCCACGGTCGTTGAAGGTCAGTTTCTCTCGCTCTTGGAACCCAATAGCTTTGAAGTATATCTCAAGTTATGGCAGGCAAAGTAAGGAGTACAAGCAATGCGCTGGATAGGGTATAATTTTCTACCACCGCCGCCAATCCTTTACCCTCGTTTCTAATCCGTCCTTGCCCCGTGTTTGTGGAGGACTCCTGAAACCTTGACTATCGGTTTTTTGTTGGCCCCTGCTGCGGTCATGAGACGTGAGAATCATTTCATTTCGTGGATTCTCAAGGAACGTCGAAAGCGCGCCAAACCTAGCGGAGGTCCTGGGCTCTCCCGGCCAAAACCTTTGCTCCGGACAAACGGCCGAAGCACATCAACACTCCGACATCAATATCCGGGAGTACAAATACCACCAAACGACTTTGAGTAACCACTGCGACCCCGATTGGGAGTCACCGGAGATTCTAGACGCTGGCGAGCTTAAGGAACGCTAGGAACATGCAGACAACATCCTCTGGAATATTCAGGGTATACCAGGCAACGAGAACTTCCTGTTCAAGCGTTACTGCGTGGCTGCCATTCTGGTAGCAGACATATCTGCTTTCGAAGACAGTGGATTGCTATCTTTGACCCAAGACGCTCGTCAACTAGTCGAAGGTCAGGAAAGCATGTCCGACTGGGCCCTTCGAGGTGAGTATCGGTGCTAGCTCGAATGGTATGTCTGGGTGTCAGAAGAATCGGCAGCCGAGAGCATAAGAGACGAAATAATTTGGTAATCTTATGCTAGCATTTAGGCTATTTTATTTTCATAGTCTAAGACTTCGAGGACAATTTTGTGATACCCACCTTGGTAGTTCGTTGCTGACGTAGTATGCAGTTCTGCAAAAGGCGAAACCCAAGCCAACCCGAGTGAAGAACCAACGAGACCTTGCTATACAAAACACAGTAGAAGTGCAACGAGAACAGCAAAAGCAGGCGCAACAGAAAAGCTAACTCAAACAACAACAACAACACGCGTACCGCCTTACGATGTGTGAAAGGCATGAGACAAAAGCTGAGGCCCCATTTTGTCTTTCGCTTTCGGCAGCTAATTCTTCATGCCTTGACCATTATTAACACTGCAACGGATTCTCATGACTTGGTGTTTGGCCCATCTAGATGAGAAAGCGGGCCATCTCGTCTATGATACTGACAACATGCACTTAAACTTGAGGCGTAGAAGTAATGTTTGCACGTGCATCTAAAGGACATCATACTGCTAGAATACAACCTTGCTGCCGATTATCAATTTGGGGAAAACTGAACGGAACGATCTGATTGATACATACGATCTCAAAAGGACTATCTCTTAATTACATTCTTAGATATACAACAACTTCAAAGTTCAAAAGCACAATACCAAGACTAGGAACAAGAACAGCAAGCTCGCCATAGCCTACTTCATATCCCATTTTTGCTTTAGCGAGCAGATGGGTACAGCCACTCTTGAAAGCTAGACCTGCGTCGTACAGGCGAGCCGCTCGAGCCCTCACTTCCGACGCTGGCTCGACGGTCGTTGCTACTTCGTCGCACCCAAGTATTGGTCCAGTCGGAACCGGTCGCGGGCGTGGTAGTGGTCATTACTCTTTGCTTGTAAGCTATCCACCGCAACAGTCAGCACGACATCAGCAAGGACTTTGGGATGGTAATGACATACAAGTGGCATCGTTTCTATTGGGATTGTCAAGAACAGCCTGGAGCTTAGCTCTAGCTTTCTCTGCCATTGTCTGAGGTGCCATGTTGCTTTGGTGAATTGATGAACTGATACAAAGATGCTGAGTATGATTTGTTGATAGGAAAGGATATCGGCATTTCAAAAGAGGGGAAACACATTCTTATTAGGAACTCACCTCGAGACCTCGTGACCTTCCGTCATTCTGAGGAAATTGTAAACAACATTTGTCAGCTCTTGGGTTGGAGTGTAGCCAGAGTTGCCTCTTTGGGTATAAGATAGACCATCACCCACGATGTCTTGTGCCATCAACGTCAGAAACGCGGGGTAGCTCAATATCAACCAATTGGCCTGTCGGCTTTCTTTTACTGGACTGCACAGGTTTGCGATGTCACCCGCCTTCGTCATTTCCGATGTTGAAGATTGTGGGCTTGGGTGTTGCTGTGGAGGAATCGGATTGCAAGTCCCTGGGGCCTAAGCAGGTGGAGGAGAATCATCCTCCAGGACTTAGGGTGCCAGAATAAAGCAGCTCAACCTTCAATCTAGTTTGGCATAAATTAACTACTTTACTTTCTCTCTTCTGCTTCTAGTAGCTGATTCCTCTAATGACCTGACTTGGAGTTTGTAAGGGCGCACGAGACAGAAGGGCGATGGCTAGTCTGAACCAGCAGAGGGAATAAGTCAATTGTATCGTTTATAACAAAGCCAGAGTCAAACGTCTGTCGGAGAGTGAGATGGTCAATCATCACTGTTCAGGCGGCCTCGGAATATTTACTTCACCTTTCGGCAGCTGGATTACTCAATTGACTTCTCAACATGAATAGGTGTATATTGGTGGCATTCTTAGGTGTAGTACAAGAATATAGATAGTACAGTGCTGCAAAAGTCAATCATTTTCAAAGTCAGGAAAGCCTTAATATATCTTGTTGGCTATGGGAAGCTTTGCTAGAGCCTGTAAACAGCAGTTGTCATGCTCGGTTTGAATCTTGACACCGATGTTACCCAGACATCAAATAACCTTGAATAGATGAGAAAGGACGAGATCAGTATCTGATAAGCCTCAGTTCTACTTTCTCCTCATAACTCAACTCCGGATAGTCGTCCGATGCACTGTCCGAATCCTCTTCAAGGTCTTCCAGGAATTCTCTACGTGCCATTTGGGCCATGCCGAGTGCGGTGGGTACGAAAATACTCCAAAAGGTGTCTTCGACCCAGTATTCCCATGAATCTTCAGGAGGCTGATATGTGAAGTATGTCTAATTCATCAGCTCTAGAATGAGCAACAAAAATAAGACCGGGCGCCTCCATGCGGAAGTCGAAGGCGGCAGTGAGTTTGGAACCATCTCTCCAAGATCACCAAATAGGGCCTGAAACTCTTCTGTGTAGCGTTCCAACCTTTCATGTTCGTCCATGTATGCGCGGAATGTAGATATGCGCCCGATTTGCCAGGTCATCATACGGTCCCAAAGCGTATTAACCTCGAAGATTAAGTATTCGTGACCTGTAAACAACGGGTCGCGGACGCGGTCATGGCATTCCAAAATGTCCTCCGTCAAACGACCCCCAGGATAATAGCAGATGGACTTAATACCAGCAAATGCAACCATTTGAGGCCTTTTTGCACAATACCGCAGTAGGTTGGCAAGTTCCAAAGCATTTTTGAGTAGCAACTCGCCTTGGTAATGACCTGTTGACGTTTCGAAGTTCTTGTGCATTGCGTCCCAGGCTATCAGCATACCATTCGTCTTCCGTTGTCGATAAAAGATAGGTGAGGCTTCGCACAGACTTTTGACATGGCCGCGCCAATCTAGAAAGGTGATAATTGCCATCCTCAACTCAGCGGGGAGCTTGTTGAAGGGATCTATGCCGGTGGATGTAGGCTGTGACTTCTTGGGTGGCATGGTCGATGGTTGGGTAAGCTCATCAGACCAGCCAGAGGCTTTTGGTAAGGTAGGCATCTCCATCATTTATGGTGCGCAGAGCTGTGTATAAAGTGGACGCAAGACCATTGTGATTAAATGGAGGAAAGAATCTTGCTGAGGAAAATTGCAGGTGGAGAATGCCACTAGATATTTATATCCATGTTGTCCTTTTTAAGTTAGAGTTTTGGATGTACAGTGATTCGTGCATTTGACTGGCTATTGAGGTTGCTTAAAGGCAACGTCGGCAGCATCAACCTTTTAATTCTCGATTCTGATGACGGAGATGCTGTCATCGCCAAGACGGCTCATCCAGACACGCATATCGTCTCTCTCACCATTACGGATACTGGGAGTGGGTTGGTTCGGCGATTTCTACATCGGCAGGTGGGTGTCAGAAGAATTGACCTCTAAGGCTTAGGCTGTAGAAATAAAGCAGCCTAAACCCTAGTCTAAGTTTATCATAAGGTGACTAAACTATTTCGTCTCTTGTGCTATCAGTGTCCAATTCTTCTGACACCCTGACGATCGGGCAATCACGCCGTGCCAAGCGAACAGCTCCAGCCGAGGACCCGTAGCCTACTTAAACGGCCCTTTAGCTTGATAGAACCAACAGTTGTTGGTTCAACTAACATGATCCTAGCCAGCATTTGCGGCACGGACCTGGTATGATGCCTAAAATGTTCCATAATAAACCCGAGGCTGACCAACAGCTGCTCATCACTTAAATGAGACAATCCTATCATGGAGAGCGACTTAAACACCGCATTCCCGTTCCCGGGATCTCAGTTCTTTTGTTTCACGCCATTTCACTCTTTTAACCATGGCGAGGCTCATTTTTGCGTATGTCGCTCTTTTTCTTTGGGTGGCTCTGGCAGCAGCTCAGTATGACTACAACCACGTTCTGAAGGGTTGTTATCAAGTCAAACCACACATCTCATGGGCCGGAGGATATGCACGGACTCAACAGGAGCGCGAGAAATGCGCGATTGTTTGTTCTCAAAGAGAAGAAACATTCATTGGTTTTGGAACCACCAACTGTTTCTGCGGTAGGAGAGAACCGCCGAGTGACAACAAGGTCGACATCAGCCGATGTGAAGCCGTCGGTTTGGATGGTTGGAACGCACCCAAGACCAAAAAGTCGGACTTTGTTGAGGAGGAAGAGGTGCTTCTTATCTTCGACATAACCACCCCCCGCAGCAGGCCCGTCGGATGTTTCCAAGGCCTGCCCGACGACGTCCATCTTACCAAAGATGCAGTTACCAATTCAGAGCGTCTTGCTTGCGCCAAGTCATGCAGCGAACAAGGTAAAGCAGCCGTCGTCTTTGCTGGTAAATTATGTGGTTGCACTGATTCTCCTCCGGACACTTCGAGTCGAGTTGAAGACATCAGCTGCGTTCTGCAATCATCGAGGAGCCCATTTCGTTTCGACCAATTCTACAGCGTATGGAGCTCAGGGAGTCGTTTCGATATGAGCGGATACAAACCCAAGATCAATGGAATTCTTCCATTTGAGATGGCCGGAGTGGTTGGCCTACCATTTGAAAAAGAGGGAACAACCAGCGACCTTTCTGAACAGTATGAAGGCCCCCGACAAGCCTGCTACAGCAGTCCACCGGATGATAAAGACAGCAAGTTCGGTGACTTTCATTATAATAGTCCTACCGAGTGCCATAGCTTTTGCGAGCGCAATGGCTTCAAGTACATCTTTTTGCAGAATACGACCTGCCGGTGCTCGAATACGTACCCACCTAAGGCGGATGTATTACCCAGTGGGTGGTGCAACCGGGAATGCTCTCAAGGTTCCCTCGCTCAGTGCGGAGGTAAAGAAGCCTACAGCGTCTACAATCTCAAGACCCGGATGGATCCTGCCGCTCCGGTTAAACCTCTCAAGAAACAGCCTGGGAAGTGCTTCTCCATACGTCCCACAAACGCAAAGCAGGTCTGGGTCATGAACGGTCAGGAGGAATGCCTTGAACGTTGCAAGGAGATCCGTGAGCCCCTTGCGTTGATGCATGGCTCCCGATGTTGGTGTGCCTCGAAATATCCTCATACAACATACTCTTTCGACCTCGACTTTTGCGATCTGCCCTGCAAAGACGATGAGGGAACGTACTGTGGTGGAAATCAGGACCGTAGGCCTTATTACTCAGCCTTCCGCACAGGTTTACCGGATCGTGTCAAGCACGAACCTTGGCAGAGACCTTTTGACGAGCCGGTTCAAAATGAGGTCACCTGGCATGGGTGCTGGAACAAACCGCCAACTAGGCGCTACGGGCCATCTTTCGAATCCAACACAGGCACGGACTGTGCCAATTTCTGCCACAGGAACGGTTTCCCCGTTGCCGCTGTACAGGACCATGACTGCATCTGCGGCGATTCTTATCCTCCCCTTGATCGAAGAAGCCTGGAGTCCTCTTGTGACACTTCATGTCCTGGCGATGCGTATGCTACCTGCGGCGGACCACAAGCCTGGAATGTCTTGAACACGGGACTAGAGACTGAGGTTCCTTATGATGAGTCCGATTCCGAGAAGAAGAATTCCGAAAGTGGTACTGTAGATCAGAAGGTGGCGGGGCCGGACCTCTTGGGCTGCTACAACACGCATTTCATCACAGCTCGCGATCGCGTATACCTTCGTCACGATCAAGTCAAGGGATGCGCCAGAAGGTGCAAAAGCAGAGGAAAGCCCATTTCAGCTTTGCAGAAGGACACCTGTCTCTGTGCCGATGCGCTCCCGCATAAAGACAGCCAGGTCGATAACGTCGAGTGCGACACTCCTTGTCAAGACCCTTCCAACGAAAAATGTGGTGGGCCACGATACTGGAGTGTCTACAACTCGGGACTGCAAACCTCCCTTGCCACTGATTTGGGTATGAAACCAGCATATGGCTGCTTCAAGTACCTTCGATATGCCGACGAAACTAACAAGCTCGTCCGTATTCATCTTCACGGTTCTGGTGGCAATCGGAGTGGTGACTCGTGCACTACGCGATGCGCTGAAAAGGGCTTCCCCGTCGCTTTACGACTCATGTCAGCATGCTCTTGTTCGCACGAGTTGCCGGTTATGAAGTATAATCTTCCCAGCGAGTCGTGCTCTTATAAGTGTCCCAAGGATCCCCTTGAGATGTGTGGAGGTCCTGGTTCTGCCTACACGGTCTATAAAACCGACGCCTACGTTCCTGATCTTCACACAGAAGAGAAGGCAAAGGACGAGAAGCACAAGGGTAATGACCCCGGTGCTTCCCCGGACAGCAGACCGCAGTGTTTGGAGCCTGCTTGGGAGAAAGCCTACGATATCTTCAACGTGGTTTCGGACAAGGCTGCTGGCCTCGCCCAAAAGATCCAGGATGGCTTCTTTTGGGTCCGCGATAAGGGGCAGGAACTGTTCGATATCTGTCTGTGGAACATCATCGTTTTCTTTTCTAATATTATGTATGGCTTGGGACTGTGGTCGAGCGAGGAGAATATTGACCTGTAGCAACGTTTTATCTGCAATTCTTTTATGTATATCCGGCAAAGATTAGACTTGTGAATAGATCAGACTGGATTCAGATAGTAAAGACAATCTGACGTAACACCGTCCGTTCTACGACATTCAAATATGACCTGAAATCATCATTCCTAAAACCCAGACATCTGCTAATAAAAGAGCTTACAACCCAATTCCAATATCATCAATCAATTATCCAACGAAACTCTATCCATTTCCACAAGATCAACATTCCAGTTCGCCTTGTAGCAGCATAACGAAAAATAGATCCCAATCAACATAGTCCTTATATAGGCACTAGCGCCGAAGGATATCGTTCAATCATAAGTAGGGAAACACCCTGCTCAATGTCCAGTTCCATAGTTCGATTGGGCATTCGACAGTAGTCGCTCTCTCTCATCATCGGCCTTCGCCTCGACCTTCTTCTCCGCAAAGATTCTACCCTTGACGGCGACGAATACGGTCAGGATGATGCCAACAAGAGCTCCTGTGGCACCCAGCGTAGCATTGATAGGAACTGGGTTATCGTGTAGAGGGCCGTGAGTGAGCGCATCGAGACCAGACTGGGCAAGTTGAGTAATTCCTGACACACAGGTGATGGTTCCGTAAATACGTCCGAAAGTTGCAAATCCAAACACTTTGGTAGCGTAGTCACTGTGATGGAATTAGTATTGAGATCGGTTACGGAAGAGAAGAAGACGACTTACGAGATAGCTGAGTAGTAGAGAGGTCGGAAGAAGACAAAAGCCACAACAGTGAAATAGCCAGCCCACATGCTGGAAAGACAGTTGAGAACTCCAATGACAACGATAAACACCGTCAGAACGCTAAAGGTAGCAGGAACACTCAAGTTGTTGAGTAAAAGTCCAATAAACGGCGTCGAAGCGACTCCTCCCACAGGCAACGCGATGTCGAAAAAGTCGTTGATGCGCTCGGCAGCCTTATCAGAGCCCAGCATGTATCGGTACTGAGATCTAACACTGGCAATAAAGTAGTTCATACGAAGCATCTGCAAGATCGTTAAGAGCAAGATGAGGATGAACCAGGGCGACATCATCTGTCTGTGAGCAGGAACACCGTGTAAAACTCCCCAAACACCACTTGTTTCTTGTCGGTCCTCTTCTTCCTTGATGCGCTCTCCTCGTTGTTCTCTGTCGCCAGCAATTTGCTCAATCTTCTCAATCTTGGCCTTTCTTTGATCGGCACGTGCGCTTCGAACACGAGTTAACTCATTGGTGTCGTCAATCTCATCATCTGACGCGTGAACATCGCGACTGCGGTCTTGAGCCTGTTCGAGCTTCTGCTCCAGTTGAGGCAACGAGTGGTACGAGTGAGCCGGCATCCAGAGTAATTCAGCTAGGCAGATGAGCGCTGGAACGGAGATGTAGGCGAAGAAGAATTTCTCGAGGGAGAATGCGCCGTCGGAAGCTTCGTATGCCATGCGGTAAAATAGGAACACAGCTGCGGAAGCGTCAAATGCACCGGTGACGAGAGCGACGATTAATCCGGAATGTCTGGGAAAACAATTTGCCAGCTCAAAAGACGAGACAAAGAGGAACGTGCCTCCGAAGGCCAAGAGGATGTTACCAATCAGATAACCGTGTAACCCGGGAATTGAGAATGACAGAGCCATCATCAAAGAGCCGAGGGTTAGCAGAAGACTGGAAACTAGCCAGCATGCGCGACGGCCGAAGCGATCAAGGGCAGCGCCTGCAAACAACGACGAGACGTTGGCAGAGATAGACGCCGAGATAAAAAGCAGATTCAATCGCATATCCTGCGCAGCGCAAGGGATCTGGAAGTCTGGCTTGTGCCCGAGTTGTCGCTGGTCATCTTCGCAGAGTTCAGAATAAATGCCCTCCGAGATCAAGATGGGCTTCAATGCAGCGAAACCAAAGACGATACCAGCTGCAAGCCAGCAAGTTATTATACCAGTCGCGACTTGGACTACCAACAGTCAGAACTGCACTCAAGTCGAAAGGCTGATCTCCCGAAACTTACCATACCGTCTGAGGTCGGAAACCTTGTAAGCGGCGAGATGGGGCAATTTCTGTACAATCTCAACGGGCGCAAAGCTCAAACGTCGCCATTCGGATCGATCGGGAAAGGATTCGTACTCAATTCTATCGGGGACGAGGATATTTGGCGTTCCGAAACCGGGTGAGATGTTTTGATGTGTTGGACCTTCATAGTTGGGATTCGCTGGGCCTTCGTAGTCGAATCCCTCTGTTTGGGTCACATGCTGAGCGAGAGACATTTCCACTACCTATTAACAACAACACAAACAAGGCAAGTATGCATAACAAAAAGACAAATTGATGTAGAGAGACGCTGCATTTATTGCTTCAGCGATAAGATGCGGTCTGGGTCAGGAAGTTTCGGCAATGTTCTTCTGTGAACCGTAGCCGGTGACGTCAACATGATACTGCATGGAGGCACTGGAACAAAATGTCCTATCGTCGTATGATTGACCATCCTTATCTAACTGGCTATGCTTGGTCTGGGGTCACAAGCGAGGGTATTCGCAGCTTGGCGTAGCATTGGAATCTGATAGAATGGATGGAAATGGAATGGGGCCTCAGGCATGTTTTCGACTGGTTCGTTGCTTCATGTTGGATGCCGAAGCTTCGCGAAACACCAACATGGATACCTACAGGGATGTTAAAGCCTGAGGCAGACAGAAAGTCAGGTGGGGTGACAGAATAGATGAGCTGACTAGCTCTGTTATATTAGGCAGTAACTGCTTCACTAATTTTATGGCCTTACGCCTATGGTAGACTTTTTTGTTCTTGGCCAACTTTCCATCCATCCTGCAACAACGTATCACAGTAGCCAAATCCCGGTCATCCAGTTGAACAAGATAACGCTTCGCACAATTTGACACCAATGACTTTTCGCAAAATTGAAAGCGATTGGCAGCGTTCCGCACTTTCTTCCGTACCCGAATAAGCTTTTGGTACTCCACTTGAGCCTCAATCAATCTCGATCTTGCCGAGAATCTTGAGATGAACTAACCCTACAGCAGAACAACGGCATTGTGGGAATACACGAAATCTTTTGTGAACTTGGATTATTATTACTGCAGTTCCTTGATACACGAAATTGTGAGCACATGACAGTTTGTCAAATGAATATTTCGAATAGCTGGGTGTGGTTCAAATGTCCGAATCGCCCACGCAATATTGTTCGGGCGACAGGTCGCGATACATCGAATTCGCACCAAATTCACGGAAGCTCGCTCATCGACACATCCGCCTCATCCATCTGGATTTTACAGATCTTCTCTCACATAGTCCAATCAATTAAATTGCATTTCTGGTCTTTCACTGATTCGCATCAACAAAGGTGAGGCGGAAGACGCAAGTCAGCCTCAGAGTCAAGACGCTGGAGGTGAACAGACAAAGGGTGTCCAGCGCACGTGTGACAGGGTTCAATGTCACTGGAGGGATCTTCCCAGCTTCCCCTGTGGCTCATCCCCACCCGATCCCATGCAAGGGCAAGTAACGGTTATTGCAATGCCGATTTAACGGGGCTGAATACCGACACCATACCATGTTTAACGTCAAAAACCCGTGGATAAATAGAGATTTTACAATGGCGGCAGTAACGGATTTTACATGAGCTCTCCACTCAATCAGCTTGGTGGACGATTCAATCATCTGATGTCGTCATGACTTGTTTAGGTCATAGTTCAATATCTCCAACTCTATTCTTGTCTGGGTTTCCATCTCCGTGCCACAATGTCGAACACAAACCTTGAAAGATCTTCTGCCGTTCCTGATACAGCGATAAAATGAGATGGCCCCAAGCCGCAAAAGGTTACGCCGAAATAATTTCCTTATCGCAGTGGCGATGGTGTCTTAGTGGCCTCGCTCCAACTCGTCTAACCGTTTTGGACCACCCCGAAGGGTCCAGACTCCAGAGCTTAATGCTCAACAGCATTTTTGCCAGCAAATTTCTTTCCCATTTTCAATTTCTCCGTTTTCCTCACTGCTATTCACCTCTTCCTCGACTCTTATCTCACCGCACCAATGGAGTACCAAAAACCCCGTCTCCCACCAAAGGCCCCTAGAAGCACCGCCTTGAAACCTTCAAATGTGGCCAGCACTTACCACGACCTGGACTTTTACGTGCATCCTAATTTGGTGCCAGACCAGGACCCTTGCAAGGGCAGACTGCTCAAAGCCACCGGTCCCATTCGAGAAGGCACCATTCTTCTGGTAGACACAGCCTATGCTGTCGTCCCCTCCGTGACGTCCGATACCGAACCTCTCATCTGCAGCAATCTCTCGTGCTCTCGCCGTGTCCCGCAAAATGGCCGTGCCGTACGCTGTGAACACGCCTGTTTCAAAGACGTTGTCTGGTGCAATATCGCCTGCCGAGCCACGGACAAGGTCCGACATGACGTTGAGTGTACTTGGCTGAAGAAGCACGCCGACAGCATGCGCCGCAAAGAAACCGAGTACAATTTCGCGACGCTCTGGCACGTTGTTCGTCTGCTCGCCACGTGGAACGCCGAGTTGCACAGCGGCAACGCCGTCGCACAGCATCGCTACCCGTGGGAAGCTCACTTTTTGCGTGGCTGGAAGGCCGTCGATATGTGCTGTGCGTACCTTGACTCGTGGCCCGAAGAGCAGATAATCCATTGGAAGCGACTGGTCAATGAGTATCTGAGTGATGCATCTGTTCTGCCGTGCATGTTGACTGCCGACGAAATGCTTTTGCTGCTGTGCAAGGAAGAGACCAACACTTTTGGCCTGTACCCGAGAGCGACTGGCTCTCAATCAGTGAACGACCGTGCTACTTCTCGAGGTGAATCGTACGGGTTTGCTCTGTATCCCCGAGCTGCCCAGTTCAATCATTCATGCTTACCCAACGTGAGTTGCTGTTAATTATCTCAGTGCTTTGTCAAGTACTGACTTTGTCTCAGGTGTCACATAAACCGGATGGCCAAGCCCGAATGGTCTACACCGCCGCTCGTGATATCGCCAAGGGCGAAGAGTGCATGATTACCTACTTCGATCTGGCGACGCGTAAGGATCTATCAAGTAGACAGAAATATGCTCAGACACAATTTCAGTTCAAGTGCACATGCAGCAGATGTATGGAAGAGGAAGCTGAAGAAATCATGGATATCATGGACTCATTACCATTCGGGTTCTAAGGGAAATGAAGCATGGCGTTAAGAGGTACTTATATCGAGTTATACACGGTGGAGTAAAGGCATACATACATCATCAGAGAATAAATTTATTGGGACTAAAAAGCAGAAACATTTGCAAACCAGGTGAAAGTGTAAATAAGGTACCATTATGGTGTCAGACAATTAGCTGCTTGTAGCCTAAGGGAAAAGAATTGAGATACTTTATGCGAGTTTAGACGAGCGATTAGGGTATTTTATCTTACTATCCTAAGCTCATTTTCGTTCTCCTACCGCAGGTCAAATCTTCTCAATCCTCAACCCGCTCCCCATCTGCAGAGGGAAACAGAAGCACTTGCTGTCCCCATGCAATAGCTGTCTCTGCAACAGTCGCCGCTCTCTCCCATTCGTCAAGTCGAAATCCACGTTCAATAATTTCATGTCCCGCTTCCTTGCCCAATTTCACAACCCCGGTCTCGATCAGCTTGATCAACGATGCTAACTCCTCCCGTGTGTACATGAATTTCGCCCTAATTGTGATATCCCGAAGCACCAGGCTTGCATAGTTGACTTTTATATCAAACATCATGCCCAAGAAGACTACACGACCGAAGCAGCGCAGTGAGCCGATTGACACGGTCAGATGGTGAGGGCTTTCTGTGGCAGCAGGAGGCGAGACATCGATATATGCATCCGCACCTTCTGGTGCTAAAGCTCGGATAGCTTCGGTATCCGTTTTCTCATCGCCAGTCAGCTCAAGGGCTGTGACTCGAGGGAAACGAGAAGTGAGAGGCTCCAGCTTGGACGCCGACCGGGTGAGAGCAATGACTTTGCAACCGATTTGAGCAGCTAGCTCGACTACAGCTCCAGAAAAATGGCCGGTCGCAGGTGCGACTATGACGGTTTCGCCGGCTTGAATGTTGGCAGCCTTGATACCGCCATATGCAACCGAAAGGCGCTGAATGTAGTTGAGGTCGCCAAAAGAGTACCCCATCTCACCAACTAAGACCTTTTCATTGAGAGGTACAACAATTTCCGCTGGAACGATAGCGATGTCCCTCCAAAAGCCCTTCCAGAGATTGAACAGCTTACTGTCTCGCTCAGGGCCACCACCATCGTGAAGGCCAAGAAGTACACGTGTGCTTGGGTCGTCTCGCGCAGTGACAAAGTTACTCATATAGACGAGTTGTCCCGGCTTGAGGGAGACAGCATCCGGTCCAACAGAGATAACACGACCAACACCACCGTCACCGGGATTGTACGGAGGGGTGAATGAAAGAAAGCTCTTTCCATGAAAGCCAGCGCGCTGGTGTGGACGAACTGGAGTACTGAGAACACGGACAATGATTGATCCTGGTGGTGTAGGCTTGGGAATTGGGGTCTTTTCCAGGTCGAGCTGTCCGTTGAAGGAGTTAAGAACAAGAGAGGTCGAAACCTGAGGATAAGAGGTGTTGTCGTTCATGATAATGGATTTATAAGACAAAGAGATGATTGTAGATCTGTTGGTATTGATGTTGAGGTTTGAGAAGTGCGCAAGAGCAAACTTTATACTTCTCTGCCTACTACCCGATGTTTTCTTCTAAGCTTGACAATTTCGTCGAATATGTGCCTGTGATTATCGTTATCCAATGAAGTCGCGATGATGCTGGTGGCTGCTCTGTCGGTCGTAAGGGCGGGCATAACAGTTGCCAAATGTGGTAATTTTTCGCTCCGACATGTCCGAGGTTCCACTCATACACAGCAGTTCATCTCGACAAAACACCTACCAAATAACCGGGCAGGCGGTCCGAAAAATAACCAGGACGCAGAAGTCTAAAGTACTAAGCTCAGGGTAAACTGTCCTAACTTTTATGATACCTTTAGCTAACCAATGCTAGAGAGGAATATGCCTAGTTATCTGCTGCAACTTAGATAAAAGTTACCAACCTAACTATCAATCCTAAATGAGATCTAGACATGCATCGTCCGTAAACACTTCATTGAAGGATTCGTAATCAATGAGTAGATCTGAATTCTTTAGTCACGTCAGCATTAGCTTTTATTCTCCTTCCAAGTCACTTCACTTACCTCAATTATGTCATCCCATTCGATACTGCTGATTCCGCTATCAACCTGAGCGCCTTCGTACCCAAATGCATCTTTATCCGAGCCCACTGGCACATGGTCATCATCCTCTATAACCTCAGGACTCTCGATGTAGTTCGAGTACTGATGGGGATTCGAAATACGACTCGGTCCTGACTTCTTAATACACATATTGGACAAGACTACTCGAAGCATTCGCGAGCTTTCAAGCGCATGAGCAGATGCGCATGGCCTTTTTGACCATAGCTGCGCTGCAGTCTGCAGCGTAGTCATTATGTACCTCCCCTTAACAGGTCTGGAGCATGTTAGAATAGATATGAACGAAAGATCTTGTACTCACGGCAGATCTACGCAGTCGAAGAACTCAAGCGGCGCAACGATAGTCATCATCAGGAAGTCGCTGAAAGGTAAGTTCGCGGCAATATGTTGGTCATCGTGCAGCCTTCCACCTTTCTGCATCTCGCGATCGACTTCCACATAGACTCCAATGGATCGGACGGCATTCTTTCGGCATACATCAAGGGCTGTTTGAAACTCGTGTCCACTGTATGTCATTGAATCCAGAAAAGGACGATGTAATAACGTGATACTCGTGGTGTAGATAAGCTCAAGGAGGACTCGTTGCATGGTAATGTGATTGGAATCGGTGAATGCAGAATCTTTAATCGACCGGATGCGAAGGCAAGGAGGTATCGAGCCGTACCACGCGTCTAATCGTGACTTGAGAGACATCGTGTCCGAGTAGCTACATATTTCGAAGCCTTGAGCATGACATGTTATTCGACGTAGGATTGGCAGAAGCCGAGACATGAACACATAGGGTAACATGGATTGAGCTTCGGTAGTCGGCCGCGGCGATACAACAATGGAGTCCTCGTCGAAGTCGTCGTCTGTGGCGTTTGTAGGATGATAGCCCGAGGATGTTTCTCCATGGATTAGTGGAGGAAGACCATACTCGAGCGAAGTTAACACATCATGATATTGGATGAAGAACCAAACGCGCCGTCTCATCTCTGCTTCAAAAGGAGTGACAAGTTGCAGAAACTGGTTCATATCGCAATGATAGAATCTCTGTTGAGCAATACGAACGGTCACTGCATGTAATTGAGACGAATCGAGGTCTGGGTCTGGGTTGTCCTTCTGGAAGCTTCGGGCATGAAGATGCATGGCCAAGGCTTCGACAGAGAACTCGGCAGCTTTGTGATACTGTCCCGATACAAGGCATCGCGCTGACAAGTTGATATATAGCGATAATTCTTCAACAGCTGACTTTGAGAGTATAACACCAACAGCCATGATTGAGAACAATATACTGATCCACAAGAAACTCCTGGAAGTTGGATCCTTCCAGAATTCTTCATACTGTCGACGAAACTGGTGAGTGTGAATGAACGGAACGACGACGTATTTGGCGTTGAAGTATGCTGATACCACGCGATCCGTTATCTGACGAGACGGCAACGCTCCCGGAATATCTCGCACCGAAACCTTTTCCGTAGGTCCGAAGATGATGTCTGGAATCTGGTATGCAGAAGGAATCTTTGTAACCATTTGGCTGGGATTTTGGTCGATTGTCTGCTCGATACGCCCTACGCTCTCAAGCAGCTGTTTGTAGGGTCCGGCTGATTGGTCTTGTCCAGGCTGACTGAGGAGGCTCTGCAGCACACTCCGCATTTGTCGAAGCTCACTTTGGACCCGACCCTCGCTATTCTCAGCCGCGGTAGACTTAGTAGGTCTTGGAAGAGACTCGAAACAACATGATTCTTGAATACCACGCTTCTGGCACCCACTGCAAGGCTGCTGTCTATCACATTTCTGCTTACGGGCTCGACAGGCGGTACATGACACCGTTGGCCTGTTTCGCTTGGCCCTTTGCGGCCGGATCAATCGGAACGTGTTCATATGATTTGATAGTTCTCGACTGGTCATTTTGGCGTAGGAGCGGACAGATCGCAGTTTTAGATGTTGGTCACATTCATGAATTGGGGAGTGACAAGCAGACAGTGATCTGTCGGCTAAAGGCCCCCACAGACGAATTAGTCAGCGCCGAGGAGTCATGTTCCTGGTTACTTCTGTTGGCAATGTGTTGTTATAAACCAGGACATATATTTTATTCAGTATTTAAAACTCAGGTATCATCGCTTGCTCACCCAGGCATCACTATATACATCACCATCATCGCTATACTCAATCTAACATATGTCCAAAATCACATGACCCCCTTCACAGCCTGTTATACCGACAGCGTCTACAAGCCATTAGGCGACACTGACGGCACTCATACAAAAACATAGGTAGAACTTGATTGCATCTCTCGCACTGCCTGGGGCCTGGTCGGCCCCTCCACCATTGGTGAACGCATTGATGAGCCTGTATCAAGTTCATTCTCTCCTGCGCGACGTAAACTTGTCGCTGGATTTCATCAAAGTAGCCATAGTCCATGAAGTAATTCCGATCAACAATTGCATTTGCCCTTTGCATGAGTTGATCCTCTTCCCATTGTGGGCAATTACAGTTTTTCCATGGAACGCCGCAAAGATAGCAGAATTGGGCACCACATAAACAAGCTTCACTCTCATTAGAGCTTGGAAAGCTTTTAACAAAGGAAATAGTAACTTACTGATATGGTAGCACCCAAAGTTGAGCTCCACCAGTCGTCGGCATGCATTACAACTCTGCCAGCCATTCTCTGCGGCAAGCTTGAGAAGCAGCTGCACCGAGTCATCTTCTTTACAAACGCCAACGTGATACCCGGCTTTACAGTGAGTGCAAGTAGTCCACTTGCACTTAGGACAGGTCGCCACCTCATTCGCAATGAATGCGGGCGGGATCAATGTTGAACAAGTCGGTATGCTGCAGTAAGTCCGGTTCGGTGTGTCGTGTTCTAGCTTCTTTTCGTTGAACCGGTCGACAAGCTCTCGTGAGAACCATTTACCCGTCTTTATAGGGATACGCTGTCCGCAGCAACGGGGAGGGAAGAGTGACTCATCGTGAAGTGATGTTTGTAGGAGGCAGACGATACATTCTCGACAAGTTTCATGCGAGCACGGAGAACGAAAGAGCTCAGATGGCGGGAAGCTATCACCACAAGCAACACATTCTCTTGACTCAGCTGGCTTGCGCGATGCAGTCCCCCTGGACGGTTCAGCCCGGTGTTCAGGCTCTTGAAGATTCATTGCCCGCATGGGCTCAATCAAGGGATCGCGCCTGTCCAAGTGGTAATCCATCCTGCCTCTAGTCGCATGACAATTCGGTCCTGTAATCGGGGAGCAAAGACTCATCGTGGGTTGTCGACCTTGTTCGGCCGGTTGGTATGCTTCCTTGAAGGATGACTTTGGGCTCCAAGAACGAGGGCCGAGGGCCTCTTTATAAACTCGACGAAGTCAAGGTTTGATGGGAGCCCTGGGTCTAGCTCCGGCCAATACTGCGATAAGGTTTATTAAAGTTTTAGGCAGTTAACGCTCCGCGATGATATGTACATCTAAGCACGCCGCCTAATGCTGAATGGAAATGCAATTTCTAGCTCACTCGGGATAACGTCAGCCGAGTCAACGTTCGGAAGAGTCACACATTTGAAGAGTCATGGTAAATGCATGTGCACATCAAATACATTAGTCGTTGGCGCTTCAATCTCAGTTCGGTGAGCTTCCAGAGCCATTTCGAAGCCAGTCCCCTCACCCGCGCGCGGCTTATCTTGAATTTAATGTAACCTTGGCGCTGAAAGTCGAATGTAAGTATCAGTAGTGAGGTACGCATGATGAAGAAGAAAACGTCTCAACTGACCCATCGAGCACCGGATGATATGTCCCAACAACCCAACCAAATGTTTATCTGAAGCTCCACGTAATCAGTCGTGATGCCACAATCTACTGATAGGCTTGACGTAGTGAGAAACCCGGAAGATTCTGCAAAGTGTAATAAAAAAACATCTGGCTAGCTTTCATGGCGTGGAGTTCTTATAAGCACCCAATGCCTGTCCTTGCACTGAACTACGAGCAACCTGATAGGGTCCTACGGCTGAACTTTCGTCTATCAAATGGCCAGATGGCAAGATCCTTTCGAACTTATCCCTATAAATTAGACCATAAATATTGCTTTCACTGTTTTCTTTGTCATTTGCTGCCCTAAGATCTCGGCCTCGAAGATTGACTCCACCGAACCGAAAGATGACAAAGAACAAAGAGGCCAACTTAACGCTCAATAGGCGTATCTTCGGTGCCGCAAGAGTGAATGCGATTCTCAGATGCGATCTATCTATGCTTTGCTAAGTTTATTATTAACCTTGGCAGGAGTCCGATCTGCTCTCATGTGCCGTGGACCGATGCAACACTTTTTTTTTTTTTCTTTTTTTTTGCTTCCTCTGATGACGAGGATATCCCAACTCCAAGGACCTGCAGAAGCTGTCTCACACTCACATGCTGATCTGTGATCTCATTTCGATGCGAATAGCGCGAAAGGGCTTGTAACCTCTCCCTTACTAGAGGCGGTTCTTCGTCCGTGTCTCCGAGATCTTCAGTCGTCGTCACATTCCCATTGGGACTCAGCATTAGTGATGAGCAGCATTCGTTGCGAAGATCAAAAACATCCAGAGGGAAACGTGCCAATGGCGGCAGTTCCTGACTGCAACTCCAGCCGCTTTGGCCTTTCAGCCAGCCACACGGTCCGATCGAGCTAGACTTGTCTCAATAGTTCTCTGAGGGAAGCAGGGGTATCGACCAGTAAGATATAGCAAAGTGAGACATTGGCTTGAATGATATTCTCAGCAACGCGAAACTACTGATGCGCGATGAAAATTCCAGAGCTGATGTCTTGATGGTTGCCGCAGCTAACGACGGATCGGACCTCTAATGCGGCGACGGGCCTCATCCCGTGCGGGGATCAAGCGCGATTGAGACACGGCTGAACGATCTTCACGCTTTAGTCTGCTTGGTTGAGACAAATCAGGGAGTAGTCCTGGCAATTGAGATGCTGGGCAAGGGCTGAAGATGCATGTGCTATGAGCAGTATGCGTAATGGTGCATTGCCCATGTTCTTGGTCAGGCTATAAGAAGGCGACGTCTCCAGCTCGAACGAGAGATGATGAGCTCGGCTGTACCTTATCGTCATTCAGTAATACCGCCATCATGTTGTTCAAGTCCGTCTTCGTCTCGTCCCTTGCGACCAGTGCTCTGGCCATTTACCTTCCTGAGGACCATTACCTCGCCAAAGCTCCAGCAATCCAAGAAGGAAGCTGTAACTGCACCGGTCCCAACATCCGATACAACAAGTCACTTGCCAGCGATTATATCTGCGGCGACAGGCGTCTTGGTCCTAGCCGACTTCCCACCAAGCTTCCCCTTGGAACTTTCGTCACTGGCTACGACCGTTTCGGAGGAGACTCTCCCAACGAGTTCCTCGGCAAGTGGTACAACTCCACACAGGGACCCGACGGTCGCGAGGCAGGATGGATCTATCCTGAGAAGTACGGCTTTCATCTCGATGAGGAGAAACTTCCTGTCAAGTCGAACATAGACTTGATGCCCGGTACACTTGTTGACCGTTTCGGCTATAACACTGGTAAGCAAGCATGGTGCTCTGCAATTGACAAGATCTGACGAGTATATGTAGGACGCTACATCTCCCCTGCTACCGCTCCCTTTGCGCAGCGAGCGCTTCACCCTCAGAACCTCGATAACGATATCAACAAGGAGTTCCCAAACAACTACCATGTCTACAACGTGACCAGGATGTTCACTGTTCAAGCCGGCCCTATCAGGCCCTGGTTCGGCCAGCCAGGCTTCGGCGTTCAATTCTTCCTTGGAAATGGTATCAATGTGAAGGATTATCTCGACAACGGACATTTGGTGGAGCTTAAGCCATCTGATCTCGTCAAAGATAGAACTGGATGCGGCTTCCAGCGAGAGGATGACGAGCCTGTCTCGGACGAGCTGTAAATGTAGTAGCTGCGAAAATGTAAGCTACAGAGCGACAATCACAAGATAATAGCAGGGTTGAATGAAGATAATGCTATGAACAATTACAAAAACGCCCGTCAATTCGTAAATAAATAGTGATATGTAAAGTTTTAGATCGGCGCTTCGGGGTTCTTGATGAAGCTCTCAACAGCGCGGGCCAACTCCTCCAATCGCGCCTCCCAAAACTCGCGTCGCTCCTCGTCAGCCTCAATACCGATCTGCGTTCTACCATTCTCCACAAATGACACAACGCGAGGCGGTGTCGCAGGCTCGGGGTGAGGAATGGAGTAATCTACGCGGCACTTTGTTCCAGCAAAGGGAATTGAGTCGAAGAACTCTTTGTTGAGGTGGTTCGTGAAAGACCCGTAGAAGGAAGTGTCTGCAGACCAATCCGTGCAATCCTTGAGGACTTCTTGGAAGCTGAGAGTGGCGCGCTGACTACCCTCGAGGGATTGACTTCGTACAGAGTCCAAAAGTTGCGATGCTGTCAGGCTGGGCTCGAACTTGACACGGACAGGTTGGTACTGGTAGCAAGGACCCATGATGGTGTCAATACCAGGGACGTCGACGTCGCGACCGGATACAATTCCGCCAAAGGTAACATCCGACACATTGAGATGCTGAGACAAGACCTTGGCCCAGCCTGCAGTCAGTAGCATTGCGTGCGTCGTGTCGGGTGAGGCTCCAGAGATGTCCACATCTCTTGTCATGAAAGCGGTCTTCTGCTCAGGGTCCGCAGAAGGAGCGATCTCGGTGTGCGAAGAACCTTGGAGGGTCTTGCGCCAGTACTCAACGTTCTGGGGCTTGACACTGGAGAGGTGCTGGATGTAGGTCTGGAAAGGCTCTGAGGATGGGATCTCTAGGCCTCGGTATCGAAGTTCGAGTTGGCGGAGGAGCTCTGGCAGAGAGACACCGTCGTATTGGGCGTGAGAGATTCGGATCATGAATGCGTTTTCCTTCTCACCACGGAGGACGAAGAGTCTGATGAAAGAGGAGCCAAATACGAGATCAGTGCTGTTGTTGGCATCCGTTTCGGCAAGCTGCTTAACGGCGACGTCAATTGGGCCGTCGACATTCTGCTCTGTTACGGGAACCTTCAGATCATCGAGTATGACTTGGAAGGTCTGTCCTTCGTTCTGAACAAACACTGTTCGAAGGATAGCATGCTGCGAAACAAGGTACTGGAAGCTATCGACCAGGCGGGCGGTGTCAATTGATGGGTCGAAGTAGAGCATATTGTATTGGACGGAGCTTCGCGGCGCGTATACCGACTGCTTGACGTCGCCGGTTTGAGGTCCAGTGGCAGGCAAAACATCCTGGATCTTCCATCTCGAGTCTACCAATTGAGGCTGGATAGTTTGGGCCAAGAAGTTATCGACATCCTTCATTCCCAGCAATGAGAAGGCTGTGTACTTCTTGGCTGTCTCGTCGCCCTCTGTCGACACCTCAACCAGTGAGTTGGCCATGCCCCGAAGCTGCATGTTCTGGAATATGCTTGCGACAGACAAACGGTAGCCCTCTTGTCGCAAAGCTGAGACCATGCGCATCGCCACAATGGAGTCGCCACCTAGGCGGAAGAAGTTGTCATCCAGTGAGAGCTTCTCTTCTTCAATGCCGAGGAACTTGGACCATGAGGCACGAAGAACGCGTTCCTTTGTGGTCAAGACAGTGGTGTCTGCGATGGTCTTCTTGAGAGACGCGAAAGCCTTGCGTAGCTCAACAACCAGAGACAAAGTAACGTTATCGGCGGCAGTGTCGAGCTTCTCGATGTTTGCTGAGTCTCCCAGAGGAATGCAGATTGAAGGGATCGCGTAAGGTGGGAGAGTCTCAACCAGAGCTTTGTTGAGGCCAATAATGGCGGTTGAAAGCTCCACAGAAAGAGCTTGCGACAAGGGCAACGAAGCATCGCCAGTTTCGACATCAAGCTTAAGCGATTGCGCATCCTTGGGAGTAGTCTCTTTGATGAACGCGACAACGACAGGCGTCTGGCTGCTCGAGTCCTTGAGAACCACCAACCTGCTGACGGCCTCAACATTATTGGGAAGCAGACGCTTGAGCTCGAGATTGGTAGCGTTGAGGTCAACTACTCGGCCATCAACGCTAGTCATGGCGTCTTTGCGGCCGACAAAGATTAAGCTCATGTCATCGGCATATTTGACAAGGTCGCCAGTGCGGAACAGTTTGCCCTGTCGACCTGGGTAGCCCATAGCGCCCTCTTTGAGCCATTCGGGCGTGCCCATGACATCAGCTTCGTCGCCTGCCGCGACGCCTTCTAGAAGAAGTTCTCCGGTGCTTCCAAGTGGCATAAGAAGCCTCTCGTTGCCGGGCTGAACCACCCAAGGAACATATTGAGTGGTGGGGTATTTGTCGCCCGTGGATAAGAACCTGGAAATCTCCATGGGGGAGACAGGCGCGTGCTTGTTCGTCTCCCAAATCTGGCCAAGCTCCTCATCACTCAGGCATGTGAGCTCATTCAACGAACGTGCCATATCTCCACGCAGCTGGTTAATCGCCACCTCGAACTGTGATAGGACTCGCTCGACCTGAACGGGACTCAAGAGGTCTGAGTCGAAGCTTGCCAAAAGACGGAAACCTGTCTTTTGCATTGACACAGCCAGCATAAGAGGGTACGAGTTGAAGTGCAGAGCTTCGAGAGCTGCATCACCACTACGGAATGATGGAAGGGCATCACCCTCGTTCTCAATTGGATCGGGATCTTGAGGCTGGACAACAAGGCCCATGGTGACCTCGCAAGCAATCTGAGCGTCTTCGCTGAGTCGTCGGATGTGCTGAATACCAAGGTGTTCGTGCGCCGCGCGGGCGACGCTTTGTTCTTGAACAGCTCGAAGGAAGTCCTGTACCGTGGTGGTGCGATCAAGGCGAATGCGGACAGGTACTGTAGCAAGAATAGGACCTTCAATCAACTCGGCGCCAGGAAGAGGAATAGTGCGACCCATAAAGGTCTCGCCAAAGACAACATCGTCGCTCATAGAGTACTGAGACGCCAGTAGAGCCCAGGCAGCGCGAATGACAGTAGCAATGGTGATGTCTGACTTGGCTGCCTTGTCAAGCTTAATGAATCTCTCAGTCAAGGAAGTTGGGTCGGGAATGTAAAATCGCGAGGGCAGAGATGGGAATTGAGGTCCCGTCGCACCTGCGAGCTGTGTCTTCCAGTAATCCTTGGAAGACTCGCGTGAGTCCTCCGCGAGGTATCGAATAAAGTGCTTGAATTGAGCAGGTCGGGAAACTTCTTCGCCCTTGTATGCAGCGCGCGCATGCTCAACAATGAGGTCTGTTGACCAACCATCGTAAATAGCGTGATGAGCTGTCCACACGAAGTAGCGCTTGTCGAGAGCCTTGTCGGTGACGATGACAAAGCGAGACAAATGCGCGCCGGGCGACATGGGCTCCTTCTTATCCTCTTCCAGGAAGTCTTCTAAGCTGGAGTCTACCTCCCTCCATTGGAGAGACTCGTTGACAACGACCTGCATGAAGCCATGTTGCTTGAACTCGACGATGCGTGTGCGTAGGATTGGACTTTCCTTGTACACAACATTCCAAGCTGACTTGAGCTTCTCAATTGAGCTGGAAGAAGGAATGTCGGCGATGCGCTGCGCGACATAGTTCTCCTTCGATCTCGTGTAGAACGCCATGTGAATCTCCTGCATAGGCGCGCAAGGATAAATGTCCTCGATTGCGCTGACGTCGCACCCAGATTGCTCAGCGGCCTCAGCGCACAAAGCATCGCGGTCCATCCCATCCTTGAGTAGCGAGAACTCAGGAATCTGCATGTCGACGCCCTTGCTGCTGTCGCCCTTCTGCATAGACTTGGCCATGTCGGAAAGGACTGGGTAGTTGAAGATGTCGGCAACGGAGAGCGTGTAACCCCAGTCTCGCACAATTGGCACCAGCTTCATGGCGAGGACTGAGTCGCCGCCTGACGTGAAGAAGTTGTGCGTTGTGCTGACTTGCTTAGACTCGAGACCGAGAAGGCGACACCATGAGTCGCGCAGGAACAGCTCGGCTTCAGAGTTCGGCTCGCGGATCTCGGAGCTCTCATTTGCAGCTGCGGAGGCTTGCATGCTGGCAGAGATCTCGGCGCCGAGGGCACGCAGGGACTTTCGGTCAATCTTGCCAGACACAAGATACGGGATCTTGGAGAGAGTAATGTATTGTGTAGGAACCATGTACACAGGGACAACCTTGGACAGCTTGTCGTTCAGCGACTCGAGAGCATCGCGGAAACGAGGCGCGTAGTCAATCGGGCGTGCATCCCCATCATCCTTGGCTTCACGATCCGCGATGAAAGCGACCAGCATCGACTCTTTGCTCTGGTTGCGTGGCGCGATAATCTCAGCGACAACTTCGGCGCCTGAGGGAAGCAGGTTCTTGATGTGATGTTCAATCTCGCCCAGCTCCACACGCTGTCCGCGAAGCTTGATCTGAGTATCCTTGCGGCCGACAAAGATGAAGCCTTTCTCTCCATCGGGATCGTATCGAACCAAGTCGCCTGTCTTGTAAAGACGGCCTCGTCGCCCAGGGATACCGCCCGCGCCCGCGAGGAGGAATTCGGGATCATGGATGAAAGCCTCATTTGTCTTTACAGGATCACCCAGGTATCCTTGACCAACGAGAGGGCCCTCGACGAGCAACTCACCAACTGCGCCCACTGGAACAAGCTTGTTGTGGTCGTCAGGGTCAACGAGCCAAATGCATGCGCCAGTACCAGGACCAATACTGACGTACGGCTTGCCTGCTGCACTGGGGTTGACGGTACATCCGATCGTGCATTCAGCTGGACCATACCCAATGACAATTCGTGTATGCTGACCCCAAATCGCAATGTCGCCAGCTGAACAAGCCTCACCACCGATGCCAAGACTGTTCAATGAGGGGATAATGTCGGGGTCTAGGATTCGCGCGACCGAGGGTGTGATGTTGACCATGTTGACTTTGAGGCGACGGATCGCGCCGCTCAGATCATTTACACGATCCATGTCTGTGGGAATGCAGAGACATCCACCGCGAATAAGAGTGCATAGAATGCTATCAATACTGACATCGAAGGCGTATGAGGTAAAGTCGAGCGATCGCGATGTACTGGAGTAACCAATACCCGTACTTCTGGCGAGTGCGCTGGCGGTATATGTTTCGTGGGAGAGCATGACTCCCTTGGGCGTTCCGGTACTTCCAGATGTGAATATGATGTACAGAAGAGACTCGGGTGGCACTTCGGGTAGTTTTCTGAGGGGGTCTTCGATGGTCTTGTCGAGGAAGTCAATGGACTCCATGTCGACGATGACATGCTTCGTCTCGGGCGCGATCTCGGATGCGTATTTCGCCTGGTCTCTCGAGGTGAGAATGTGTGTCGCTTTGACCTGCTGCGCCATAACCTGTCGTCGCTGAATAGGTTGACTCGGGTCCATGAGCACGAATGCCGCGCCCGCCTTGATTACGCCCATGACACCCACTGTCGTCCATCTAGACTTCTCAAAGCACAACGGGACGATATCGCCATTCTTGACGCCGAGATCAATAAGATGCTGCGCAAGAAGCGTCGAAAACTTATCCATCTCCGCGTATGTAAGGTCGCCATCCCACGAGCAAATGGCTTGCGCATCGGGTCGCCATCTCACCTGCTCGGAGATCAAGGTGTGGATGCACATCGGCACTGGCGGGGGAAGGTCTTTGTTCCAATTCCATATCACGGACTTGTCTAGCTCGCCGAGTGGAAGAACGGATTGTAGCGTTGAGTCGGGGTTGGCGAGGGTTGTGTTGAGGACTTCGACGAGGGCTTGGGCGAAGTGGTTTGCGAGAAATTCTGCGCCGAGAGGTTCGCGCCATGTCGGTCGGAGGCAGAGAGTATCGTTTTCGAGTGTCGCTTGTATTTGGACATTTCCCTGTATCACACAGTCCATTAGTTGGTGAGAAATTGGTAGTTCAATGAGAAGCATACCCAGTTCACGGAAATATCACCCTCCTCGGTGACCTCATTGACCAAGTCACCGGGCGCAGCCTCATCGTTGAAGAAGAACCTGCAGCCCTCCGTCTTGACCGGTCCTTGAGACTGTAGCTGTTGATGCAAATATGTTCTGAACACTTCTAGCTCTGATGCGACAGAGTTGCTGCCCTCCCATTGCAGCTTGGCTGTGTTGAGTGTAAAAGTGCGACATGTGGTAGATCCAACTTCGCTTAATCCCCACGAGAACTCAACATGGTTTCCGTGGTTATGTCGATACAGAAGAAGCGACCATGCTAACAGTAGGATCTCAAGACCGTCGCTATCTTGCTCCTGGTGTTTGCGCAGAACGGGTACGTCATAACGGACACCCTTTGCTTGGGGCTTCTCCGGTGATTGAAGCTCTGTCATTGTGATTCCTATCTGTCTTTCAAGATGGTCGGCTTCTGTCGCATGAGGTATCGTCCCAAGAGCTCGGGAGTTTGGGCAATATTTTGCTATTCTGCAGTCAAGTATGAGGCTGCAAATGCAAATGTGCGTCCGTACCTGTCGAGGCTTCACATGAACACCTCCACTATTTTATTGTAGACTTCCACCCAACTTCACATGCAGGAACCTCATTACGTATCGAAAGAGAGCTTTTCTCCCTCTTGCCCTGTACAAAGCGCATGTGGGGGGTCTGGTCTGGTCGGCGCGGGCAATGCAAGGACTGGGACGGTACCTTTGAAGCCTTCCACACCAGGTATCGAGAGTGCCGTTTTCGTTTCAGGGTCCCATCTCCAGGGCATCATCATCGTGGGCGACTTCGGAGGGTGTCCATTTTGGAGCTTTTGTCGCCTTCCATTTGTTGATCACGGCACGCTAAGCCGGGCGTGAATCGAGGTACAGGACGTGAGGAGATGGAGATGATGGTAGATGACCCACGCAGAGATGGAGCTATGCGCGACTGGGTTAGCGAGACGAGGCAATTGAAGAAAGATCCTGGCATACCGTTGGAAGAAGCTCCATCACAAGACGAGACTAGTGTGGACTTTGAAGAAGTTGGGAGACATGGTGGGCGGCTTCGGCATCGAACTTGGGAAGGAAGGTGAATGAGGCTGCTTCCTTGTGCGTAGAAGGGACCAACGTTCGCATCAAACGGCTTGCAGTGCAAAACATGGGTATGAGACATGCCCAGGTCACCGGTAGAATGATCATCCACCTTCTTTGTTCGTGCATTTAATCGTCCGACAGCTGCAAAGCGACCCTGACACTGTCACTTCGTTGTTCGCTCGAGTTGTCGACTTGCAGCCTCTTCGGGCCTCCACTGCGCTGCACCATGGCAGCCCAAGGAAACAGGGTTTCATTTCATCCTTTACTATACGGCAAGTAGTAATAATCGACACGCTGGCGGGGACGCGATGCGAAGAATAACGGAGATGAAGCCGAGGCGAACTTTTCTGGTGGGGTGATTGATAAGTCCATTATCTGATCTGATTAACAAGGATCGGGACCCTAACAAAAAATGGCGTCACACCAAAAAAGCCACCAAGAGCAAAGAGCTCTTTTTTCTTCAAATGCCGGGTGCATTTTACCATGGATACTTGACATTGCTAGCTTCAATCGAATGACATAAGTGCAAGGAGGTACATAAATGACACGAAAAGAGAGAAAATGCCTCAACAGCCGTGGTACTGACAGTTACTGCATCCATTAGTCTACAGCTTGCTGTCCACCCATCTCGGACTCCTCTTCTCCACAAAGGCCTGCACGCCCTCATGGAAGTTGTGTCCATCCGCCATGACAGCGTCCCATGTCTGACGATGCACCCGCACCGCATTTTCGGCGCTCCCATGTTCCCAGCCTGCAAGGATACCCGCCCGAGACACAATCACACTGTCGGGGCTGTTGCTGATGATTGCAGCCGCGTACTCGAGGGCCTTTTTCACCACTGGCCGCTCCAGCACGTCGCTATCCGCTGGGGCATCTTCAGTGATGGCATTGAGGATGCCAAACTCGCGGGCTTCTGCAGCGCTGATACTGCGTCCCGTTAGAGCCATCTCCGTCGCTCTGTGACGCCCAATCGTCCTGGCTAGTCTCGGCAGGGAGCCTGCATTAGCGACAACACCAATCTTGGCCTCGGGTAGAGCAAACACAGCGCTCTTTGCAGCGACGATGAGGTCGAGGTTTGCGATCATCTCGAAACCGCCTCCCATAGCCAAGCCGTTAACTGCAGCGATGATGGGCTTCTTTCCGCTCCTGCGCGAGAGGCCGCCAAATCCCGTAAAGGGCGGGTCCATCGGTCGCTTCTCGGGTATGCCATCTCTTTTGCGCTGGTTGATCTGGTTCCATTCCTTGAGGTCCATGCCTGCGCAGAATGCACGTCCAGCGCCTGTCACGATGGCGCATCGTAGGGAGGGCTCATTGTCGTACCATTCCCAAAGAGCTTCGAGCTCATATTCTGCGTCGCTGGTCATAGCATTGAGAGCATTTGGTCTGTTAAAGACCACGAGCATAGCGTGATCTGCTGGGAATGAAACGATGCCATAGCTTTGTGGTGGCGGCTGTCTGTTGAAGGTGTGCTGTGCCATAGTGAATGAGTCGCTATAGTAGAGGGTTACAGCGCTGGAAGAGTTTGTCTAACGAATCGTTTATGTGCTCCAACGAAATGCATCCGACGATGGATCTTTTCTTACGCGGTTTATCTGATGAAGCCGAGGGACCTCAATGGCCAGAGTCATTTGGAGAATTTCTTCCGATCAGATAAAAACCGGCGCGATGCAACCCAAGCCGGTGTTGGAGTTTCCTGGCTGGTTGATCTCCGACACACCCCTCAGCACGCACATGGCCCGGTCGTTTTTTGGCGTGGAAGCTACGGAATGAACCGTTTGAAGAATCTAATCAATCACATCTGATAACGAGGATCCATCGCATTACATGCACGAGGCAATACATTTGATGATCGTGCATGATGCTAACGCAGCACCGAGATCGGGGTCCATCAAACTGGATCCAGCAGAATTTTTCACGAAAGCTATGACGCCCAACTCGGGAGCTTGGAGATGATCAGCGGGTGAGTTGAGAAAGGCTGGCCATCAGACTCATTTGCTTGTCTGGCAGGACCGTGGTTTGTAACGACCAAGCTCTTCAAACATGATCATAAAGCGACGACAGTGACTACTTCTACGCTTCAGGTGATCTCACGTTGTGCTGTTAATGCAGGTTGGTTTGGTAGCTTGCTTTGGACTTGGCTAATACGCATTTCCCGGTACTACCTACCGGTAGTTGAACCAGCCTCTCGACCGCGCCCGCGCTTCTCCATCCTCCCGAACACGAAATGCTGCCATCTGAACAAACAAGAGCGCAAAAAGTCGCTGTACACTGAGTCATCGGTCCAGAAGGCGCCAAGTGGTATATCCCAGACACGGGTGGCTTGTACTGGGTTGTGGGCGTGCTGTATATTTTGCCGGGTGCGACGTGTTTCTGGGCATTCTGGATCGGCTTGCAAAGCCTCAGCCAAGAATGCGCGTCCGTCGTCACCCATCATGCTGCACAAGTACAGTACAGGTTTGCTTGTCGCGCCTAGCCGTAGGAAAACTTGTGCTGTCAATTGGGGCCAACGCAAATACTCAAATACTTGAGCCCCAGCTTAAAGATCATTCCAGCTCCTCGCCGGTGTTGCGACGCGTCAAGCTGTCGCAGCTCGTCGCGAACGCCAGGCTTGCAACGCTGTACCCGAACAATCGCCTTGCCCACCACACATAAACATAACGTATTGGTAGAGAAGCGCTTGTTTAATTATTTGCGACGTAGTCCAGTCCATAGTTCAAGGTTCTGGCGACACAGCGCCAAAGCTTGGTATTCGGTACGGATAGATTTGTACGTGTCGCGGTATAGAAAGCAAGCTTCTCGTCTATACCACGCAACAAAGCTTTGTCAATGACGAATTGCATTCACTTACGTCCATCCAGTAGATATTTCTGGTGCTTCTATAGTTTGCGCTTTGTAAACCTTGTACATGGTGATTCTGTTCTGCTGAGCGCGTTGTGACTCGGTCGAAAACACGATTGCGTAAGGCTTCGCAAAAGGGCTGATTGCCTGCGAGATCGCGACCAAAGCAATGCCGATATCCTTTTCCAAGATTGAGATGGTCGGGCATTAAAGCACAATGTGCAGTGAATTAAGGCGTGAGAGTACCTGCGAGAAAATCTGCTGTTGGGAACCATAATACAAACAACCTCACTGAGTTGTGATAAAGATATCACCCACAACTACACCAGACAGACCTTCAGAATCATATTCTGGCCTGAAACCTTTTCATAAATACTACATATAATTTATAGTTCGCTTCATCTCGACCAGGTCGCGTGGATGAACGAAACGTCTTGTGTCAACATCGCCATGCGAAACTTACCCTAAGCCTTCACTTGCGGGCATTGGCCTTGACACATTGCCCATCAGGCAGTTGAAACCAGCTAGCCATATCAATCTAATCTTATCAGATGCATAAAAAAAAAATCAGCAACAGCGCCGTTTCTGCACTGGTGGAAGCCAATGTGAGGTGTGCATGTCACCAAGACAACCTGGAAGCTAAGAATGATGCATAACTTGGCGGGCTCCATTGCCACCAGCTTCACAGCGTCTCTGACGCAGAACGGCAGAACGGGTCGTTGCGACAGTCCCATACCTAGATCTCAATTTTGAGTATGGCGTTGAAGCTCCAATATTCCAGGACTGACTCTGAACGCCGTCGCAATGTCTGTTCCGACCTCTCATGGTCTCGAGCTTCATTCCATCCATGCATCAAGGTGCAGCCAAGAGGTGGAGCCCAAGAGAAATCCCAGAGCCCACAACCTCCTGGCGGTGCCTTAATTAGCGCACAACTCGCCCACTTCGGTCAACTTTTAGCGCAGTTCCAGTGGCACCACCACTGGAGCAAGCGGGTAATCGGCACAAACCGGGCATCCATTCATGGATCCAAACATTCATCCATGGAAGCTTCATGTTACAATACAGAGACTCCCCTACGTAGGGCGGCAACTTTCCCGCGGCTTCTTCTACCACGGTAGGCATCGGACAAATTTACCGTCTCTGGTAGACCGTCGATGCACAGGATCTTATCTGATCTGATTGGGTCTGATACGGAGATTGGTCCAGTAGGGGTATAAATAAATGAAGATAAAAATCTGGAGATGTGAAAGATCCAATGCTTAGCAGCAGTCACGCAGCCAACAGTCAAATCACCCAATATGTCTTCAGAACCATTCCAGCAAAAGTCCCCAATCAAGATTAGGCTGCCTGAGCCTTATCTCACGACATACTATCTCGAGCGCACCGCTGAGGGAAAGCAGTCGTTCCGTCTGCGAAAAGATGACTCCGTGAAAGAGGGCAAGCCTTTCCCCAAGGCTCTTCACGGTGATGACTTGGTCTTCTCCAGTATCCCAATTACAGAGTCTGATAAGATTCCCCATTCTGATAACCGCGAGTATGCGCGCGCGCGACGAAGTCCTGTGTGGTCGTTGAGCTGGGAGAAGGAGACTCCTACGCTCGCCCAGGCCTGGATGTTCCTGTACACTTTCTTCGCATATACTTTTGATGTAGAGCAATTCCGTTTTCGCCTTGCGGGCCCTGGCGCCGAGGAGCTGAAGAAGGCTCTTGTACTCTCCATGGTGGCCATCGACATGCCTCAGCCTCCCAAGGGCGTTGAGTCTGCGCCCAGCACCGGTGTTGAAGTGCTCGTCCTGCGAAGCGCCTTCTGGCAAGGATGTGCTTCGCCATTGGGCCAGCAGCCTATCTGGCTTCCTACCTGGAACTCCGCCAACGTCGTCCCTCATCTTGAGTATGTGATGACGCCTACTTCTGAGGTCACTCTTCTGCGCCACCCTCGCCGAACACCCAAGCCTGCTGCCGGTAGCTGCTTCTACAGCCGCTACATCCCATCACTTGACGAGCACTTCAACCTCGTCGCTCTCGACTACGAGAACCCCGAGCACCTGGGTCTATTCAACACATGGCAGAACGACCCCCGTGTGGCAGCAGGCTGGATGGAGACTGGTACTCTTGACGAGCACCGCACTTATCTCAAGAACATCCACGAGGACCCCCATCAATTCGCCGTGCTGGGCTACTTCAACGACATCCCATTCGCCTACTTTGAGCTGTACTGGGCCAAGGAGGACAAGATGGGCCAGCACTACGCCTCGCTCGACTTTGATCGCGGTAGGCACTCACTCGTCGGCAACGACAAGTTCCGAGGACAGTATCGCGTCTTGGCTTGGTGGCCTAGTGTCATTCACTATGAGTTCCTTGACGACCACCGCACTGAGAATGTTGTTGGTGAGCCTCGCCTGTCAAGTGAGAATGTGCTCAAGTATGAGATGATCTTTGGTCTTCATCAAGACAAGTGGATGGATCTGCCTCACAAGCGATCTAACATGGTCAAGGTTTCTCGTGAGCGCTTCTTCCAGATCTGCCCCTTCAACCAGGGCAAGCCTCGCATCGCAGGGACGACATTTGGCTTTGAGCCCAAGCTGTAAATAATGAAGCAACGTCTTTAAGAATCGGTGGATGGGAAGTCCTCATAGCCAGGGAAGAGTAAATAATGATAGCGACTTTTGTACATAATTGATCAATCACAATCACATTGATGCATACATACATCCTCTTGGCAGTGACTCGAGACCATAGCGCACAAGCTCGAAGCAATTCACAGGTCAGAACGGGAATAATTCTGCCAAGGCGGCAGCCAAGCAGTGATCCGATCTTGCCGATCAGGAATGGATGGACGGATCCTTCGCACGTTTTGCCAAGGTAGTGCTGCATTGTCAATCTCTTCGATCGTCAACATCAACAGACGAAAGGCTGCATGTCGTTTGAAGATCAGAGTCCATTGATGTCGCCACAATCTCGAATGCACTCCGCTGGACTGCCTGTCCCACGAAAAGCACTGGAGCTCAATGCCCTTGCCAGTCCAACTGAATGATCTCAAAAGCCCATGGTTTGCCCTCAGCGCAATCGGGGAAGCGCAGAAACAGCCGCTGGTAAAACAGGATTAGCGCAAGAGGACCCTTGGCTGAATACGGCTTCTCGTCTTCGTTCCCATTATTAGTGTAAATGATCTTGCGAAAATTGGACGAAAATGCGCCGCTTGCACCTCCGTCATTTAAGCTTGTTTAAGCGGGAACGTGTGTCGCCTCCGGAGGCTTGCAGCACTGTCCGAGTAAAGAATGCATAGCTCCAAGGGTCCTCTCGTTAGATGAGTCTCGCAAGCCCGGTGGAGTGACCTCTCCCACAAGCCGACGGTGCGGCTTGAGCGGCTGAACGGGACCCCTGGTGAAGGAACTTGGCCTCTTGTGGCGTCTTGTCCGCTGGCTGTCATTACACGAGGGAGCCCAGAATGAATCCTCTTGACCACAAAGGGTTATGGCTCGTAGGGCTACCGTCGACCGAGCATCCTACGATGGAGGCGTTATTGATGGTTTGTCAAGGTGGACAATTCCTACTGGTGAAGTTGAAGAATGTAAGTGGTTTTCTTAGCGTGCCAAGCTCGGAACGTCGCCAGCTACAATGCAGGGTTTTTCTTGGGTTCCGACGTGTTGGTTGAGGTTGACCAAAAATCGCCTGATGAAGATCCTTGTCTCAGGATGCCAAGATCACGCAGTAGTTTGCCATAATAATTGGATGCAAAAGGCAAAGGATGAGATACGATGAGCGAAAGCGCGGAAGCTGTCCTGGCTCTACTGTACAGGTTCAGACAGACCCGCTGCAAAAGCGGAGGTTGCAGTGAGTCGCCTTGATCATTCCATCAATCAGTGAAACGTCAGCCAAATGATCCCTGGCGTGCATTTGATCTGATCCGAAATGCATCCATCATTCATCTCTATCCCACTACCCGTCCATGGACAGACCAGCAGGAGGCAATTGCGCCCGAGGAAGTAAAAAAACTGCGCAACCATCACACGATCTAATCGATCAATCAGATTAGATAATGGAAATCTCTTTTGTCTCGTGAATGTCCCTTGTCCATGCTTCTTCTGGCGCTCTTTTGCCCACGCCATCTCCACTCACAAACCGGCTACTCGGCGTTCGAGGCCTGTACTAAACAAAGTGGCTGCAGCCCGCTGGAACCCTCGCGTCCCGAAATCTCCAGTCATTCTGCTCGCTCCTGCTCCTCGCCTTCAACTTCCTCTGTTGGTTGAGGTTCAGTCGGTTTATTTCCCTAATGTAGCCGATCTCGGTGGATTCAATAGTTTGTCTCCTTTGGCCACCAGACCTGATCTTATCTGATGGAGTTTGTATGGGTCCTGAGCTGAAGGATGGTATTGAATCCAGTCTAGTTAGAACGCACCCTTGCCTGAAGGACCTCTTTTTTATTTTATTTGCTCCATTTGTTTATGTATAACCATCTGCTGTTCCCGTTTAAGTTTCCCTTTTCTCCTTATTGTCTTCCCAAGCTTAAGCTTAATTGATACCCCAAAGACAAAGATCACCATGGGCGTTCTTGACAAGTTCCGCCCCAGCAAGGGCAATGAGGCTGAAGAGCCCGTAACTGTTACTGCCTCTGTCAATGAGAAGGACCAGGAAGCTGGTGTCTTCCCTGATGATGGAAGCAGCAGCGATGCCGTTACTGAGAACGCGCAGCATGGTGTTCAAACTGTCGAGGCCACCACATTGGCCTGGAGCAAGAAGGCCCTTGTTGGAGTCTTCATCTTGTACGTTCTTCGTCTGGTGGAATTGAAGATCTTGACTGACCCCCTTGTAGCATGTGGTTGATCTACCTCACCAACGGTTTCCAGGGCCAGATCAACAACACTCTGCTCCCTTATGCCAGCAGTGAATGGGAGTCTCACTCTCTCATTCCTGTAATTGGCGTTGTCGCCAACTGTATGACTGCCGCCGTCTACATCCCTCTATCCAAGATTCTCGATCTTTGGGGTCGTGCTGAGGGTTTCCTCCTCATGGTTCTCTTCGCCACCATTGGCATGATCATGATGGCTGCCAGCCAGAACCTCCCTACCTACTGCGCTGCCTACGTAAGTCATTGGCTTCCGCCCGCGACACTCTTCAATTGCTAATCCCTCTCAGGTCTTCTGGCAGGTTGGCTGGTCCGGTCTGACCTACAGCATCGATGTTATCACGGCCGATTCGACACAGCTCAAGAACCGAGGTCTCGCATACGCTTTCACCTCTTCTCCTTACATGATCACCGCCTTCGCCGGCCCCAAGTCTGCTGAGGCTTTCCTCCTCAACGGTGACCAGTGGCGATGGGGCTTCGGAACCTTCTCCATTGTCCTCCCTGTCGTCGCAGCGCCTCTCTACGCTCTTTTGAGATACAACCTTCGAAAGGCTAAGAAGCAGGGTCTTCTGGCTCGCGAGCCTAGCGGACGATCGCTCTTGGAGAACATCAAGTGGGGTCTTGTCGAGTTCGATGGTAAGTAAAGTCTTGACTCAACACTCAGAATGCGTGCTAATTATCGCAGCTGCCGGTGCGTTCCTTTTCGCTGCTGGTCTCGTCATCTTCCTCCTTCCCTTCTCAATTGCCAGCATGGCTCCTCAAGGGTGGAACACCCCTTATATCATTGCTATGATCGTCCTCGGTGTCGTTCTTCTGTCAATCTTTGGCGCATACGAGCGATTCGTCGCCCCTAAGCCCTTCCTCCGATTCGACCTCCTCACCAGCCGCACCGTCATCGGTGTCTGTCTTCTCGACTTCATCTACATGATTGCCTACTACTGCTGGAACAGTTACTTCACCTCGTTCCTCCAGGTCGTCAACAACCTCCCTCCCTCTGAGGCTGGATACGTCAGCAACACTTTTGAGATCGTCTCTGGCGTCCTTCTCTTCATTGTCGGTTACGGCATGCACAAGACCGGTCGCTTCAAGTGGCTCCTGTGCGTCGGTATTCCTCTGTACATCTTCGCCCAGGGCCTCATGATTCACTTCCGTCAGCCCGGCCAGTCCATCGGTTACCTTGTCATGTGTGAGGTCTTCATCTCGATTGCCGGTGCTACTTTCATCTTGTGTATGCAGGTTGGTATCCTTGCTGCTGTTGAGCATCAGTTTGTTGCTACCGCTCTTGCAACTCTGAGTGTTACCGGAAATATTGGCGCCGCTGTCGGTGGTACCATCTCTGCTGCCATCTGGACCAACACCTTCGAGGCGAAACTGTCGGAGTACCTTCCCGCTGCCGCCCAGGAGAATGCTGCTCTCATCGCCGGAGATCTCGACAGCCAGTTGGCTTATGAGATGGGCAGTCCTGAGCGCCTTGCTATTCAGAAAGCATATGGGTATGGTCAAGCTAGAATGCTTGGGGCAGGAACGGGTATCATGGCTATTGCCCTTATTTCGTTGTTTTTGATCAAGAATTACGATCTCAGGAAGATCAAGCAGACGAAGGGTACTGTCTTTTAAGCAAAGTTGGTGTTTTCCACTTCGCCACCGCGCAAAAGGCTGTCATGTTCGTGTCGCATTAAAATTACGGTGTAGTAATGTTAGATGATGTTTAATTGATGTTTAGTTAATGTCAGAATTGTCAAAAGTGTCGAGTTGTTGAATGCTCTTTCGCAAGTGCTGTTTCAAAAAGTGGGAATAGTTACATGTTTTGATGTTTACTGCCAGTTCAATCATAGTAAAATGACGGGACCACACACGCGGTCTCGGAACCGGTATAAGCTGCTGAATTCCATTTAACACCGAATTTAATGCAAGATAATAGCTGCAATTCTTGTGATGCTGTTGAGTGGTGACGTGACTGAATTGATCTCAGTAACTTGACTGAACCCCGATTAGCACGCTGTAACGCCATTCTACCACACATATAAATAACCTTAAAACATTTGTATTGCTACTTCTATTTAATTCTTTATATCTTTCCGAGAATGAATTGCATAAGACTTTGCTGAAGCCCCGTGACAGCCACACTTCCATGATCCTCACCTTCAAACTCGCGCGTCCAAATCTTCTTAACACTTGGACTCTTATCCAATCGCGACGCCATAGCCTGAGCGGTTTCCCTCATTTGATCATGTTCGGCGCAGTTCTGTCGCTTCCACCACTCCTCATCAGTCTCTTCAGGTTCCCTCACCAAATCGCCCTTGCCAGTTCCCCATGTGAGCGCCAGCGAGAATGGAGGATCAACAGGCTTATCGCGCGCCAGGAAAGTCTTCTCGGGTTCGCGGATCAAGAAGTCCTTGTTCCACCAAATGACGGGACTGCCGATCAAGTAACTGTTAAAGAGCTCGGGCTCTGTGAACATGGTGTTGAGAGCGAAAATGCCACCATACGAATGGCCGTACAGGGCCTTGCGACCGGTGTGAAGATTGGCCTTGGGGAAGAGCTTGTCCTCGACATAAGGCATTACGTCGGCCTTCATCCAGTCGAGGAATTCCTCAGCTTCACCGAATGAGATGTCGGTACGAGGCTTGCCATGTCTGTCGAGAGGCATGTCATACTCGTCGCATTTGGGAGTGAGATCTGGACCACGACGGAAGTCATAGACATATTTTGATGGAGGATATCCTATGCCCACTATGACAGTCCTTGTGCTATTCAAGTACTCTAAACGACGAGAGACATCGACAGCTGTGAAGAAATAGGCATTTCCATCAACGAGATAGCTTGGCGGTGGTCAGCTTACAGCTCTGTAAGTGTTCAATTGAAGCTGTACTCACACCAAATTGACCTTCTCATCCTCGGCAGCAACACGATCCTCACCCCAACACAAAGGCCATGCTACTTGAACAAGGTAATCGCCCCTCTTAGTCTTGGCAAGCCACTCAAGAGTGTTGGGAACACGAGCGTGTCCATGGCTGTGTTCAGTCGCCATTGTTCTGTGAGTGTTTGAGAGGTGAAAGAGGCTTCGTGGTGGTGATAGCGATAGCGACAACGATGGGCGAGCTCGAGTGAGACAACGTAGCATGGATGACATGCAGCAACAGACAGCAGGCTAGTCAATGATGAAGACGAGTCAGAACTCAGGAAAGGATCTGATAAACGAAGAGGAAGATCTGATAAAAACCGCGCATTGCTTTTGCATTCGTGGGTCTCTTTATGTCACCGGCGTCGGCCGGACCAGACTCCACTATAGCCCAGGGCATCGTTGGCTGTTGGCGACCACTGCCCACTAAAATATTGGAGATTTAGGCGGTCGTGTTCGGCAAAGCGCTCACTGGAAACTATCAGGTGCGGCCGAACCGGGTCAGGTTGAGACTGCATGATGTGAACATGCGACTGTCACAATGGCACTGGGAGGCTTATTTGTCTTTGAATTGTTTCTCATAATTAAAATTTGATTTCTAGGGGGAAGAATATCGATATCTCAATTTGTTTTATGATTTGTAGGCTGTAGACGTGTCCCAAACTCTGGTAAATCCACTGCAAAGTTTGGGCGCCAAAAGTAAGTCGCCTAAGAGTCAGCTAAACTTTGCATAGGATTCTCACATTATCTCGTATCTCATGCTTGCGACGGTTGACATTTCTTGGACCCTGGTTGAAATGAGACGACAATAAAACTAGAGATTGTCCCATATCAGGACTTCAAAGAGCTTGTGGGACAACATCGAGCCAAAGATCTGAGCTAGAAGTGGGCTATAGCGACAATGAGACATGCGATTGCAAGTCTTGAGGCCGGATGGACATTTAGCTACGAGACAACATATGTATCAATTGAGATGATCTCAAAACATTGAGTCTAAGCTCGAGCTTTTACATGGGGTGATGAATGTCCCTTCTCGTACGTTCGTCTTGACTCTTTTATCGTCATCAACCTCAGCACCATAATGCGACCGCCCCAATGGGGCGGATGAGAGCTTAACTTTACAGTTTTCTCCAGCGAGGGTTCGACAATTTACTACAGGCCAAAGTCAATCGAGCGACTCCGAAAGCAACACCAATGAACCAATTTATGGCGAAGAATATGCCCAAACAAGAGACAATGAAACTTTTCTTTTATGACAGACGTACAGCCTGGCTCTCTAGATCTGCTGATGGGGTACATAGACATCAAAACTTGAGTGTTCTTCAACAACAACCCTTGGTGAGATGGCCGAGTTGGTTATGGCGCCAGGTTAAGGTTAACCTTAACACCAATTTCCTGGTGGAGCAATCCTCCTGGGTTCGAGTCCCAGTCTCATCAGTTTTCTTTTGCCCTTTCGACAAGGTGATATCTTTTTGTCAATCGCTTTGCAATTCTGGATACTCCAGAGGTCGGAGAGCTGGTGCTGTCCATTCCACGGTGCGTGGTGGGCGTCGCCTAAACCTTTTCGCGCAACGGTCAATTGAGACGCTGGAGTCAATTGTCCTCTAAGTTTTAGGGCGCCAAAAACAAGTAACCTAAAGTTTAGGCGGACTCCGCATAAAGTATCATCTAAGTTATTTTGTTTCTTATGATCTTGTCGCTGTACAAGGCGGCGCGACCGTGGAAATTCTGTGGAAACCAGACTAGATGCCATCGTAGTTTGACTTGTGATCCAACGTTCGAAAAAAGACTTTAAACGCCCATACAGGAGCATGTACGGAATGATGGCAGGATAAGACGCAATTGAATGCGTTTTTGAACAGATGTATGCATATATGAATCGGGCTCCGTTATGGAATGCCCTCTAGATGGTCTATCTAAGAAGTAGTCTTGCGACTATAATTTAAAGTTTGTACATGATAATGGAATATCCAACTTCATCGTCCACTTAAGCGTGACGCTGGTGACGGCGCTGGCGGGCGCGCAGAGAACGTCTGCACTTGGACTTCTTGGGAGGGTTCTGGACGGGGGCAGAGCCAGAGCCAGAGCCACCGTTGTTACCACCGGGGAAAGGGAAGCTGGGAGCGTTGCCGTTGCTGGGAGGGTTGTAGGATCCGTCATTTCCGCCGTAGGTAGGAGGGACAGTGGGGGTGTTGTCGCCTCCATTGTTTCCGTTGTCACCACCGTTGGAAGGCAGGGGAGTGGTGGAAGGAGGAGTAGTGGTGTTGTCACCGTTGCCAGTGTTGTTGTCGCTACCGTCAGTGGGAGTAGTGACAGGGCTGGAGTCGCTTCCACCACCAAGGATCTTGGAGGCGGCGTGCTCAGCAGCAACCATGATGATAGCCTGAGTGTTACCAGTGGGAAGATCGGGGTGAATGGATCCGTCAACAACGTAGAGGTTCTCAGTACCCCAGACCTTGGTGTCGGTGTCAACGACACTGGACGACTTGTCGGTACCCATGATAGCAGTTCCGACAAAGTGAGAACCGCTAACGTACTCAGTCATAAGGCTCTCGGCGGTGACGTTGCTAGCCATGGTGAGGGTGCTGTTGGACTTGGAGGTCATGTCGATGATCTTCTGCATGAAGGTCTTGACAGCCTTCTTGTCAGCGGCGTCCTTGAGGTAAGGCTCGCCAATCATCTTGGTAGCACCGGAGCTGGTAACCTCGAGAGAACCACTGGAAGTAGCACCGTGGGTGAGGTAAACCTTGAGCTTGAGGGTGTCATCACCAGCGGGAGCGCAAGTACCCTGGACGTATCGCTCAACACCGTCGTCACCCATGACACTGTCCCAGAAGATGAAGCGCTGACCGGACTGGGCAAGGAGACCGTTACCTTGAGCGTAGAGGTCGATGTCCTCCTGGCTGGGCTCAGTGACGGCAGTGTCGGGGAGAGCAGGCATGGCTGTCTTGGTCTTGACCTTGACAGTGAAGATGGGGTGATCCTTGAGGTTCTCGCCGACGGGAAGCTCGATCCACTGGTCCTTGGGAGGCATGGTCAGGCGTTGGCTACCGCTGGCAACAGTCTCGATCTGCTTAGCAGGGCCGATACCAGAGTTGACGAGAAGACGGGGAGTAGCGAGGGTACCAGCAGCGAGGATGACACCACCGCCGGACTTGACCTTGATGATCTGGCGGGTAGCAGGGCCAGATTGGATCTCGACACCAGTGATGTCCTTACCCTCACGGACGACGCGCATGACCTTGGTCTGAAGCATGAGCTTGAAGTTGGACTCGGCCTGGGCGAGGGGAAGGTAGTCGCGGACAGGACCGGCACGCTGGCCGTCGGTGATCATCATAGGAGGGTGAGTGAAAACGGACTTCTTCTTGTCGGGCTGGGCAATGGCATCGACCTGGCTGAAGCCGGCACCGGAGAAGAACTTGCTGAGAACATCGTAGGCACCTTGGTCGACGTACTTCTGGTCCTTGGTGGGGGTGAGGGTGCCGGGGGTGCGCTCGTAAAGGCGGGCGGCGGCGGCCTCAACATCACTGTGCTTCCACCCCGCGGGCCACTTGTCGTCGAAATCGACGGCTTGAGGACGAACGAACATCATAGCGTTGACAGCAGTACCTCCACCGAGCACGCAGCCCGACATTCCCGCGTTATCGGTGCAGTATTCGTCGGTTTCCTTGGCTGTGGTGAGGTGGTACGCCATGGAAGGAACATCGTATTGCGTCGTAGTGTCATTCCAGTCCATAACGGCCTTTCCCCCGGAAGAGAAATAAGAAGCCTTGCCCTGCTCAAGGAGGAGAACAGACTTCTTAGCCTCAACCAGACGCTCGGCAACGATAAGACCTGAGGCACCAGCGCCAACGACGATGTAGTCGTATGTCATGTTGGAGATAACAGTGGTGAAGTTACCAGTAGCAGGGCCAGAGCCAGAGCCAGAGCCAGAGCCAGGAGAAGCAACAGCGTCGGAGGCCATGGCAGCCCAGGTCTCGTAGTCAGCGGACTGAGCAGCAGTGCTGTCGATAGAGAAGCCACCGAAGCCAGCACCGTGGTAGTTGAGGGCACCAGCAGCATCGCTGGGATCATCAAGGGCAGTAGTGCTGATAGCGAAACCCATAACAGCACTGGCATCTGAGACCTTCCAGGTGGTACCGTCGTCCTTGATGCAACCCTCGCAGAGGAAGGTGAAGGTGAAAGAGTCGGTGCCGACCTTGACACCCTTCTCGATGGGCTTGATCTTGACGGTGTCGTCATCCAAAACATCGGGGTTGACGTATCCAGAGGCCTGACGAACGGATGTAACGATCTTGCCATCGGAGGGCTGGGCAACGACGAGGAGCTTGCCCTTCATGAGGGAGCCCATGGCGACGGAGGCATATCCCTCAGAAATGGGAGCGATGATCTGACCAATGAAGTCGGACTTGGGGTTCTTGGGCAGAGCCATACCGAAGGTGAACTTGCTGCTCTTGTCGGACCATTGCTGGAAGGTGATTCCGGTGTCGGCATCCTTGTACTCCTCAGAGAGTGCTGAAGCTCCGATCATCAGCGAAGCCGCTGAAAGAAGAGTTGAGAAACGCATGATGGCGGCGTTTCCAAAAGCTTAGGACGTAGAAGTAAAGTATCCTAAGTACTAGTCTAAGCTAGCAAAAGATGAACAAATGATTTCGTCCCTTAGGGTGTGTATATCGGTCTCAAAGAAAGTGGTTGGATAAAGAGTGGACGAGAGGTGAAGATACACAGTAGCAAATGAACGTTGGCAACCAGTGCCTGTAAAGAATGAATAACTAAAAAAAGAAAGAAATAAAAAAAAAAAGATAGATAGACCAAGCTAGATGGATAGCATCAAGATCTCAAGAACATCTTTGGAGGTGATCTGTCAGGCTGTTATATATGAGTTCAACCAAACAAATGCCGTTTACCGCGGAAATTCGCTTCCGAACGCTCGGGACCGTTTTTGCAAACATGGAAAACGGTATTGGTGGCTTAATTCGTATGGCATTGCATCGGCCAATTCTTCGCTGCCATTGTGGAGGACTGACAGTGGTAATGCCTGATCTACCCACACGAGCCAGCATCTTGTTGCTTCAGGTTGTTTGAGATGTCGAATTCCTGCTGTGTAAGGTCTTCTCTCCTATTGGCTGTGGATCTGGTTTCAGGTTGACGGTCCAGACCCCGAACAAGGTAACAGAGCCTCGGTGGACCCCCGGTACTTTTTATTCGAAACGACACCAGGGAGCAAGATTCAGCAAGGGTTGTTTTTGTGCCTGGCAGGATCAAAAGGATCAAAATCTGTTTCGTTCATCTGTTTCCGAGGAACATGGCTTGCAGTCAATTGCCGGGGCTCAAAGGATCTTCAGGAACAGACATGGCACTGATTTAGACGAAGGTTTGACGAAACTTGAAGAGCTTCTTCTAAGTTTATGATGTCTTAGGCTAAGCTTTTGCCATTTTAGATAAGCATACACTTAACTAACTTGGCAGCTACTCAGCTTTGACTGTAGCTTAAAAGGAGGATCTTTCAGCAACACGGTAGGATTGTCGGCCAACTCGTGCGACTGTTAGCGCGATTCAGACCGCGTCACTGCACTCAACTGAAATTGAGCATTGATAAAAAATGCATGACTCGTAGCGCGAAACGAACGAGAACCCTTTGCCTCATTTTAATCATGCAGCACCACCACAAACAAGTCCACCAGCCAAGCCAAGCCGGGAGAATCTCCACCTGTCAAACCTTACAATTATTCCACAACACATCGATCCCACTGCTAATTGCTTATCCGCTTACTTATCATCTCAACTCCTTGGTTCGTTCTTCCGCGGCTGCGATCCACTCTCGCAATCTCGATTCGGATCGTGCTTTTAATCCGACCTTGAAAGGCTTGGGATCAGTGGTAAGGGATGTGGGCACCGCGTTGCATTCAATTGCATCCATGATTGCCATGTCCTTCTTCTCCTTGGGTGGCACAATCTCAAAAGCTGTGATAAGACGGATGAAGGCTGTGTAAAGTTCGCGATTGGCTAGATGAGAGCCTGCGCACATTCGAGATCCGGCACCATAAGCGTAGTGAGGTGTTCCAATTTCCTTGTCGTCGATATATCGTTCAGGGTTGAATTCATAAGGATTAGCGAATCGCGCTTCATCGTAGTCTGCGGCGTAGGCATTCTAGAAGATCAGTCAGTGCCAAGTTCCTCACCAAATGGGAAGCAGATCAGATGGACCAGGGCAGGGCAGAAAATGACAAGGCTGTGATCTTAAGTGCAGGGCTGTCGTAATTACCATGAAGAATGTGGTCCCGGCGGGAATTGTTGCACCCTTGTACGGGATATCCTTGATATTAACCCGCGGGAGACAAATCGGGATAACCTGTGCCACCGGAAGTCAGCCCAATAATCATTTCGGATGCAAGCTTTGACCTTACCGTCCAGAATCGTAGAATTTCCTTGACGAGAGCTGTGATATAGGGTACTTTTTCTTCCACAAGGCACTTCTCCCATGCTTCGCCGTTGGGATAAACCTTGTGGATTTCTTCTAGAGCCTTGGCTTGAATCTCTTGGCCGTGAGCCGTTGCCAGATACGCAATACCCATGACCAAATTGCCAGGGACTGTGTCCAATCCCGCAGAAACCATTGTTAAGCAAATAGATTTAATCTCAGCTTCATTCAATTTTGCTTCGGGGTCTTTGAGAATATTGCCGGTGATGCATGGCTTGTCAGTTCCCTCGGCGATGCGGCTCTTCAAATTGTTGAGTAGATCAGTAAGATATTTATCGCGTCTTGTACGGAATTCTCCAGCTGAATTGTTCTGTGCTCCCCAGATTCGCAGTAGAGGTACGTAGTCTTGCCAGTTGTTGCTCGTGGACCTGAAGTTGGAGATTTCCCGCTCCACATGTGTAATCTCATGCAACAGCTCACTATTCACGTCCCCATCAATGCGAAATCCGTAGTTGAGCGTCAAAGATGTGTTGAGTGCGAAACGAGCAAAGTACGGGGAAGGATCCAAGTCTTTGCTCCCCTTCTCGCAATCATCCAGGAGCTCTTTGATGCTGACGAGAGACTCGAGGTCAAGAATTGGCATGTAAGATTGGGTGGCAGGACGGTTCAGAGCAGTGGCGGCAGCCTTTCGACGGTTTTTGCAAGATTCGTCCCAAGGCGAAGTGCCGATGGTAAAACCCTGAGATGTTGAGACTACTGAGTGGAATGTGTGGAACATGGGGCGGGAGATCAGCGCCGACTGGTGAGTGATCCAGAAATGCTTGACCGCATCGTAAGAATTGACGTAGACGACGCGCTGAAAGGTTAGAAATGCGAATGACTTGATAATGCATTACTTACCTTATTGCCAAGTCTTGTCTGGAATACTGGACCATACTTTGCAACCCATTTCTGCGCAACCCTTGCATGATCTGTTCCCAACTGGAATAGATTTCCAAAAAGTGGTACACCAGGAATCTCAGGAATACCCTTGATCTTGGGCCTGTCCGTCGAGTTTGCTAACCTATACAGGAATAACAAACCGATGAGGATGGATACGTATAAAACTTGATCTGACATCGTGGAAGCTTAACGTGGGGAAGAGAGATGACATGCTGGACAAACTGGCCGAGCATTGTCAGCTCTTTATACAAATAATTCATTCCGACAGAATTCCGATGACAACAGCGCAACGTGACCTGTGTTCCCCTCAGTCTCTCAGATGCTCGGGCGGGATCTGCAGATGATCCCCATGTTTATACCCGAGTAAGCGGGGAAGCGTGTGCCGGATCCGACGACAAGCGTGAATAAGACGCTCTTCATTGGCTCTTTTCGTTCTTTCTGGAGTTGCCCACGCGAGGTCGAGCACAAGAACCTGATTCATTGCGTCGCATTGACGGTTATGATTTACCCGTATGTATTGCCGCGGGCATAAAGACCTGATTAGAACCACTTTCTAAATTCAGTAAATAATGGACATGGCCCAACAGATTTTCGAACGTACAGTGAGTGATGGTCCACGATCGAATTCGCTTATAAGTGTATGTATCACAAAAGCTGCCCTCTTAGTTTCAGAGTATCTGGAATACACACCCTGTGAAGGTCTAATATCACATACATCAAATATTGCAAACATTGCTGTAACTATGAGTCCAAATCTGACTACATCCAGAGCACAGCCCGGATTATCTGTGTGTCAAGGAAATTCGATACACACTGAGACTCCCCAGCGACAGACACACCTGCCAAGATGCGCTAAAGATAAATAGAGTAGTCAGTGAGACCTCAACTTCTCAGATACTAAAGCTAAAGTGCCATCAACTGGCGTGTCATGACCTCTAATAGCCGAGGGCACTCGGAAGTTAGACTATCCTTTCCGAACAAAACCCACTTTGTTCAGAGTTGCCGTGCCCCTCAGCCAATGACGACAGAGCATAGCCATGGTCAAGTACTACACTGACAAGCGATGTTTTGGCATATAACCCGCGAATTGGCCCATTCAACATCGGATAGTCGAAGGATTTCTGTCATTTTGGCCGGCAGGTCACGGACTAAGACAAAATGGACGACTATAAAGATGCGATACCAGAGCAAGTCAAAGGAAACTAACCAGACATAAGCACATTTCAACAGCCATACCCAACATTCACTCGAAGCATAAACAGCATGTCTGCTAAGTTTGACCTCTCTAGGCCGGATAGGCAAATTCACATCGGAGTCATTCTGATGGATAGGTAAGCAGAAACTTATCACCAACCCTTGAAGAACCCGAATAACAGCCCTTCCAGTGAGACTGAAATCCTTGATGTTGCTCCCATCGACTTGATCCATGGTCTTTCCAAGAACTTCTGGAAGAAGGGTATGGCAGATTTTGTGCCCACAGAATGGGAAGAGCAAACCTTTGATATGGAGTTTCACTGGGTTTCCAAGAACAGTCCCGCTTCGCCTAGCAAGCTGACAAGCGGTATCAATCTTGTCCCTACGGTGTGTGCATAATCTCTACGAAGTATCTTTCATGGCCTGACAGTTCTCAGGACTCTTTCGAAACATGCCCCCCGCTTGACATCGTTCTCATCGGGGCTTCTACCATGAACCAACCTCCTGACGAAGCCGAGATAACCTTTATACGTAAAGCCTGGGAAGAGTGCTCTGCATTCCTCACCATCTGCGGTAGCGTTATGGTTCCTCTCCAAGCTGGTATCTTGGAAGGAAAGACGGCAACTGGCCCGGTCATCATGCTGGACACGTTTCGAAAGCAAGCCCCGGATACCAACTGGGTCAGCAAGCGCTGGGTCAGAGATGGAAAGCTGTGGACGAGTGGAGCGCTGCTCAATGGCGAGGATATGATGACTAACTTTGTGAAGCATTACTGGGGTGGCCCTTATGTTGACTTTTTGAGCAAGCTTGGTGCTTGGCCTGATCGTGATGTCGACTATAAGGACGTCGCTTGAGAGATTATACTGAGCTGGCAATTACCGCTGTTCTTGGTTCCGCGGTATCAGAAGAATCAGCTACTAAGAGCCGAAAGGATGAAATAATTTAGACACCTTAGATTACTTTGTTCTCAGCAACCTAAGCCTTAGGGAACAATTCTCCTGTACCCGGGAATCCATCCTGGGAGTAAGAATGAGCGCCATTTTAACAGATACAAATGCAACATCCATATTCATTTCATGGCTTAACAATGATATATTTACTGTTGTGCAATTCTAGAAACAACTCCTTATAGTCCTTTAAGCGGATCCGGTGGCGCCGGGTCACTCCTTAAGCTTTTCTCAAATGCCGCCCTCAATTTCATGACAGGTTGCATCACCCACGTATTGTAGGCCAGGATATCCGTCTCCTCCTTTGGATCCCTTACCGTATTGAACAGGTATGGAGATTCAAGCTTCCCAGAGGATTGATTCACCTTTGGTTCCCAAACTAAATGAAGCTTCCAGTCTTTCCATTTCACAGCACGTAGCTCGTCCTTGATATAGAAGAGAAAACCTTCACGCTGAGACTTAACTGACGTCGGGTCTTTGAAGAAGTCTACTTGGCTGACGCCGTCGATAGGTCTGTCACCTGGCACTTTTGCGTCAGCAATCTCGAGGATAGTCGTGAAAATATCCGTGACGTGGACTATTTGGTTGGATGTTACTCCAACGGGGACCTTTCCTGGCCATCGAATGATGAAAGGCACTCTCAAACTTCCTTCCATGGCGGTATGATATGTACCTGACCAAGGCCCAGCCGTGCCCTTGTAGGGTGCACGGAATTCTGGTCCGTTGTCAGAAGCGAAGATAAGAACTGTGTTCTCCCGAACGCCCAGCTCATCAATATGATCGATCAATTGACCGACACGATAGTCCATCTCAGCCATGGAGTCGGCAAACTCTCCCTGGCCTGTCTTTCCTTCGAAATCGCGATGCGGTAGTGTCGGGAAATGAAGATGGACGAGTGGATGATACAAGAAGAAAGGTTTTTCATCTTTGACCTGGCGGGATAGCCAATCCTTTGACTGATCAACCAGCATCTCGTCGATCAATCGTCGCTTTTCGAGATCGTATACACAGACGTTCTTGGAGTCTTGTCCCGCAACACCTCGCATGATATACGGTAATTCCGCAATTTCAGGTGTATAGCCAATAGCTGATGTGAATTGACTCTCATCAGTAGTTCTGGGAATCCCAAACCACTCATCAAAGCCTCTGTCTGATGGGTACCGCCCAGGAATATCACCAAGATGCCACTTTCCATGATGCGCCGTGCTATATCCCGTTGGCTTGAGACATTCTGGGAGAGTTTGCTCCCAGCGTGTAAGACCTTGGGGAAAGCCTGCTGGAACTGATTGTCTGCAGCCTGTTCGAATGGGATGACGTCCGGTCATCAGGGCTGAGCGAGTTGGTACGCAATCACTCTCGACATTGAAGTTGTGAAGGAGCAGTCCTTCTGTGGCGAGTTTGTCTATGCGAGGTGTAGCAGCACCGCGAAGTACGCCTCCGCCATAGCAACCGAGTTCTCCCCAGCCAAGATTGTCGGCTAGGATGAGCACGACGTTGGGTTTTGATGGATCTTTGGACATGTTGAGTGAGTGCTTTGAGGTTGATAATGCCGCTTCCAGCTGACTCTTGTGTTGATTTGATATGTAGATTGGGGACTTACGCCTCGGAAAAACTCAAAAATAGCTTCCAGCTGACGGAATTGAATCAAATACTCTGCAGTTGAGTCAACCGCATTTAAAGTGATAGTTTGTGAACGCTCTTCATGGTTAGTCTCAGCGTCGGCCGTGATCGGCAACAAGTCTATCGGCGAACCGTCCGAAACCCCACATTTTCGCTCATCGCCGACGCTCACCTCCGACGATTAAACATCTCCCTTCCCTACATCAAACTAGCGAATTCATTGTAGGGAGAGATACGTGATCCAGGCATTCAGTGGCGTGCGCACCTGATTGTCTGCGATACCTTATCAAGCTTAACACAGCGGTCCTCAGTCTTGGATGCCGACAGCGATGGAAGGGTATAAGAACCGCCAGTGATCGACGGCTGGTTGGTCAATTGTGACGATACAAGCTACTGGAACCATTCAGTCCATTATTCGGCCATCTCCCTTCAATCAGTTTCAATATGGAGTCAGATAAGCATTCCAAAGAGACCCACGACGATGTTGATGACGCGCCGCAATCCGTCGTTGCAGAGCCCACTTGGACAGATGCTGAAGAGAAGAGGGTCGTCAGAAAGTAAGTCTACGAGCCCCACCTACGTTGAACATTGTGAACTGACAGATCAGGTTGGACATGATTCTAATGCCTCTTCTCGTTCTCGGATTCTACGCTCTTCAGCTCGATCGCAGTAACATCGGCAACGCTCTCACCGATACACTCACGACCGACCTAAACATCACGAAAGACGATGTGAATACTGGTGACCAACTCATGATGGCTGGCATCATCATCGCCGAGATCCCTTCCAACATTCTTCTTCAAAAGTTAGGCGCACCAATCTGGTTGACGGGTCAAGTCCTCATCTGGGGAACCGTTGCTTTGACACAAGCCTGGGTTACCAACGCGCACTCTTTCTTTGCCACTCGGTTCCTATTGGGGTTGTTTGAAGCTGGATTCATCCCTGGCGGCCAATATATGCTTGCGCTCTTCTACCGAGAGAAAGAGCTAGCTCTGAGAACCGCCATATTCTACTTTGGAAATTACTTTGCTACTGCCACAGGGTCATTGATCGCTGCTGGTGTTCTGCAAATGGGCGGTATTGCAGGTCTAGCGGGCTGGCAATGGCTCTTCATCATTGAAGGCATCTTCACCTTGGTAGTCTTCTTGGTCTTCGTCCTTCTTCTCCCTCGATCCCCAATTCATACCAAGCCTATCCATGGCTATTTCGACCTTTTCACCTCACGCGAGCGCGAAATCATGCACGACCGAATTTACCAAGAGGATATATCCAAGACTGAAGCCCACGCCAAGGTCACTTTCAAAGGTGTCATCGCCGCCCTGACCGATTATCGTTTATGGATCCATACTATACTGAACGTTGTTTCTATCGCTCCTAAAGGCGGGCTTCAACTTTACGGACCAACTATCATCCGAAGCCTGGGCTTCAGTAAGGTCAATTCTAATCTTTTAAACTCTGTCAGCAGCTTTCTCGTTGTCTTTCTAAGCTTTGCTATTGCTTGGGCTTCTGACAGGACGAAGTTGCGAGGCTTGTGGTGTATGGTGGCATTTCTCTGGAGTATTACCTTTGGCAGTGCCTTATTTGGATCTAGCAACAAAGACATGTGGACTAAGTACGCCCTTTTCACTCTTTTGAGTAGCGGCAATGCGCTCTCTCAAGGTCTTAACGATGCCTGGTTGAGTATCAACACTAGGTCTGCTGAGAAGCGCAGTATTGGTTTGGCGTTGGTGGTTATTGGAAGCAACGCAGGAGGATTGGCTGGAAAACAGCTTTTTCGTGAAAGTGATGCGCCGAAGTATGCCAAAGGATTTTTGGCTATTATTTTACTGTATGTCGCTTCGTTGCCAATTGCTGCTGGGATCATTGGAGTGTACTGGCGACAGAATAAGAAATTGGAGAGGGAGCTGGCAGAGAACAGCCAGGATTTCGATGAGCAGGTTGGTAGGAACCAACGATTCCAACTTTAGATGTAGATTTTAGTATAGCAATTTCTAATGGTATCAGTCAATGCCTTCTTATCCACGTTGGGCAGACTATTGTTTTCCGTAGGAAAGCCAAGCGTTCGGTGTAGCCGTCTGTTGAAGTGGTGCTCATCCTTATTCCCGGGGCCACAGTGCTGGGTAACAGTCCGAAAAATACTCCCGGCCAGAATAAAGTAGCCCAACTCATAGTCTAAATTGTCCAGGTTATTTTGTTCCTTAGGCTATGACAGCTCCCTGGGGTAATAGCCAGATTTACCCACATCATCAATGACGGGATCATAAATAGTCCGGAGCACTTCTCGCAAAACATCTTTCTCAATACAGCTCGAGTTAAAGAAAGCGCGGATCGTATACCCTTAAAATTTTCAGGTGACCTGAACCTTTTAAGCCTATCATTTTCCAATATTTATTACCTTAATCCTTCTCCAGTTGAAGTAAAATATCTTGCTAAATATGACCGTATTCGATATCGATGAAGAGGACAATTTATCGCGCATGAGCCGCGGCGAGCTATACTATGCCTTTACACCCTCGTTGGTAGCTGCACGTAAGCGCTGTAAGCGTGCCGTCGCAAAGATCAATGCAGCCGAAGACCCAACCCGTCGTGAGATGGCTGAGTTGTGGAAAGAGTAAGCTGATCGGCGTGCGACATGTGCAAGTGCTGACATTGCTGTAGAGTAACAAATGACGAGCGTCCATTACCTCCACCTGCAGCCACAGAAGATGAGGAAGATGTTGTGCTACATGGATATCCTTGGGTCGAGGTGTGTTTCCTCCTGCTGCATCGGTGGTCCATTCGCTAAATTTGGTAGGCACCGATCAAGATAGACTATGGCACCAACGTCAAGGTCGGAAGTAATGTCTTCATTAACTATGGATGTACGATTATCGATACTTGCACTGTTACTATCGGCTCAAGAACTCTAATCGGACCTCACGTGTCTTTCTTCAGCGGTACTCATCCGTTGGACCCCCATTTACGCAATGGAACTAACGGGCCTGAACTTGGAGGACCCATAACGGTGGGAGAGGACTGTTGGATTGCTGGGAATGTGACGATTCTACCAGGAATCACCGTTGGTGATGGGTCGACAGTTGGCGCAGGAAGTGTTGTGACCAAGGTATGTTATGTAGTATCAATCCAGAAGCCGGATGATTGACTTTGCTAGGATGTGCCACCCTACCATGTGGTTGCTGGAAACCCAGCCAGAATCCTTCGCAAGCTTGAACGAAAGCCAAATGGGGAGCAGGAGGTACAAGGCAATGTTGCTGAGAATGGTCGAGTATAAATATATTGTACAAAGTCTACTGAACCTTGCAAACATAGACCAGTCAAAGTAAATATACTACTTTCAGACCATGGGATTGCACAGATATATACGTCGGGTGAGTGTTCTAGAGCATGACTATGTTGGGTCAAATATCCAAGGATCCAAAGTAGGAGGAGTTGAAGTCCATAGCGTTGCTGTACCATCCAAATCCAAAACCGGCACAGCATTTTGTCCAAAAAGAAACTCGTTCGACAGTGTAAAAGGTGGCTCGGATGTCATGTCTGACATGGATGCCGACATCTCATCGAAGCGGTCACGATATCCAGCTCCTTGAGGCCATCGCTCAGCCATCCCCCAAAGTACCGTCGAGCAAACGGATACACGGGCTTTGAAAGAGCTCACGTCAAAAACCGCGCCCTGTGCTGTGAGGCTCTTTATACAGTGAATTAGGGCGGCACCAGATTGGAACAGGTTTGGCGTCGTTCGCCAGTAGAACCGTAGCTGTCCCTCTTTGAACCCTTGTCTGTACATTTCGATGCTCGTAGAAGCATATTGTGCAAGATCTCTTAATTCTTCTTCCAATAGATGGGGGAAGTGGCGAGATGGCGAGAACAGAGATACGAGTGTTGTATATAGAGCGCCATCAAAGAAACTCCGGGGCGCCAGCTTAGACCCCTCGTCGACTGGTGGAACATTGGCATGCCAGTCTATGAGACGGTCCTTCATGTTCATCTTCCAGCCTTTGTAATCGAAGAAAGCACCACTTGCGGGAGTTTTGTAGTTGAGTATATAAAATATCTCATACTCTAGTTGACGGAAGAGAATGCAGTGGTTGGCTAATGGACTTGATGACTCGGTTCCGCTCGTTGGAGGCAGAGGTGTAAAGATGGTCTCGTCAGGTATGGATCGTGGGCGATTAAGTATGACACACAGATTGGTCTCGAGTATATATGTGCACCAGAAAACCCTTCTTCGTTTGTTACCCTCCGCGTCAGAAGAAGAAATGTCTGAGCCAACACCGCGAGTTTCGTTCAAGAGGTCGAGGTCAATGGCTAGTCGCGTCGACAGACCAACCATGTGCCAAGCGGCAGACAGATTTGAAGCGAAAACGGTATACTGTACAATGAGAAGAAGGTTTTGCAGATGTTGCAAATCGCCTTTCCATGTAGCCTGTGGCCGTTCTGTCAGTATACCGACAGCTGAAGCGAAGAATGACTCGGATGCGGTCGATGGAACAGCGGAATCTATTCTGTTGAGAAGTCTGATGGCGATAGCAAGAACCATGCAGAGTTGGAATTTCTGGATCGGCGAGCCTTCCCCGGGAGTAACATGGTCGTGATATAGGGTGGCAATGACATTGCTGAAGGACTCTTGGTCAAGAACAGGCGAAAAGAAGTTGGAATGTTCGAAGTATGTGGCGGCGAGTTGGAGTGCTGTTGCTTTGGGTGGAAATTGGATTGTTTCTGGTACAGCGATACTGTCGAGCAGAGCATGGTAGCCTGAGCTTCCAGAGTCTTGAATATCATTTGGCTTAGGAACAAGTAGACCCAGTAGGTTCAAATCGTTGGAGCGGGTCGCCTCCGGTGTGATTGCCAGATGATCTTGCGAGGTCCGGCTTCCAGCAACAGACTCGGTGTCTACACCCTGACTGCGGAGTGCGAGCTCGAGCTCTGCGACTCGATCCTCGAGGTTTTTTATATAACTGACGAAGTGTGAGTATTTATCGAGTCAATCTGGTGATAAACCATACCTTCGTGGCGCAGACTGTCCATCTATATCGACGCTTATGCAAGTTGTTCCTGCACGTACACAGGCTGAACAGGCGGGAATGTTCTGGTCACAGCGCTGTTTCCGGGACTTGCATCGCTGACAGGCTGTCACATTGGCACGTCGGACATTACTTCGCTTGCGGTTTGAAGAGGCTGCCTCCATCTCTGAGTCCGCCAGATTGGTTGGTCATGGTGAAATGAATTGACAAGCATTTGAGGAAGTTCCCCGAAAGTTTTACCATCAGTCGCACTTTCCCCGCGTGGGAAAGATAAGAAGGGCGCGTCGCTTCAATGGTTGTGGACGATGGCGTCAGATGCGCTAACTCTTTTTGGATTGAGATGTGAATTTCCAGATTTAGGGTAACAATATTCAATGGACATTTGTCTAAACAGCTGCAAACAAATGTGTATCAAAAACAATTTCTTCTACTAGAAGAACATGTGGCGACCGTATAGTATTGAACGTAAATGCTGGAACATCCTTTCGACGAGCTCACGTGGTTGCTGGTGGAAACTCATCCCATTCGCGAAAGTTGCATCAAACAATTATTGAAAGTTTTCAACCCCTGAGGTCTTTGAACACAACCAAGCCCACCACTCAAGCCCGACGACATAATTTTGTTCGTAAAAGCATTTCAAGTCAAGATCTACTGTTAATACCTCACTGATTCATTTATTTGTGCTACTGAGCGGCGTAGAAATATCTGCAAGCCGCGCGATTACATGCGCATTGCAGTACAGCGTGAAGGGCGGCGATTTACAGCGCTGCAGCAGTATTGGGCAGCGGAAGCCTCAGGTATCATCTGAGCAATCTGCCCTACCGGATAAACCTCTCACCATAAACTCTGCACCTGCCAATCTTTTTTCTGGATCTTGTTTCTTAAAAGATCATACATAGTTAGACAATATCGCATTGGGATTGTTGGTTACTGCTCGGTCATGTTTTGCTTTTTCTCATGCACTGCGAAATGAAGTGTGGACCTCCCAAGCTGAACCCCTGAGCCACTGTGACGCCCGCTGTACTGTAGGCAACTTGGGGGCTCGACTGCGCCACTGACATGCGCCTCTTCCGTTCAACAGCCAGATGGTCGATCTTGACCTTGCAACTCTCAGATCTGGATTGAACTACCTAGCTCACCTCGGTAGATTCGGCAATCAACTGACTTCTCCTCATTTCATCCCACTTTCTGCGATGAAGTGATTACCGCTGCTTACGATATCTGCAATTATAATGTTACCAATCGGCCGTTCCATCCTTATCAGGCGATGCGAGGTCAGGGTCTCCAAAAAGGCTAATTTGTTGCACGCCAATCGGGATTCAGCGCCTCCCTGCCCCGAATACAACAGAAACACGTTTTATGAACAAGGTTTGCGGCGATAGCTCCCCTCTGAGACGCAGCTTCTTTGGTTCCTGTTTTTGAAACAAGGAAAATTTAACTTGCAGTCTCGGCAAGTGAATGCGGGAGACGAACGTTTTCGCCCAGCAATTATTGGTTACACGGCTTGACATTCCGAATGAATGATGCGACATCCCGACATGGATGGTATATACAGTATAAGAGGGGACAGATCGCGCCTGCGACCCTATAATGGACACCTCCATTAGCATTTACTACTACGAACATAGACCACACTTTCTTTAACTTGTCACTCGTTCGAGTCACTCCTTGAATCATGCCTCGTTTCCAAGCCATCGCGCTGGCTGTCTTCAGCGGCTTGCAGGTCGCATCTGCTTACCCCAATCCGGAGGATACCAAACTACGTGCTGAGTACGACTACGTTATCGTTGGCGCAGGAGCTTCGGGTCTCACTGTTGCAAACCGATTGACTGAAGACCCTGGTATGACTTCTAACAAATAAGAGAATGGACGCAACAGCTGACTCAGATGTGAAATAGCCGTGACCGTTCTTGTTATTGAAGCGGGCGACTTGTAAGAAACTGCTATCCTGATATTTACTTTCACGCTAAAATATTGGCAGCGACAAAAATGAAGACTATATTACTATTCCTGGCCTTGCTGGCGGAGCCGTAGGAACCAAATACGACTGGAACTTGACATATCCCGCGACTGAATCCTTGAATGGCCGCAACATCTCAGCTCCCCTTGGCAAGGTAGTCGGCGGATCAACCAAGCTCAACCGTATGGTCTACGATCGTGGATCGAAATCGGATTATGACCGGTGGGCAACACTGGGCAACGGCGATTGGCAGTGGAAGTCTCTTCTCCCTTATTTCAAGAAGGTAAGAGGTTTGTGATATCTAGGCGATTACAACCTGACATGTGATGCAGAACGAGAAGTTTACCCCACCGACTGCTGAGATCAAAAAAGAGTATGGTGTCACCGTCGACCCTGCTGCACATGGTTCGAACGGCTTTATCCACTCGACATACTCGCCCTTTTTCTGGCCTACCACAAGTAAGTCCTTGAGAGAGCTTTGACTAGGACTTGGGCTACTCTATTTTGGTACCCTGATAGAGAAGCTTGACATCACGTCCTGTTCGAGTTGAGGAGTTCAACTATGTACTATTATTTATGTGAACTGACAATTTTCAGAGAACTTCGTGCAGGCCGCTGGCGAACTCGATATCAATGTCGCTCTCGATCAAGCCAACGGAAACGCCATTGGAGGATACTTCTGCCCCCACAACATCAACCCTAAGACTGTTTCGCGTTCCTCTGCTCAGGATTACTACAGCGCCGTCTCAAGCCGCAAGAATCTTCAGCTGCTGTCGGGCCACCAGGTTACTCGTGTTCTCACCAAGAAGAGCGGAAAGTCTGTCAAGGCTATTGGAGTCGAGGTATTTCTCACCGCACCTGTGTGTATGCCTCAACTAACCGATTCAACAGTTTGCAACAAGCCGAGACAGTAAGCGACAGACAGTCAAGGCTAAGAAGGAAGTTGTTCTGGCCGCTGGCTCTATCCACACTCCTCAGATCCTGCAGGTCTCTGGTATCGGTGACCCAGCTCTGCTGTCTAGCATCGATGTCCCTGTTGTCGTTGATCTCCCTGCCGTTGGCCAAAACTTCCATGACCACGTCCTCCTCGCAGTAATTAGCACTCGTAAGTTCATGAGGATTTCGAACTTGTTAAGCAGTATGAACTGATCATATACAGTCAGCACTCCTGTCATCCAGACTGGCAACCTAACAAGCAACGCAACTTTCGCCGCTGAAGCTCGCGCTCAGTATGACAACGAGAAGACAGGTCCCTACACGTCTCCCACCGGAGACTTCTTGCTTTTCTTGCCTCTTTCCAACTACACCAGCTCGGCCTCCGATATCCACAAGCAAGCCGCTGGCCAGGACGGCGCCACGTTCCTCCCTTCAGGCACGCCTTCCGAGGTCGTCAAGGGCTACAAGAAGCAGCAAAAGGTTCTCAACGACAAACTTCTTGATACCGACTCTGCCATGCTCGAGATCATTTGGAGTGACGGTGCCGCAGTCCTTGGCCTTCAACACCCATACTCTCGAGGTTCCGTCAAGGCCAAGTCGTCCAGCGTTTTCGACTCTCCCGAAGCCAACCCCGAGCTTCTCAAGAACCCCCTCGACGTCACCCTGCTTATTGAAGGCGTTCGATTTGCCCGAAAGCTTTCCAACACCCCCGCCATCAAGTCTCTCGGACCCTTCGAGATTCTCCCTGGTGCGAATGTCACAAGTGACAGCGATATCGAGCAGTTCGTCCGTTCAGGTGCTTCCACTCTCTTCCATCCTGCTGGTTCATGCAAGATCGGAAGCCGAAGCGACGGTGGTGTAGTTGACCAGAAGCTCCGCGTGCATGGTGTTTCTGGCCTGAGGATCGTGGATGCCAGTATCATTCCTCTTCTGCCCGCAACGCACACCATGACTACCGTATATGCTATGGCTGAGAAGGTAAGTCTCCACACCGATCTCTTGAATGCCGTTTGACTAACATCTCCAGGCTGCGGATCTTATCAAGCAGGGGTAAGGAGATATATGTAGGCGTTGACAGTACCAGATCCGTAGACGCCGGCTAGGACGTACTCAACGAAACAACACGTCGGGAACAAGGAGATCGTATGCATTGTGTATAGGTATCCAGGGACAGTGGTTTCACCGTTGTATTGTATTAGACTAGCAACGTATCAATCACTGTCATTCCCTCTCCATTTGGTTCCGCATGATGGAGCCGCTTCAGGTTCTCTTCTTCGTGCTAGTAGGTGGCTCCTCACCAGTGTCCTCACCAGCTTCTCGAGTAGACAAAGATTCCTTTCCATATCATTAGCTATCGCGTGTCTACTAGTATAGAGTATACGAACCTTCAAAGCTTTGACTTGATTTTGCCTTCAGCCTTCTGTCTAAGCTTGGCGTCTTCTTCTGCCCCTTCCTTGAGGAGCTTGGCCCAGAGCTCATCAAAAGAAGCATTCTTATAGTCTAAGAAACTATTAGTTGATATGTTTATAGCTGCTAAAATAGGGTATACATGCCGAAAGAAGGAGGCTTAGGAGAAGGCTTTGGAGCAGGCTCTGGCGGGAACAACACCCATACAGGTACAAGTTGGTCCATTGGAACGGGGAAAGGAAAGACTGGCACAGAAACGCGGGAGCCATCTGAGTCAGTGATGGTAATCAATGGTCTGGAGATGCGGAAGCCATCTGAGTCGTTGACGGCGTGGTCAGAGCGCGCCATTTTGCTGGTGAGGAATAATCGGTGCTTGAACAACTTGTAAATAGTAAAATCAAGTGATTGTTGATTCAATCTCGCTGATCGCGGTCACGAAGAAAACGCACTGTAGCCTGAGTTGCCAGGCAACCATAGCTTTGGCAGATTTCCTTGTATCGGAGGAAAGAGCGACCGACCGACTTGAGCGCCAATTGGGATTATCACGAGAAGAGAATCTGCAATGCACTGTCATGCGGGACGTAAAGGAAGTGAATCGGAGCTACCTGACCTACATTATGCAGGCACATATCTGCCTAGACTCTCGGGTCTTCACTTTACTGTACCATCATTAGGCGCTATGAGTCACAATAGCGAGAAGATGCATTTCGGAATTCAACATCGATGACGTCTTCGAGTCCGCTGTTTTCTCCATCCTTCTCCCCATCCTTTTCAATTTCCTCCTCATCTTTCTATGCGCCTCTTTCCGCGGTTTCCTCCGTCTCTTTCCTGAGGTAGGTGTGTGTAGCCTACTTTAGCAGCTGCGAGCCTATTGACCAATAGCTTCTTAGACTATGAAACAGCTTCGTTCGATAGCAGCAGGGGAAAGAGCTGAGGCCAGCCACGAGGCTGAAGATATAGCCTATTCTAAGCTTCCCGATATACCTAGTCTCCGACGATAAGACTATGAGATGGAGCGCCCTGCTCCAATGATCACCATCACAGATGCGGATGGCAGCCGTTACTTAGCGGAAAACCCCCCCCGCTTGCGCATCTCGGTCCCTGTCTTTCCTGCCCCCGTCCCCGAGAACCGGCCTTTTTCCCGTTTGGAGCCTGAGCCTGAGCCTGAGCCTGAGCCTGAGCCTGAGCCTGAACCAGAACCAGAACCAGAACCACAGCCACCTTCTTTCGGTATGTATACCCTATCTTAGTAGCTATAAACCTATTAACTAATAGCTTTTAGACTACGAGAATGCTACTTTTGATGAGCTGTAGGGCCGCTTAGAAGAAGAAGCAGAAGAAGACAACGTGCTCAAACAGGAGCATGAGGATATAGCGTACTCGAGGCTTCCCGACACAGTCTCTGAATATAAGGCTGTGCGGGTTGCCTCGAGGGACTACATACCTCACAAGTGCCGAGCCTGCCATTGCGCTCAGTGGGTCTCCTGCCTTGAAGAGTCATCTTGGCTGGTTAGGCCGCCTGCGCTGCCCTGTTCTGAAGGTATTCACAGTCTACACTAGCAGATACTTATAAGCTAATAACCCATATAGCAACTTACAACTACCGGAGAGGCCGAGGCAGCCGTTGAAGAGACTCGTGCAGGTGGTTGCGACCGATGGCGATCAGTTTTAACTTCTACACGAAAAAGTTGAAAGTTACGATATGTGCCCTAAAATAAGCTTTTCCACCAGAAAAAAAGTCTTGCCTGTCTTCCGTTGACTTCTCTTGCACCCACGTCTAGTATGAACATGAACCAAGACACACCTTCGACGGCTGAACGCAATCAGCTACGATGGACCCTTTCGGAACGCTCCCAGCAGAACTTCTCGTTCCAATCTTGTGGAACCTCCCCGACCTTGGGAGTCTTTACAATATAGCACGGGCTTCTCCGAGAGTTTTTCATTTCCTGAACGGCTCCCTAGGCACAGGGATTTTCGAACATATTCTCGACTCGTGGTTTAGAGTGATTCTCGACCATCATCCGGGTATTAGTGCTGGGCGACACAAAAGCTTCTCTGACTGGAGGGAATTGAATACCACGCTATGGATGCCGCATATTCTGCGGCTAATCGCCCTTGTCAGATCCTGCTCCTCAACGAATCCGCTGGCGGAAAACCTCACGTCCTTTACTCTCAAATACGTTATGTTGGCCAGGGCACAGATGATTGGCTTCCCACACGGGACATTTATACCACCGTCAAGTTTGCCAACTATTCGACTTCAAGACGTAACAGGTGGTGATAAAGCCCTCTCTTCGCGTGAGTTGCTGTGTCTTGTCAGGAAAATCTTTGCCTTAACGGATGAATGTTTTCACTTTTACCATGATCGCATGAAAGCCACCAAGCCCCAACATCTTGTTCGGAAACTATCGAGTACGTGGTATTTGGGAAAGTCTTACAACCTCGATGCTGCTGGTCAAGTTTCATACTATGAGTACCAGCACATCCTGCATGGCTTTTGTAGTCTTCAACTTCGCTACGAACTGAAAAATGCTATTCAAGAAGGTCGACTTGCGTGGCCATCAGAAGACCTTGAAGCCATACTTCGAATGGATAAAACTTACCACACTAACATAGACTTTGAAAAACCCGAAGCATGTTTTTCATGGGAGCCGCTGGCAACGGCAGCGATCTATGTGGCATCTTTGGAAGGAGTCTCTGATGAAAGCCCTTCTCTAGGAGACGTTTCTTTAGCCCGCAACGGGTTGAGGGTCTTTTACGATACTGGCCTTCAGCCATTGACAGGGGGACATCTGAGATTACCGCGGCCAAAGCATGAAGATCTGAAGTTTACGTGGCCAACCACAGTCATCCGTCAACCACCCCCTTCAAGAACCTTTCGTGATCACTGCTATAGATTGATGTTTCCTGGCTGGGGTACCGCACGGTCCGCAAGGGTTTTGGATTCCCGAAACAGTTGTTCTATAACTGAGAGGTTGTTGTTTCGCCCATTCAGGCGTTTGGGATTCGGCATCTGGGATGATGACCGGTTACTGGGAATGGAAATGGTACATGGGCCAGCCGGCTCTAACTACATTGACGGTCTGTTTACAGCATTCAGTACTTATGACGAGGATCTGGCTTTTACATGGGCCAGCCTTATACGTCCCGAGGAAAAGGATGAATTGCGTGCGTATCAACAGAGGAGAGGTCGAACGAGGAGATATCTTGGACAAGATGTGCTGTTTAGATTTGTGCCCTGGTTACTTAACCTGGTGGTCGGTGTTGTAGAATCTATCATGGGCTCCTGCCACTCTGCTGAATTATGTTCTATTTTCCAAGTTACTCCTCAATTAGTGTGTCTTTGCAATATGTGTAGTAGAGAGGTGAATTTGACCCTTGGAAAATGTAACAAAATAAGCGATACATGAACGAACAGGTAGATGACAGAGGAAATGTCTAAGGCTTAGGGCTGTAAAATAAAGTAGTCCAGGCACTACTCTTGAGCTAGCATAAGAGAACTAAACTTCGTCTTTTATGCTTGTGGCGGCCAAGATTCCTGGCGCCCTGACGACTATTCTAGCTGCCAAAATATTTCCTCAGCTTATCAATCACACTTTCAACAACCTCGTCATCACCGACCTCAGCTTGCCAGGTGAATCCAAATCCGACATATTCCTCATTGTCAATCACGCAAACCACCAACGGAGCCCCAGGAGCAAATGCACATCGACTCAGCTGCAGCTTTCCCCGGTGCCAGAACGGACTGCCATCTTGGAGATTCATGGATTGTGGGAAAGTCCCCAGGTTAGAAACTTCAAAGGACTCGCCACGTGAGTTACCAACAGAACTAGCAAGAAACGTTTTGATGTCTGGAATGAGTTTGAAAATAGCGACATTCGCATAAGGCTCACCAGAAGGTGAAGTATTTGCAAAGTACCGTCGCGTGGCCTTTTGGATCTCTTTGGCATGTTTCCAAGCGGTGCCATCCTGATCCATGTCCGAACGAGGAAGACACACCTTGAAAGCATCGATGAAGTTGCCCATTACACCATCGACCTGTTTCGGAGGAAGGTCAGAACGTAGGCTGACGGGTAGGTTGCATGTCAAAGCCGCCGTTGTCGAAGGAAGGGAATTGTACAACATCCCGGCTACAAGGGCAGGAAGAGCTGCTGTGACTGTGGTCTTGTTCCTTTTACACTCCTGGGCAAATGATTGTAGAACGTGTACTGGGAAGGACAGGGACTTGTAACGTGTCTTGCAGGGAATGGTGACCAGACTGCCCCTCCACTCCTCAACGCCTGCGGCATCTGGTTGGGGCAGGGTTTCAGGTAGCGGCAGAGGGTGAAGGTCTTCAAGTGGTAAGGAGATAGGATCGTCATTCGAGTAGATGATCTGTTCTGGTTTCATGTCTCCACCATTCGCAGAGACGTCACAGAGAGCTTTCTGGAACGCGTCTTGGAAGATCTGGGCACTAGTTCCATCGCATGAAGAATGGTGATAGATGAAACATGCTGTAAATCCATCTTGCGAGTCATGGTCGCGTAGAATGATCAACCTCCAGACTGGCAGCGTACCATAACCAACCTTGAAGCTTGTGTTATGTCGGCCCTCGAGCAGTGAGTCAAGCTCGTCGTCAGTGGGAGAATGAGAAGACGGAGGTTGGGCTCGTTGAACGAAAGACACAACCTGCTTCAGATCGATGGATCCCAAGCGTCCCCAGTAAGGTCTCTCAGTTTCTGGTACTACTGGAATTGCAAAAAGGATAGGATGCTGTAGAAGCACTTGAGATACCGCTTTGAGCACCAACGACTCAACGTCAAGCTCAGCTGAGGGCCGTGAGGGTTTGTAGTGAGCTGAGAAACCGCAGTTGGTGAAGAAGTCAATGGAGTGCGCAGCCGCAGCAACCTCTTCCAGTTTGCCTATGAAGAAATCAGTCTATTTGTGCAGTAACCTGTACAATGGACAAGTACCTAGAGGTCGGATCTTTGGCAAGCGGTGTTCAGCCATCTTCGCATCACTTTTACACCAATATCACATGGACAGCCAACACCCGGAAGCGACTTTGCTAGAGCCTTATATAATCCAAAGAGGCATCTGGGTAAAGTCCAAGAGTATCAAATTACTCAAAAGCAGTCAGGCTGCCTTTCCAGCTCCCTCAAGACGTCACATGTAGTACCGAGCTCTCCGTAGGCTGTCAGATATGTGCGTGAAGAATTAATCTCTAAGGCTCAGGCTGCAGAAATAAAGTAGCCTAACTGCTAGTCTAAGGCATAAGGTAACCAAATTATTTCGTCTCTTATAATCTCGGCGACCACTCCTTCTGACAACCTGGCGAGGATGAGGTTCGTCTTACTGACACCATCTTTAATGCCCGGCATGCAGTGTTCACAGTGCCCGGAGTAGACACAGTCAGCATTGCTCGGCATCCGGAAGATCAGAGAAATAGATGCAATTGCTTACAAGCCCCAAGCCCTGTGCGATCACATGAAGTAAGATCAGGAAATATCCCGCGCACAGAGTTGAGATGAATCCTCCGCTCCTCTAGGACTCTTGGCTTAACCTGTTCGTTACTCATCCCTGTAAGAGGTGGGGGTTGGATGTGTTACACAAGGTCAGCAGAACGGCCTCAAAACTTCTCATGCGATGACAAACAGTCTCAACGACCTGCTCGTTTGGGTAATTGTGGCGATCCAGTGAGATACTCGAGTTGTGAATCACAGATATTGTACGACCTGGCTTACTAAGGGCTCATTATTGCTCACGGACTGTACAAGTGACATGTGACGAGAGGATTTAACAGCTCCTTAGTTAGAGAGCTAACAATCCAGCACTAACTTGTGGCTTTTCCAGTCTAACAACATTTTGTCTCAATATTTGCACCTTCTCAGCTATGGACTACCCACATCCCTATTCTCAAGCCGCTAAGCTTGACAAGAGAATCAAGATACCTCGTCCCTGCTATGACCCTGTCCTGGCACCAATGCTTGACTATGCCTCACTTCCAGAGGAATTTAGTCTGGATCTGATGCGCGGCGTAGCTGCAGGCGATCAAGAATGTCCCCATGGCTCTCATACCTTCAACGCTGAGACCATTCTCAAAGATCAGCCTCACCTGACCCATGCTGAGCATTCTGTCAAGGGACCTGACGATAATGAAGTCATCCTTTCGGTCTTTACACCCAAAGCACCAGCAACAGTACCCCGTCCAGTATTGTATCATATACATGGCGGAGGAATGGTCTCGGGCGACAGGTTCACAGCCTTAACCCAGATCATTGACCTTCTGACTGGCATCGACTGTGTTGTTGTCTCTGTCGAGCATCGTCTTGCTCCCGAGACCCGCGCCCCAGGGCCTGCCGAGGACTGCTACGCTGGTCTTCTGTGGGTTTCAGAGCATGCTGAGACCCTCGGAATTGACCCGGCTGCCATCGTCATATTCGGTGTCTCTGGTGGTGGCGCTCTAGCAGCTGCTACATGCCTTATGGCTAGAGACAGAAAGGTTCCTACTTTACCCATCAAAGCTCAAATGCTTTACTCCCCTCTGCTAGATGATCGCTGCGAGAGTCTGGCAGACCAGCAGTTCGAGTTTGGCAATCCGGCTCCTACGAGATGGCTTCGAGCTATCTGGGATCACATTCTCGGAGATGACAGAGGATCAGACAAGGTCACTCCTTATCAAGCTCCAGCCAGAGAGACTGATCTCTCAAACCTACCCCAGGCTTATATCGACGCTGGGGAATGCGAAGTGTTTCGCGATGTTGCTGTTGCCTATGCTACTAGTATGTGGAAAGCTGGATCTACAGCCGAACTTCATATTTGGCCAGGAGCGTTTCACGGATTTGACATGATGGACGATCCGGAAATTCCGCTCATCAATATCGCAAACAGAACGAAGGCCAATTGGTTCAAGAGGGTCTTGAGTACTGGGACCAAGTCAATGTCTATTCCAGACATGCAGGAATAATGGCTGGGTGGAGTTAAGCTGAATGAGATGTAACAGAAGTACCACTGTGATCCCCAGTCTCTTATCCAGAAAGCTAAGTTCATGGTGATATAGTTCAGAAGATAAACACTAAGGCAATGAAGATAAGTCTAAAAAGATCTAAAACTAGCATAAAATGACTAAATAATTTCGTCCCTTATTGTAACGAAAACACCTAATGGTGCCTGACTCATCCATCCGTCCGTATAAGAAACCCCAATTCGTTCAAGCGACGCGTCCCTTCGTTTGCTTAATGTTCTTAATGTTGATGTTCTTCCACATCATCGTACCACCAAAGCCAAGAGCCCAAACCACGGTTCCTGCTATAAATAGAAGCCGGTGAGCATCACCGTAAGCATGCTGGATTGCCAGTCTGGTAGGCGATCCGACCGGGAAAGAAAGTTGGGTCACAATATCCGCAGCGATGATTGGCAAGTTGGGGAGATCCTCTGCTGGGAGGTACTCAGCCAGCTTCCGTGGGATGACGTCTTGCCAGATCGCCGATGAGACTGTAAGACCAACGGCCTGTCCGATGTTCGAGCACATCGACACCAGAGCGATAGCCACAGCGAAGTACTGCTGTTCATTGACAGCGGCCAAGATGGCGATCTCGGCGGTGATCATGATTGAGCCGCTTCCGAAAGCGATAATCAATTGAGACATGACTATGTAGCCGATGCTCTGGTCGGGTTGACGAAAATGGATCATCAGGCCGGTGCCGAGGGTAGCAAGAGGAATCGCCATGTACATGGTCGCAGCTTTGAAGTTGCCAGTACGTGACAGGAACCAACCGATGAAGATTGCAAACATAAAGCTCCCGACAGTGTATGTTGACATGATGTAACTAGCCTCCGTGACGCTCAAGTCATTGACAACTTGAAGTATGGATGTAAAATAAAGCCCCCAACACCCATAGCTGAAGAATAGTGTGAACGAGACCAGACAGGCTCCGGCAACAGTACGATCGAGAAGAAATTCCCACGGGATAAAAGAAACCTTCGCAAAGCGCATTTCCCAAATCCCAAAGGAGATTAGCAAAAGGATACCGAAGACGAAGAAGCAAATGATCATGGCAGAGCCAAAGCCTTTTGCTTGCAAAGTATATAAATTAAAGGGAAGAAGAAAGAGAGCCACTCCTGCTGAGAGGCTGAGAAGGCCGATGACATCGAACTCGCAGACATAGTACCTGGTCGCATTGACCATCGAGCCATGAGACTGCCTTTCAGGAATGAGTCCTTGTCTTTTGGCTCTGAGGTAGTGGAAATTGAAGAGACAGAACAGTGGAATAGTGACAGCAGGTACGAGTATTGACTCCATGCCAAAAGCCCATCGCCAACCTGGTCCGTTGAGGAACGAAGTTGAGATTGGGCCACCAAGCCAGGCAGTGATGATATTGGGTGAGGCACATATCGACTGAATGAGACCTCGGTTGCGAAGTGAGGTAGTATCCGCGATGAAGACACTGAGACTGTACCCAACGCCATTGATGCCGACAGTGTAGAAGACCTGCGAGGCGGCGTAGGCTTCGACGTTGTTGCAAGCAGCTGACATAATAAGCCCAAGAGTCGCAAGTGTGGCGCAGAAAAGGAAGCCCTGTGGCCGACCGAAGATATCAAGCGTCTTCGCAATACTCAGGTTGGTGACGCCGCCAATGACCGAACTCATGACGCTGGTAGTAGGTGTAAGGGAGTGCATCGCGAAGTCGGACGTGACATAGGGGAGTAGAGCACCGCTGATTCCTCCTACCAGACCTTGAACAAAGTAGACGAGCCAGATAAGGACGAATGCGATGAGAAGAGAAGTCTTGGACCAGGAGAGGGTCACGGCTTCAATATTCTGGACACCGTGCTGGAAGTTTGCATCGACGACATCATCGCTGCTTGAGCGTTCGGTGTTTCGGTCGGGGCCATCGTCGGGAGTTTCGTATACTCGATGGAGGACTTTCGTGTCGGAATCGGGTGGAGGTGCGAATGACATTATGGCAATTGGCTCACTTGAAGATGGTTGAAGAAAGACAGACGGTGCTTGAGAATAAACGCGAAAGGGTCAATTATAAAGAAGAGAAATAGAACAAGATGATCATCTCAAGAGGTACCCGATTAGAAGAGATTCCCTTTCGGCCACCGATTCACTGCAAGGTGTAACATGCGCAGTACGGTAGTCTGACACTGACGCCCTGATAGGGCCTGATTGAGACCGACCAATAAATATTTTGCTCAAATTCTCTCATCACCACCGATGACCAACAGGTCTCATCCAGCCATTCGATACCTATCCAGTGAAGGCTATCTCTCAACTGTTTCACTGGTGCAAGACTGTTAAGCAGTTTGTGGCAAGCACCCATGCTTCATTGCAGACCTCAAGATAGCCGACAGGGACCAGAAGAATTGACCGCCGGGAACCTAAAGGACGAAATGTTTAGACTAACGTTTGGGCTGTCTTATTTCGGCATCCTAAACCTCAGGGAAAATGCTTTGTTACCCACTCGACTGGGGGTTAACTTGCTCTGCGCCATGTTGCTCTCATTCGAGCACGTTGTTATTAGTGGAGGGCTTATTTTAGTGAGTCTGCGGCTGATGGACCCCTGGGACCTTTGGCGAGCCGTCCCGCTTCGGTAGCTAAGCTAGGCATAGACAAGAGTTGTGCTTATGGGTGCATCTGTTAGACACCGTGAGCACATTAGGGTTGGCTGGGATGTTGGTTGAGGGGGAGGTTTGATGACTTCAGGGAAAGGACTGGGAGAATCCCTGTGCTCCAGCGCATGAGCATGTTCCTGGCTAGCGTTTGTAGAAGAGCTACAGTTAGGCACGCGAGAGACATGGAAAGGATTGTTCAAGGTATCGCATGAGTTTGGTGAACGCATGAGATGTTTTTGACATTATCTATGTAGGAATCTTGATCATTGGGTAGTCTCAAATTGCCCATCGCGGTCGATGCGGATGCTTGCAGGAGTACCGCCTTGATTACAGCGGATTCATGCCCTGAAGATTCTGCTACAGGGCTCGTGTATAGTGCTCTATCGCAACAATTCAGGGCGTCACAAGAAAGCATCACATCTAGCAAATTTTACCACGTCTATTAAACGACATAAAACATAAGAAATAAAGCAATTTGTAAACTTCCAGCACCAAACAATTATTCAGTCTTGTGATCGAGGAGTACTGCATACTTGGTAAACTCCTCATCACTTATAAGCATCTTCAATTCTTCAGGAAGAGTACCCATTACCAGCTCGACGCCCCCATCTTTTCTGAGCGGAGAGATGACCAAAAACCGAAAGCGACGATGGCCTCTCTCAATTTGTGGCCTCATAGCCTCAGGGCTACCGCCAGCAAAGAATGAGTCGCCAAATGAAATGTCACTAGTTTGGAATAACATCATGTTGGAGATCATGGCATTCATATGCTCAAGGCCCATGTTCGCCGTTGCCGGCTTGCTGTAGTCTGACATCGATTGTAGGAGAGTAAAAGTGTCATGAACCAAACGAGGCGTAATTCTTGTCGCCGATTCACGAATCAAGCCTGCAATTTGCGCGACACTCGTATCGGGCGCACAAAGCGTCTCAATTGGCATGGTTGGGCGATTCATGATGAGCAAGCTACCCATATAGGACGATGGCAGATGCGACGAGAAATATGGGCGGCCATCAATTGGCATTTCCAATATCGACAATTCTTCAGGCCCGAATGCTTGACCGCGATGTTCTTTGGCCACTCTGTATCGCGACCTAATTGAAGCACGCCAAAAGAATGCCTGCACAATGTCAATGACGGATGCTGAGAGCTTCTTTGCATTGGGGTCTGCCAGGGCTTCTTGCTTGAGCTTGTGGATGCTCTCGCCAGAAAGAAGGAACACGGTGGTGTTCAGCGATCGATCACTGGGAGCTGCTGGCCATCGAGGCTGAGTTTTAAACATAGGCGCTGGGGGAAGAGTATTGTGTGACGGACGTTCAACACCATTTTGTTGAGCCCTGACTTCTGCGATTTTTTCAGGAAATGGCAAGTAGGCCCAGGTACCTGGGTCGACCTCCTGAGCAGGCTTTGCATAACCAGCTTCCTGCCAGATGACCTCGGGCAAGTCGTGGTTGAAGCTCTCGGGGTCAAACCAGTCGCAAGTAGCTGTGTCGTCTCCCTCAAGATATCTGCAGCATTCAGCCCAAACTCGTAGCGACACCATAACACCAACTGCGTCAAGGCATGTGTGAATAAAGTTGGTAGCAAGGATACACCCGCTATCAACGAAATTCGCTTGAGCGACCAAAATATCAGCAGGCATGGCGGGAAATGGCGGACAATCTAGCACCAGGTCGTCGCTAAATAGCGAGGGCGAGAATCCAGCTTCGCGCATCTTGGGAAATGATGGAAGAACCTTGGACAAGTCTTTGTAAACAAGTTGTCTAGGTACAGATGACGATTGAGGAGGAATGGTGATGCGATATTCGCCCTTCTTGTAGCCAAATTCGTGCTCCGAAGCGAGCATCATCTTGCCATCAAGCTCGGGAATGATCTCGAATGCTTTTGCGAGTCCATTCTGCAACTTGACGAAAGCGTCTTGAAAGCTAACACCAGGCCGAAGGGCAAAGTAGAAGTTGAGACCCATGTAGTGATTGGGATTGACAGCGTCGAATGGGTTCATCTTCGCGCCAAGCCGTCGCTTGCGCTCTGCAATGAGCCTCTTCAGGTTGTCCAAATCGGCATTTTTGGGAGTGCTCGTGCCGCTGATCGTGGCTGAGGCCTCGCCACTTGAAGCTTCAAGTGCAGCAGCTTTCTTCGACATCTCTTCCCCCAGGATCCTTGCGAGCTGCGACGAGAACTCTTCCAAGGTCGGGTACGCGTATAGGTGTCGGGGAGCAAGCTGCTCCTCGAGACCTGTAACAGCGCGAATGATCCTGATGACTCGAACGACAAGAAGAGAGTCCAGTCCCAGGTCGAAAACGTCTTCTTCAGGGCAGAAGTCCTCGACATCGGGAATGACTGATCGCATGATTTGAGTCACAGAGTTCAAGATAGTCTCATTCGACGTTGTGTCAATTGAGAATTGATCAAAGTCTTCGTCTTCCACTTCCTCGTTTCTTGAGCTGTAGAAGCGCTCGATAAAGTCCGCGTACAGGTCCAACGTTGCGCGACGCTTGATTGTCGCTTTGTCAGTGCGAATGAATGGCTTGTCCGCCTCAGCAAAGGCGATGTACTCCCGCTGGATACGGGTCTTTTGGAAGGTGGAGTTGTTCGCTCTCTCAACCATTGCCCAGATACTGTCAAAGAGCTCGTTGTTCCTCTCCGAGGGGTCCTTGAGCTCAATGAGGAGGCCTGCTTGCGGCTTGCCAGAGCCAATCAAGAGGCACCCTTCAATTGCTGGATGAGTGGTAACGAGAGCCTCGGTATCCAGAGGCGAGATCTTGTAGCCGTTGGAAAGAACGACGACATCGTCGCTTCTCCCAGTAAAAGCCCAAAGATTGGGGTTTGTAGGGTGTCGGACGTAGAGGTCCTTCAGATTGACAGAGTCAAGGTTGGGAAACGTATGGAAGATGCCCTGGAACAACTCCCAATGCTCATTGCGATGGACCCAGTGTTCAAAGATACCAGGCTGTACTTCCTTGAATTCAAAGCCTGAGTAGGGATGGAAGGCGAACCAGTGCCAGTCATCTCTGGGTACCCATAGGTTGCCGATGAAGAGGCCTTCTGTAGTACCTGTCAGGTTGAGAACTCTGACTACTTTATTGACCTTGGATACAATAGCCGGGCTAACAGGACCTGAGATGAATGTTAGATGTATTCGGAGCGCCTTGGAAGACGAATCACATACCACCTGAAGCACAAATGAACTTTGAAGGCTTGAACTTGGCGAGCACATCGGGATTCTCGCCCAGCTCATCAGCAAGAGATGGAACCATGCTCCAAATGTCAATCTTTGCATGATCAGCCATGGACTCAAGCAGTCCAAGATTGGGTAGGACACCCGCAGGTCCAAGGATACAATGCAGATTGCATAATGCAGGTATGACAATATCCATAAGTACACCTGCGCCCTGCAAAGACCTAGTTAGTACTGAACCTCGAGAGTGTTATGTTTGGCACTTACATGACTCATGGGGAAAGAAGAATATATCCTATCTCCAGGGTTCCAGTTATCCATCCATGGAGCCAGACCGCCGTCACCTTCTGTGGGCGGAAGCAGTCGGACGGCATCCATAGTGCCAATCAAGGCATGAGTCCAGAGAATGGGTTTTGGTACACCTGTGGTGCCCGATGTGTGCAGAATACACAATGGCTCATTTTTGGAAGTCTCAAACGTCTTGTGAAAAGGAAAGGGTTCCGTAGACCCAGCATTCAGAAGCTCGTCGATGCTTGGGAGCTCAAGAATCTTCATGTACTTCTCTTTCAGAATCCCTTCTAGAAGAGGAAAGATAGGCTGCTCCTTTGGCCTGACCCAGATATTGCAGTCTGATGCATTTAGGACAGCCAATGCACCGGTGACATTGTTCTTGGGTGACAGGAATAAGGCCTAGGGAGATTAGTGGCTGAATGGTCTGACTTGAGACTCTGGAACTCACCGCACAACCAGCTTTGACAGCACCAAACGTTAAGAGGACATGGCGAATGTCGTCTATGAAGTGTCAATCCCGACCGAAAAGGATTAATAACCAATTGCTACTTACGAGGTCCAATGTAGCCTAAAGCCTGGACTTTTGACAGTAGATTCGCATCTCCGTCAGAAGCCCCATTCGTTGAGAGTAACTGTTCACGGATCCACCACGCTGTCTTGTCGACAGCTTTGGTAAACTCACGAGCAGTGATGTCTCGAAAGCTTGGTTTATCATCATGGAAGGATGCAATAGAATAGACTATGCGGTCTGGGTCTGCCAAGGCAAGGCGATCGAGGATCTGAGGGATCAATCTCCTCCCGTACTCGGGCTTGCCATTGACTGTCATTGTAAGATGGATGTCAAACAAACGATAAAAGCTATTCACAGTATGATTCTACTGACTCAGGATGGGCGAACCATAGACAGTGAAAGATTTGCGCACGTTTTATATGGTACCTTGTACTATCCATCGATCCACCTAACCCTGTCCCAGGAAACTGACTCAACACCTGCCCAGTAGCTGGCTCCTTCTGACTACCTGCTTTTCAAACCCAAGATAACGATTTTCCGCCAATGTGGCAAAGGATTGAGGCTTAGACTTGGATCCAAATAGCCAACCTATCTCAATCGAGTTCTTTGTGATTTCCATCACCTTCCACATCACAATCCTCTGTACCACGATAAGCAAAAGTCATATTGCATCTCGGCACATTCATTTCTGACATCTGCACAATTGCTGACCAACCCCCCTCTGGAATTTGAGCCGGTTTCCGAGTCGAAGGATACGGTAGAACTCGGTGAAATGCTTATCCATCCACCCAAGAAATAGCTTTGTGAAACCTCAGATTATGCAGGTGATGTGAAGGATTTTCGATACTGAGGCTGATATACAGGGGTTCCACAGTGCCGGATGAGACATCAGCCTTACTGTATCGCCAAAGGGAGAAATGTCGCCATGCTTGCCAACGTCTTACAAACAACGAATTGCGTAACCATACATCTTGGGAGCGGTGTAATTTTCTAAAAAGGCGTAGGGAGGACTCCGTGAATCACATCATGTCATTAATCATAATGTGATTCTTCTGACACCCTTCATGGCCAAAAACAGCTTTTTGTGACGAGGCAAGTGTCGATGCAAGGGGAAAGAGAAAACGGTTCCTAAGCCTAAGGTACCCGGAGAAATTTCCCAAGAACTGATCTAAGCTCGTATAATGTGCCTGAATCTTGTAAATCTTATGATCTTAGGTAGCCCTGAAGACTTTAGCTCTTAGGCATGGGTTTAGTCTAGGGTACTCCACTATTCGACATGGCTATCCCTAGAATCGCAAGGGAAACTACCTCAATATCTCTCACATAGGACCTTCTCGTTTTGGAAATTCCATCTATCGCAGAGCCAGCGGAGGTACCATCCTTGAGGAAGAGAATGCCTAGAGAGGTACAGCATGTTGCATGATCCTTCAGCTGGGCTGAGTTTGAGCACATTGACCAAACAGCCGGTGAGCAAGTTACGTTACGCAACCAGGAAGTGGCCAGAATTACCTATCCTCTAAAGCTTAGGGTAAAGAAATAAAGTAGCCTAAACCCTAGCCTAATGCGGCATAAAATGACCAAGTTATTTCGTCTCTTAGGCTCCCCACGGCCAATTCTTCCGACACCCTGGCGGCAACCACTACGCTCCTATCTCTAAGCATCATGTAACAGCAGGAGCCTCAGCCGCATCCATGTAAGTAATCGGCTGCCGGATGAATATTTCCTGTGTCATCTTGAGTTTCTGACTCGCCTCTACACCCACTTCATGAGAACTTCAACAACTTCCTCATCCGTGAATTCCTACTTGTTGATCGACCTGATTCATATCACTTTCGAAGTTGTGTCATCGGTGACTATTTTCATCTTTCTTTATTCCTTAGCTAAGATTATTTCATCATTTCGAGGCCTGAACAGAGCTTCGCCCCAAGCTTGGTGATAAGGCCAAGGTTTGACAAGCCAGGCTGAGTCTTTGGCATCGCCGTGATTCACAAAGCTCGGGGTGACTATTTTAGAACAGATCGACGACGGAACTTTCATTTAAACTTCGAAGATCTCCAGACTCCACTGCAGTCAATCCACAAAGCCATTCGCCTTCTTTGAGGCATCTCATGGCTTGCGGCTGCTGCTGTGTCACCTGCAGTGATCTTCACAAAACCATTTCTTTTCTTTCTCTTCTGCAGATCTTCCCGCCTTATCCGGCTTTCCCCATACTCAACAGAAGCAATGGCTGTACCTTCAAAACCAGTCGCGACCGACTCTGTGGTCGACCACTCTGATTCGTCTCAAGCAGAAACTCTTCCTGCAGGTGATGTCCCAGAGCAGAGCGAGGTTGACTCTTCTGTCACCGATATCTCGTCTCAAATCCTTGACGTCATCTTTGACTATGCCCTGAATAAGTTCAACGACAGTAAGGAGAGGCTCGAGGCTGGAAGGCCCAAGTTCTTGGCCGTTGTGAACAAGTTCGTGACCGCCGGGACTCGGGTTGATATGTGCCTGCCTGCCTTCCCCTTCAAGTCAGCAAACAAGGCCTACAAGGTCTTCGGCATCCTGCCTGACAAGGCTGAAGAGCTTGCACTTGGCCGTCTCAACACCATGTGTGCTCGTATCAAAGAAATATACCCACCTGGAGCACAATGCGTTATCATCTCGGATGGTATCGTCTACAACGGTATGTAGCCATTTCAATCAATCGCAACCTGTTAGAGGTTATTTCTAAGATGTCAAGATTTGTTGAGTATCTCCGACCGCGACACCTGGGCCTATGGACAAGCCCTTCGCAAGATGTCTTCCGCCAAGTTCGAGTACATCGGCTTCTCTAGAATCAAGGACCTGATCGACTTCCCCATGCCTCCTGACATGAAGGAGATTGCGTATGTTGCCAACGCTACCAACTTCCGCCGAGCTTTCCTCAACCGCTTTGGCAAGGACGACATCGACATCGACCAAGAGATCAAAGATAATCCTGATACCATGATGACATACCTTGGCTATCGCCGATTCCTGGAGTCTGATCTCAAGCACATCTTCCCTATTGGAAACGGCCGTGGTGCCAATGAGTACAGAAGGGATGTGAGGTATCTTGCCAAGCAGATGCTCATCCGAGGATATGTAAGTCTCCATATCGACTCCCATACCAGCCACGGTGACTGACTCGATGCTCTTCAGGCCTTTGCAGGTGCTGTCAAGAATGGCTTCCCGAACTACTTGAGACTCTCCATCCATCATTCCACTGGCGAACACAAAATCTCAATGAGTCTACTCGACACCAACACAGGTTTCACTACGCCTTGGCACTGCTGTGTTGCTCGCATGGCAAATGGCGAATGGACCAGCGCCCCCATGGGCGAGTATCTGAAGGACCCTAACATGAAGGTCGTTCACGAAAACGGTCGCCCATCCTACTTCCAAGAGACAATCGCCGACACCAAGCCCGAAGAGGTGTCGGCTGCTCAACCTCTCCAGATGCCACAGGGTGCTGTGCAGACTGAGCCAGATCAGGTCAAGTCTACTATTCTCTCACCCTTCACAGGTGAGGAAGAAGAACGCCTCACCGTTCTCGCCAAGTCCATCTCTTCGGAGCTCAAGCAGCAGGATAGCAAGCCCATCAACCCTTTCTCAGGCTCTGACAACCCTGCCCTTGACCCGCACTCAAGCGAGTTCAGCATAGCTGCTTGGTTACAGGCTATCATGAGTATCACATCTCGTGACCCTGAAAAATACCCTCACGGTGTTGCTGGTGTGGCGTACAAGGACCTCTCCGCTCATGGAGTTGGCGAGGCTACTGACTACCAAAAGACCTTTGGCAATTATCCCTTGGAGGTAGTCAAGTTTGCCAAGAAACTCATGAGCCAGGGCGAGTCTGCCAAGATCCAGACTCTGAGGGATTTTGAAGGTCTCGTTCGAAGTGGAGAGATGCTTCTAGTCCTCGGTCGACCTGGAAGGTAAAGGATACGGGACTAACTGATGGTTAAGAACAGAATGCTGATTTGTCGCCCAGTGGCTGCTCAACATTCCTAAGGACCATCTCCGGCGAGACTAGTGGTTTCAAGATTGGGGAGTAATCGAAGCTGAATTACCAAGGTATTCCTCAGGATATTATGCACAAGGACTTCAGAGGGGAATGCATTTACCAAGCAGAAAATGACTCGCATTTTCCTCAGTTGACCGTGGGACAGACTCTCGAATTTGCTGGCAGGGCAAGGGTATGAAGATTGGCTTTCCTTAGATTCACTCACTGATGGTTCGAAGGCTCCACGTACGCTCATAGATGACATAACTCGCAAGGTACTCAATTTCATTAGTATTTCATAGCATTTTGTGTAGCAAAGCTGACATTGTTGGCTTAGACATACGTGACACATCTGCGTGATGTTGTGATGGCGGCCTTTGGCTTAACTCACACTGTTGATACGATTGCAAGTACAATTTACCTAAGCTTAGACTAATGGTCTAACTCTTCTCTAAATCATTTGGTATAAGTCTTGTCTAAATCACCGGTCTAACTCTTCTATAATTAGGTTGGCAATGATTTCATAAGAGGAGTGTCTGGAGGTGAGCGTAAGCGGGTTAGCATTGCCGAAGTGTAAGTTCTTTGTGAGAACCCTAGGCTCACATACCTATGCTGGCTATAGGGCCATCGGAGGCAGCACCCTGCAATGTTGGGACAACAGTACTCGCGGCCTCGACAGTGCGACCGCTCTCGATTTTGTCCGAACACTACGAACCTCGACAAGGTTCACTGGAGCAACGGCTCTTGTCAGTGTCTATCAAGCTTCACAGTCTATCTACGATGTAGGTCCGTCTGCCTCCGTCGCTCATCTCTTCCACTAATATGCTATGCAGGTCTTTGACAAGGTTGTGGTACTTTATGAAGGGCGGCAAATTTACTTCGGAAACATCCATGCAGCCAAGGACTTCTTTGTCAATCTAGGCTTTGAATGTGCACCGCGACAGGTAACAGCTGACTTTCTCACTTCCCTCACTAATCCGTTGGAGCGGAGGGTCCGACCTGGCTTTGAAGGTAAGACACCTTCCACCCCAGACGAGTTCGCGACAGTCTGGAAGCAAAGCCAAGAACGAGATGTCTTGCTACATGAGATCGATGTCTTCAACAAGCAGTATCCTATCGGAGGGCCGTCACTGGATGCATCTAGGCATTTTCGTAAGGCTGTTAAGTCATCTTCGCAGTAAGCACAATCCTTTTTTTTAAGTCTTGCACTACTCTGGCATCGGGATATTAGAAGCACTGGCCTCTAGAGGCATAAGAGACGAAACGTTTGGTCACTTTATGCTAGCTTAGACGAGCAGTTAGACTACTTTATTATAGAAGCCAAGGCCTTGGAGGAAAATAGTTCTTTTACCCACCTCGAGAACCTCACAAGTATGAAGGGCTAACGATACTTTCTTAGGCGTGTCAAGTCCCCGTACGTCCTCTCTATCCCACAGCAAATCGCGCTCTGCGTACGACGAGCCTTCCAATCCCTGCGGTCAAATGCGACGCTTGTGATCATTGGGTCTCTGTTCAATGCGATCATGGCACTTGTGGTTGGTAGCATCTTTTACAACCTTCCCAATACTACCGATTCACTTTACAGTCGTGGGGCGTTGCTATTCTTCGGGATTCTTCTGGCGGCATTCGCTAGCGCACTTGAGGTTTGTCAATTGACTCGCTATAGTAGATTCATCTCACATCAAACAGATCATGACGCTCTATGCCCAAAGGCCTATCGTTGAGAAGCATAAGAAGTATGCCTTCTATCATCCGTTTACCGAAGCCGTTGGTAGGCTCAACGCTCAAGGAGTCTTCATTTTCGATGTATGCTAATTACGTTCAGCATCCATGATTTGCGACCTACCAAACAAAATCCTCACATCTCTCACCTTTAACTTAGTGCTTTACTTCATGACGAACCTGCGACGTACTCCTGGTCACTTCTTTGTCTTCTTGCTCTTCACGTTCACTTGCACTCTGACTATGTCGATGTATTTTCGTTGCATAGGAGCTTTAAGTCGCTCACTCCCCGAGGTAAGTAACCTCCAAGGTCGATATCTATCATGACTTTCAACCTCCTGTATCAGATCAGCGCTGACGACTTAGGCCCTTGCTCCTGCTTCACTCTTTTGCCTCGCCCTGGCTATTTACACCGGCTTTTCTATCCCCATTAAGGACATGGTTCCTTGGTTTAGGTGGCTCAATTATCTCAACGTTAGTAGCCGGGTGGATCCCTGTCTTGTTCTGGCCAGATATATACTGACCCTATGCTAGCCTGTCGCCTACGCTTTCGAGGCCCTGATGATTAACGAGGTTAGCCATGTAATGCCGTAATGATAGAAGTCTTTGAAACTAACAAAGACAAACAGTTTCATGATCGCACGATAGAATGCTCGAGATTTGTCCCACAAGGTCCTGCATATGAAGGCATCTCATCTGCTGAGAGGATCTGCGCAACTACTGGAGCCGCGGCTGGTGCAAGTGTCGTCGATGGCGATGCATACCTCTCAGTGAACTTTGGATATCATCATAGCCATATGTGGAGGTAGGTCTGCTGCATTCGAACGTAGACTGAAACGGCACTGACTGACCTTTGTAGAAACTTTGGCATTATGCTTGCTCTCATGATCTTTGGCTGTGCTGTTTACTTGCTGGCTACCGAATACATCTCCGCTAAGAAGTCAAAGGGCGAAGTGTTGATCTTTCGAAGAAGTCACATGCCCTACCTTCAATCGAAGTCCGATGAAGAAACAGCTTCTTTCGGTAAGAACACCGTGGGCATCCTCGCCAATGAGAAGACATCTCTCGGTCCTCCTGTCGGGCTTGAGACGCAGACTGCTGTCTTTCAGTGGAGCGACGTGACATATGACATCAAGGTCAAGAAGGAGACCCGACGGCTACTCCATCAGGTTGATGGTTGGGTCAAGCCAGGAACATTGACTGCGCTCATGGTAAGTCTCCCGTAGCCGATGACTATGACACTTGCTAATGAAGGCACCAGGGCATCACAGGCGCTGGTAAAACCACGTTACTCGACGTGTTAGCCAATCGCACCAGTGTTGGTGTTGTTGATGGCGAATTCCTCGTCAACGGCCGACCTCGTGACACAGGGTTCCAACGTAAGACTGGATATGTGCAGCAACAAGATCTTCACCTTTCGACTACCACTGTCCGGGAAGCCCTGACATTCAGTGCTCTCCTTCGACAACCACGAGCTACTCCGCGTAAGGAGAAGCTTGAATATGTGGAGCAGGTCATTGACACTCTCGAGATGCATTCCTATGCCGATGCCATTGTTGGCGTCCCAGGTGAAGGTGAGCCGTATATCACGAAGCTTATTCTTCCAAAGCATAAGAGACGAAATAATTTGCATATCTTATGCCAGCTTTAGCTAAGCTTTAGACTATTTACCTTATTTCTCTCATAAGCTTAGACGACCATTTTTCTGTGGCCGTCAATTGATCTCCATACTAACTGTGCTAGGTCTGAACATCGAACAGAGAAAGCGCTTGACTATTGGCGTCGAGCTCGCAGCGAAGCCTGCACTGCTGTTGTTTCTCGATGAGCCCACTTCAGGTAAGTCTCCGATCATCTTTCATTTTAAGCACATGCTGATCCGTCCCAGGCCTCGATAGTCAAACAGCATGGTCCATATGCCAACTCCTTCGCAGGCTCGCAGACAATGGCCAAGCTATCCTCTGCACAATCCACCAACCATTCGCCCATCTTTTCCAATCATTTGACCGTCTCCTCTTCTTGGCCATGGGTGGCAAGACGATGTATTTTGGTGACATCGGCCCTTCCTCCAAGGTCATGACACGCTATTTTGAACGCAATGGCGCGCGTCCTTGTGGTGAAGACGAGAACCCAGCTGAGTGGATGCTCGAGATCACTAGTTCTGGTAGTGACCAAAATTGGCCTTCCGTTTGGAACGACTCCCCGGAGCGAGAGGCAGTGAGAACCGAGCTCGCCATGAAGAAAGTTGAGCTTTCACAATTGGCCACTCATGTCACAGGATGCGACGAGGATGCATTGCGCCCATTTGCAGCACCATTTGTAACACAAGTCTCTGTTGTTTTGAAGCGCGTGTTCCAGCAATACTGGCGTACACCTTCCTACCTTTATTCCAAGGTTGCACTCTGTCTTTTCAGCGTGAGTCTCTTCCCTTCACCAGTCTTTGAGCACTGGCCTCTAACCTTAACCAGGCACTCTTCATCGGCTTTTCATTCTGGCAGCTTCCAAACTCTCTCCACGGTCTACAGAACCAGATGTATGCTATTTTTATGCTTCTCGTCATTTTCGCCAATGTCTGCTCTCAAATCATGCCACACTACGATGCTCAGCGGGCTCTCTACCAGTCACGCGAAAGCCCATCCAAAACATATTCATGGCAGGTATTCGTGCTCTCTAATCTGCTTGTAGAGATCCCTTGGGACTCCCTATCGGCACTTCTCATCTTCATATCCTGGTATTACCCGATTGGACTTCGTCATAATGCTCTGGAAGCAAATGAGGGACCCGAGAGAGAAGCGCTCATGTTTTTGTTCATTCTCGCATTCATGAATTTTGCAGGAACCTTTACGAACATGGTCTTGTCTGCTGTAAGAAACGCCGAAGCAGCTGGAAACTTGACCAACCTATTACACTCTTTGTCTCTTATTTTCTGCGGGTAAGTACTGTAGGTTAGGGTACAGGGTCACATACTGACAACAAGATAGAGTTCTCGTGTCACCTGAAGCTATGCCTGGCTTCTGGATCTTCATGTATAGGGTATCTCCTTTCACTTACTTTTTCTCTGGTGTTCTCTCTGTTGGTCTCGGCAACTCACACATCTCTTGTTCTGCTGAGGAGTACCTGCATTTCTCCCCGCCACCAACAATGAACTGTTCGGAATACCTGGCACCTTACATAGCGGCATTTGATGGCTACCTTACGCCAGATAGCATGGGTTCAACTTCTGAATGTGTATTCTGTAGCGGCAACGATACAAACATCTTTTTGGAGACAGTAAGTGCAGATTATAATGATCGGTGGAGGAATTTCGGTATCTTCTGGGTTTACATTATCTTTAATATGGCGGCAGCGCCTTTGTTATTCTGGCTTACCAAGGTGCCGAAGGGCAAGATGAGTACGAGGAAAGAGGACATGGGTGAAAGGATATCGTAGGTTGATCTCAAGAATACTGGTGCGAAATGAGACGGTCTGGACTATCGATTTTACCCATACTGTTAAAAATGAGAACGCATTGAGATTGACTCAGATTTGTTCACCGCAACATCTGCTCTCTGAAGCTTGATTGTGACTCATAAGAAACGAAATAATTGGTCACTTTATTTATCTGCTCTAAGTAATTTATTTTTATGACTCTAAAGCTGAAAGCCGTGTTCGGCCTTGGCTTTTTCGTATGCTGACAAATCCTGTGCGACGATGGTGTCACAGCGCTACCCCTCACTAACAAGCCATGATATAAGACTCATCTCACGAACACATCGTGAAGTAGCTCTCAATCGCAAACGAAAATGTCTCCCCCTACGAAATACGCCGTCGCGTTATTCCCAGGCTTTCAAGCCCTCGATGTTTTCGGGCCTCTCGATACCCTAAACTGGACATCCAGACGACAGCATTTTGAACTCTCGCTTCTTCACACTTCGCTTGAACCAGTCTCGACTCAGTCAGAGGGCATTCCCGCTTGTATTGGGCAGAGTGTTGTCCCAACTAATACCTATGACACCGCTCCGGAAGATATCGAGGTTCTGATTGTGCCCGGCGGGTTTGGTGCCAGGGATCCAAAGAATACTGAGCGAGTGCGGGAGTTTGTTAAAGAAAGATACCCGAAGTTGAGATATCTCTTGACGGTCTGCACGGGAAGCGTAATTGTGGCTCAGACAGGACTTCTTGATGGCAAGAATGCTACCAGCAACAAGCTAGCCTTCGAATGGGTAAGTTATTTGATCCACAATGCGCTCGAGCCTCTTCACTAACAAGCCCAGGTCCTAACCCAAGGTGTCAATGTCAAGTGGGCAAGAAAGGCTAGATGGGTGGTAGATGGAAATATCTGGACAGCCTCGGGCATTTCAGCTGGTATTGATATGACCTATGCGTTTATCGCTGATCAGTATGGACAAGACGTTGCAGACGATACAGCTAAGGGATCTGAGTATGTGCGCAACACTGATCCTAACGAAGATCCATTTGCTGTTTAAATCAAGTTCTATTGCTGTCAAAGTCTATTTTGACTCAACATCTCTCAGGGTGTCGGAAGAATTAGTCCCTAAAAGCCGAAGAGACGAAATAATTTGTTGACTTTATGATAGCTTAGACTAGCACTTAGGAACTTTATTCTAGTGACCTAAGCCTTAGAGGATCCATTTGCTGTCTGAACCGAATTCTATTGCAACTATAATATTAATCGCATCTATACTTGTGCGCTGTTCTTCATGTCTAAGCTATCGCGTCTGTCTTATCGCTCTGTTGCGCATCACTGCCAGTCTCACTACTTGCCTCCGCCTTCTTGGGCTTGGGGAGAATAAAAACAGCCGAGACCGCCATCAATCCACAAAGAGCTGTGTAGAATGCCCACATAATTCTCAGTCCACTGATATACCCCTGTTTATCAGTCTCGCCTTGCTCCTTATCCTCTGACACATGCGTCAATTCACCACCGCGAACAGTTCGTTGAATCAAGACTGTTCCCACAACGATCGATATGGAAACGAACAGACCGCGCATGAAAGTGTAAGCTGACATTGCCGCCGCCATATCCCTCTGACGTACGTGAGTCTGCAGAGCGATCATGGGGTTCTGGAAGAGGACACCACATCCCAAACCTGCGAGGATTTGGAAGATGATCAGCTTAGGCCATTCCTTTCGTTGACCGAGGCTGATAAAGAGGCCTGTTCCAAGAGTCATGAGGGCTGCTCCGATGAGAATCAAGATCTTGTAATTCCCTGTCTTTCTGACAAAGACGCCCCCAAGACCTGTTGAGACAGACATGGGAATGATGAGAGCGAACAATGTGACTCCAGAAATAATAGGCGAGAAACCCAGGATGACCTGGAAGTAAAGAGGCAAGAAGTAGTCGTATGAGATAAAGATGAAGGAATGCAGGTTTGCCACCGCAAAGGCAGCGATGTTCGTCCTGCTCTGGAAGATTCGGATAGGGATGATAGGGTTCTTAGCGACCTTGGCTTCCCACACCATGAAGAGAACCAAGATGAGGAATCCAAAGACGATCAAGCAGATGACAAAAGCAGAGTTCCAGGCTGCGAGGCCACCTGAGCCAGCTTCAAGGCCATACAGGAAGCAGATGGTGCCGCCGATGATGAACGCGAAGCCAACCCAGTCAAGACTGCGTAGACCGTTGATGAGAGGCTCCTTTCCGATGTTGACCTTGAGAAGAAAGAAGAGTGCTACCAGAGCAACGCCCTCGAATGGTAAGTTGATATAAACTGCCAGGAATGTTAGTTCGTGTTGTAAAAGGCTTCTGGACTATACGTACAGCACCATCTCCAAGTAACAGCTTGAGAGAAGACACCTCCCAAGACAGGACCGATAGCTCCAGCAATGCCAAATACAAGTCCTGTGATACCATAGTACTTGGCACGATCCTTCAGTGGGAACAGGTCTCCGATGAGAATGGTGATAAGAACCATACATCCACCGCCACCAAGACCTTGAACCACTCTTCCACCGATGAGCATACCGCTCGAGTTCGCCAAAGCACAAATAAGACTACCAGCCATGAAGAGACCAGTGGCACTCATCATACTAGGCTTGCGACCAACGATATCAGAAATCTTAGCCCATACTGGCGTCACCGCTGTTGTAGAAAGCGTATACGAAGATCCAATCCAAGCATACTCGCGAGCCGAAACAGAAAGTTCATTACCAATAGTAGGAAGAGCAGTCGCCAAGATAGTCGTATCCAACGCACACAAAAAAAGTGTTAAACAAAGAGACAAGACTACAAGACGTCGTTGAAGGGCGCTCATATGTGGAGGAACGTATGAGGCCCCTGTCTCGACAGGTTCAAGACGGGAGCCCATAGCATCTTTCTCGTTGTGGTGTTCATCTTGGGGTGAGGCAGAAGACTGTGGCTGTGATTGCAGTGGCTCCGACATGATACGCTGGGATGTAACGGTCGAAAATCTTGGTTTCGAAATGGAGCTCGTGATTATGTAGACATGAAAAAGATTGGACGTACCATTTTTTGAGAAAGGGTGCTGTTGTGGATTCGGTTCGGCTCGGTTCGGAGGGCGAGAGATCCCGGTAGCGATCTTCGTCTTGGAATGGAGACGCAGTCAATTGGTTGTGTCTATTTGGCCGAGATCAATTTAATTGAGGGCGAATTGAAGCAAGGGACTCGTCGTCGCACTAGATGTCTCATCGCTGTTCATCTGAGGTGCTGCTGAAAGTATGAAGCCAGGTGGGCGATAATAGAATTGTCCTCTAAAGCTTAGGCTAGGTATTAAAATAAAGTAGCCTAAGTGTTAGCCTAAGCTAAGCTTGCATAAGTTGACCAGGTTATTTCGTCTCTTATGCTTGGCGGCCAATTCTTCTGGCTATGGAATTCATGGTGTTGAGACTTCGGTTCTCATTGACCCTTCAGCTTCATCAATTGACGAGTCGTGATTGAAGACGATGGCTGGTTAAACTTACTCGCGTGCGTCTCCTCATCCTTGCGCTCAGAGGATATCTTTTCCCGAACCGAATCGAACCGAAGTTGAGCGACAAGCTAACAACGCCTCAAGAATGGCCATCTCCAATGAGAACAGCGATATTGCAACATGACCAAGTGATGCAGGGCCTCGACCATCTAGTCCCATTGTAGAGACAAACCTCCATGCTTCTTACCCCGCGACATCAAACATTGCGACATCGCCGTCTGTGACAGGAGGGACACGGGTAGTAAAAAGCTTGGCCCTCAGAGAGTGGTAGATAAAATAACTGGCGCAGATCGATGTAGATCTTTGCCCACCTATTTCTGACCCCTTGATCAATTGGAAATCCCGTTGAAGTCTTCCGCAGAATCGGGGATCCCCACGAATGCGGGGGACTCGTTTAGTGGCTTTTTACCCCGGACATTGGTCATGATACGCGGAGGGGAAAATACAAATTGTTGGCGACACCCTCGGTTATCGTCTCCCCGAGACGACTCTCTTCTCATTCTGCCCTGAACAATTATCACAATCACAATCATGGATTCGGAATCTCAAAGCCTTTCACCGCGTCCTCCTCGATCCAAACGCGGGCGCCTCTCTCTCGCTTGCACCCAATGTCGCAAACGGAAGGTCCGATGCGACGCGACAACCCCCAAATGTCGCAATTGCGTCCTGAGAGGTGACGATTGCCAGACCTTTGACCCGCGACGACCTAATGGCCCTGCTGTGAGAAAATGGCCTCATAAGGGTTCGCAGAGCACATCTACGTTATCTTCGGTACCGCGCAGAGCTTCAATTGCTAGTCAGCACAGTTCTCCGGCTTCGCTTGTCGGGTCGCAAATTACTGCTTCGACGCCGTTGTCGGCAAGTGGAAATAAAGAGAGGCCACCCTCATGGATTGAGCGCGCATATCAAGAGACTACACCTGAAAGCGGCACTGATGGACAGACGAATGATAGTCCTGATGTGGTCATGAATACGGATGAGTCGTCGCATCGCATTAAGGTAAGTCTTCAGAGTCCCTATGCGATTGATGGTGACTGACCTTGCACAGTATATGGGCTCGTCCAGCTTGCAATGTTTAACAAGATTCATCGATCTATTTCTCCAACGACGCGGGTTAGATCCAATCGGCCGACACTTTCACTGGGGTATGTGTTTTACTGAAGAGTACGCACTGCCATTGGTGCCGAGCCTACCAGACCTACCAAGCATGTCCATCATGGAACCCTGCATCAAGAAGTTTTTCAGCCGAACGCACCCTCTCGTCCCCGTCCTCGACCATACAGCTTTTATATCAGATGTCCTGCGCTTCTCAGAACTACAACAGACTTGTCAGGGTGGCCTGCAAGGTGCGATAACTCCCGTGGACGCGCCAGCTTTGGCAGCAATCTACGCGGTGTTGAGCATCGGTATGGACGACCATGAAGGTGCGATATCGACTGTAGCGACAGGTTATCTCACCGGCGCTTATTCGCTCGTGAGCCACTTGCTCAGCTTTCCGTACATGAGTTCAGTGCAAGCCCTTGTTCTACTAGCAGTGGCTATGCGTTGTAGAGGTAAGTCTCATTTCTTGTGACCACTTGGTATCTCTACTAACTCTTCTGTCTTAGGGAAAGATGGACAATGTTGGCATCTATTAGGTATGTGTAAAGCGTAATAAACATCTTCACGAACCTTTCTGATGGGGCATTTACTAGGTCAAGCAGTCCGTATAGGGTATTCGATAGGCATTCACAGAAAAATCGCTGTTTCAAACCCCAACGAGGACTCAGGAAACCAAGTCGACCGGAAACTACACTCTAGAGTTTGGTGGGCCTGCTACGCCCTGGAGAAGTCCATGCAGTTAGAAACCGGACGACCGAGTGCCATAGAAATCACAGACTGCGACCAGCCTTTGCCTGACAAGGCCAGCGGTCTGAACCCTTGCTTTATCAGATGGGTAGCCCTGTCTCTATTGGTCGGTAAGATCAGCGAGCACATCTTCCAAAGAAGAGCAGAGAGCGCCCTCGATTTCTTGACAGGGATTGCTCAATTAGATCAAGCCCTAGTCGATTGGCTAGACGAGGGAGCAGAAGATGCAAAAACAAGTCAAAATACGAAGACCACGGAAGAAAAGTCATTTGAAGTCTTCATATCTCTGCATTTCCATCAGGTAAGAAACCACGCCAACTTCAGCGCCAGAACAAACGCTAACTGTATCCACAGGCACAAATCACTCTTCTCCGCGCATCACTCATCTTCCCAGAAACGTCTTTCCAAAACCAAGTACGAAAGCAGGAAGCCAAACTTCACAGCATCTCAAGGCTATTGCAAAGCCAGAATACCTGCGTGGAAGCTGCGCGGTCCATCATTACCCAAGTGGCCGAGTTTGCCGATACACACCCGAACTTTCTACTTCTGACTCCAACTCCTACCTTTCTCGCAGCTGTCACGCTTGCATTACAAACATTCAAGAAGCCGCATAAGCGCATGGGTCGATCAGATGGAGAGCTTGTGAGAATAGGCTCTGATTATGCCGCCGATTCTTGGAAAAACGTTGGGCAACACAGCGAGTTTGTCAAAGGCGTGTTGGAATTGTCAGTTCGCGTGAACCAGGTCTTGTCTGGCGATAGCTCGACCACAGAGACGCCGAGAATACCACAACAGGACTCGCAGGACTCGAGCTTGGATAGGATGTTGTCGCCTAGTCAATTCGTAGATGCAGGAGCTGATTCCTTCGTTTTTGATCCGTTGGAGTATTTTCAGGATCCGTTCCAGGCCATGCCGTTGGATCACTTCTGGGCGGTGATGGAAAGCGACTTTGCAACTATCGGCGACGGTATGTGCTAGGACGCTGAGAGGACAATGGAGAGGATTAGTCTGCGTTTGGAAGATACCCTAATGATGAGTCATGTTATGTATGACATTTCAAAGTATTGAACCGTTCGCAGTTACCTGATGTTTTCTCACGATGTTGTAGTGATTGTTATGAGAACACTTGGCAGGAACAACATGGCGAAGAATTGAGACGTTGTGCAGAAAGCTGTAGCTTTCCCTTGGGGCTTGCTCGATATAAAACACCATAAAATGATCGTCGTCGGTTCTAGATTCTTATCCACCGAGCCGAACCGTATCCGCTCGACAACATACGGTGATCAAGGTAGCATCGGAAATGAGTGTGCTTGACCTGCCTCTTCCCGGGCACATGATGCACCAGCTCATCTCGCTTCATGACTGTTCTACCACAAATAAGCATCAACAGACTGAAGTCAGTCCACGGTAGACACAGAGAAAAGTACCCGAGATCTGGTACATGCTGTTTGCATAGTTCCTTATGAGAAACCTGATACCTAACATACTTGATGTCTAAAGCCGCCTGGCAATCGGCAGTTTGTATTTATGACACTGGACTGGATTTAAGAGTATACTATCCTAGAGTAGATAGTGACGATAGAACTGCATCAGCATCATGAACCTCCTGGTAAAGTGGAGTGCCAATCCAACGTGTGGTTCTGAGACATGGGACCATAATGAGGAGAGTCTGGACTAACACCCAGCCTTTTAGCTTGCACACCCAATTTAGAACATCTGACACTAGTAGAGTATGATTGACGTCCCTTGCCCCTCGTCTCATTCAAAACCGAGCTCGGTTCGGTGGGGGTTCGGTTCGGGCTATTCCTCCACGATTTACTCACTAGTGTGACCCCAGATTCTCATCCGCATGAGGATCAGCGGAGTAGACCATGCGTCGGCTTCAATGCATATAAAGGATTGAAGACTGCGACTTGAGAATTAGTTCATGCCAGAGCTCAACAACGAACTATCTGACTTGTTCATTACAAACAACACATCAGCACAATGGCTCCTTCAGCAACTACCACCACCACACAAGAGCACCCTACGCTCACTCTTCGACCGGAGGGTCTTGAGCGTATCGTCATTGACAATAACGACCGACGATATGGCGACTGGAGAGATGATCTCGTCCGAGATGGATACGCTGTCGTCAAGGGTGCCATTCCCAGAGACCGAGCTCTGAGCTACGCCAACCGCATGTACGGTCTTCTTGAGAGCTTGTAAGTAGAACATTCATACAGGATAAGGAAGCTTAAGCTAACAACGCAAAGTGGTCAAGGATACAACCGAAACGACCGATCGAGCGTTCACCCTGACAAGCTCCCTGTCATCAACGAGAAGGGCATGCTTTTGAACTATGCTGCAGCCCACGAGGACTTCGTCTGGGGTGTCCGCTCCGAGCCCGGTGTTGTTGGCGCTTTTGAGAAGGCGCTCGGCACTGAAGACCTCATCGTTTCCTTTGATGCTATCAACTATGGCTTCTCCAACCGAGAGAACCTGCCCGCAAACAAGCCCTGGCCTCACCAGGATCAAGATCCTGACAAGCCCGGCTTCCGTTGCCTTCAAGGACTCGTTAACCTGTTGCCAAACGGGCCAAATGATGGCGGGCTCATAGTCGCCAAGGGCGGTCATCTCCTCAGTAAGCAGTTCCACGATGATATCCGTGGTACTGAAGAGCGTATTCCTGCTTGGACCCCAGAGTGGTACGGCTTCACCGACAAGGGCATGAAGTGGCTCGAGGACAACAACTGCGAGTGGTACAAGGTCGAGGCTGACCCTGGGGATCTAATTCTATGGGATTCGAGAACCCCCCACTACAACGTTCCTGTGAAGGGCTCCCAGGACCGCTTCGCAATCTATACATGTTTCATGCCGGTGTCTGAGGCATCCCAAGAGGATCTCATCCGCAAGAAGGATGCTTTCGAGCGCCGAATTGGCACTACACACTGGCCTAATGCTCGCCATGTCGGATCCAATGAGGCTAAGAGGAATGGCAAGCCTGACCATATTGTTCGCGACAGACCTTTACATGAGCCGCAGCTGAGCGAGCGGGCTTTCAAGTTGACGGGTATTCCTTATATCAAGGCTGAGGCAAGCTAGAGGAGAAGATTGGATGAATTTGAGTTAGATCCTAGTTTTATGTAGTATAGCACAATCGCATCACTCTTTCATCTTTATCACCAGATGTGTCACAAGCAAACCCCGAGTAGCATCACTCTTTTGACATGATCTACGAATTCGTTCTGTGAAGTAACTTCTGTTACTCGGGATCTGCTAGTGACACCTTTGGCGATGGATGCCCGCAATGCGTACTTAATAAAACAACACTTTTGATCACACGGACAGAAACCTCTGTAACATAGTGATAAATGCTTTCAATGTCAAGTTCTCTGAACGTAGGCAAGCGAAAATTAGAAGTTGTAAGATTGGTAGGTGTTCCAAAAGCTGGCGATTGTCTACAATACCATGCAATTAATCCCTCTCAAATGAATAATTTATTTATGGCAGAGCACTAGATAAATCACCTCGGAAAACTCAAGATTGAGATCGAGATGATTGACTCAATTGATGAATTGATGTGACTGTGCGGCTTCCTGGGTGATCCATCATCCGTACCATGCCGCCACCCCGCAAAATGTCACTCCGGACCTAGCCCCCGGTCTTGGCCGGAGGTGGTTGATGATTCAACCCAGTTCATCGACTCTAAATCCGTTGGCTGACGAATGCATAAATAAAAAAAACCCATTCGTCACGGCAATTGCCTCGGGTGAGATTTGAGGGGTTCAGCGATTATCGGCTTGGCTTTCAGTGGTATGGAGGGTTGGTGGCTTCGGTTCGTGCGTCTCGGTTCGGATACGGTTCGCTGAACCCCGAACCTAGCGGATGCTAGCGTCCCCGGACATGACCCTTGACACGGGCGTATAAGATGCAACCAGCAGGGGCAGGTTGAGCTCATCAATACCAAGAAAACGGAACTATTCACAAATTAATCATGGGAAGCCTACCCGATCTACACATCGTTATTGTCGGTGGCGGTATCGCCGGTCTAGCCACTGTAAGTTCTCCCAAGACATAACCAGAGTCGAAGCTAAATGGTTCTAGGCTTGTGCTCTCAGACACCCTAACAGACGCATCACTGTACTTGAGCGCTCTCGTCTTCTTCGTGAAGTCGGAGCTCTTATCTCTCTCCAGCCAAATGCTAGCAAGATTATCACCAAGTGGAAGCTTGATCAATTTCTTGAGAGCGCAGAGCCTCAGATTGATCAAGGATTCAGAATCTTTGATGCTGATGGCAACTTGGTGAGAGAACTGCCTTTCCAAAAAGGACAGTTTGGTGCAGATCGTGTCCTTTATCACAGACAAGATCTGCAGTCTGCTCTTGGTACAGCAGCGGCCAGCGAATTGATCCCAGGAAACCCTGTGGAGATTCGAACAGGTTGTCAAGTGGCGAGCGTTGACTGCGAGGAAGGTATTGTCAAGCTTGACTCCGGGGAAGAAGTCCGAGGAGATGTTATCATCGGAGCAGATGGCATTCACAGTGCTGTGAGAACGGCTGTTGTCGGGGAAAAGAGGGAACCTCTACCAACCGGCACGTCGGCATATCGAATGCTGATACCCACTGAAAACCTGAAGGGTCTTACTCTACCCGACAAGGTTCTAGACCCTGCGGATCCCAAAACGACAATGATCATGGGCCACGACAGGAGAATCATTATGGGACCTGGTAGAGGAAGTAAACTGTACGGTATCGTCGCCTTGGTGCCAGACGAGAAGCTTGCAGAGGAGAGCTCAGATAGCTGGGTATCACCCGGCAGTATCGAGAAACTCCTAGAAGCATACTCAGATTTTCCGTCCTGGCTACATGACATCTTCAAGGCAGCGCCGGATATCGCACTCTGGCAGCTCCGCGACATTGATCCTCTACCAAATTGGGTCAAGGGCCGTACCATCCTCATTGGCGACGCTGCACATGCCATGTTACCCACACAAGGCCAAGGTGCTTCCCAGAGCATCGAAGACGCAGAAGCTATTAGTGCTTTCCTGTCGGAAGTTCACTCTAGAGAGCAGGTTGGGGAGGCTCTGAAGAGGGTGTTTGCAGCGAGATATGATAGAGCGACGTTGATTCAGAAGTTCAGCAGGGAACAGGCGAAGCCAGCAACGGATGGCGTCAGTAAGGAGGTTAAGTTGGATCCTGCACAGTTTATGAAGTACAATAGTGACTATGATGGGGCTGCGGATTGGGAGCAACGGCAGAAGGATGGGACCGCAGTTCCGTGATGATGGATTAGACGTGTGATATTAATGACTATTGGATATTTAGGATTGACTTAAGTTTACAATCATATGAGTCTACGTGATCTATGCAGTGCCTCAGATATTTGAAAAGATGTGTAAAATAGTATTGAGTTCTGGTCGAGCTACGTGTTGCAGGCGAAGTCCTTTCGAGTAACCCTTGGCATTATGCAGCCTTTTCGTAAAGTTAGGTAAAACTTAGGCTTAGTATTTAGGCACTTTGACTTTTTTATCCTAAAGATTAGATAATAAGGTGCCTTTCATGCTCTAAACATAGAGAGTATTCTCAAGGAGCCCCCGGAAAAAGTCAGCTCCGGAAACGTGTATCACAGCGAAACGAAAGGTAGGTCGATCAACAACAAATTTCCATTCAAACCAACTATCAAGTTCATACACTCATAAAGCTATTCTAACAAGAAAGCAGTATCCCACGTGATTATGTAATATTTCCTGGTTGTTACTCGTTCTTGGCTTTATCCACAGCCCACCGGGTTGTGAACTGGCGAATCTTCTTACCCCAGATGAAGATGAAGATACCGATGACACCAAAAGCTCCTGTGAGACCTCCAAAGACTGCAAAAGCTCCGTCGTAGCCGTTTCTGTCAATGAAGGGGGAGATGCCGTAGGAAACGCCGAACGACATAACTCCACGCATGGCGCAGATGATGACAAGCAGAGGACCAGCGCGCTGAGGATAACTATCCAAAAGATATGTAATAGCGACGATATTAGCTCCAACAAAGGCGAAGTAGTACGCTGGTGATTGTTAGAAAACTGTTAGAATGAAGAGAGTGAGTTGGTAACATACCGGCGACGGCCCAGACAAAGACAAACCAGTGGTAGTTCTCGGGATGGGCTGCTCCCAGACCATACAAGACAGCGGTAAAGACACCGACGACGATAGGGAAGGCAAGAGGAATGATGCGAACCTCAGGCTCGTGAATGCCGTTTCGACGGTTGGCAAACCACTTGATGAGCAGATCGGAGCCATAGCCGAAGCAAGGAAGGGCGACCAAGGATGTTACGATTTGACCAGCGTTGACATAACTAGCAGAAGACTGGGGCCAGTTGTAGGGAGGGCTTGTAACGATGTGACCGTATGTGGTACCAATGGCGATGTTGACACCAAGTGTGAGACCGTTGAGAAGCAGGGCCCACAGGACGTTGGGGAAGAGCATGAGACTAAAGGTTTGCTAGCAAGAGTTAGTAAGGTCGAGACTGAGATGGACCTGAGTAGCTTACAGTAAAGATCTCCACCACCTTGTTCCATTCAGGCTCTCCGATCCAGAGTCGCATGTCAGATCGCCAGGTACGGGGAGCAAAGTTGACATAGTCAAGTTCTGGGCGCTCGGTGCAGACAGTAACAGTGGCCTCATCGTCTGAGCTACCACTGGCTTGGTAGGATGCATTGGATCTCGGGTACTTGGTCTCGGGGACGAAAAAGATGGTGAAAATCAAGCAGACTCCTGAGAGAATGGCACCTAGACCGTACCACCACTCGGGGGTGATCGCTTCGGCGATGGGACCGGCAAAGATGGTAAAGACAGCTGTGGCGATGGTCTGGATGGTCTGTTGAATCATCATGCAGCGACCTCTCTCGTGAAGGAAGAAGATTTCCTGTCCTCAATTAGATATGCTATGGTCTTTGGGTCAGATATGCATACCTGAGTGATCATGGGCACAAGAGCCTCGCTTTGACCAGCAGATAGTCCAAGAACAACACGTCCTGCGAGATGCCACTCGTAGTTTGTGGCACCAGCACACAAGCCAGCGCTCATGATCATGATGATTGTAGCTCCGATGAGAACGACTCGTCGACCGACCGCGATTCCGATTGGCATACCGATGAGGTTTCCGATGCCCCTGTGAGGCTGTTAGTCATGTCACTTGTATTGCGCTGATGGTTGAGCTTACATGAAGAGGGTGGGATAAGTCATGAGGTGAGTGATGTCGGCATAACCCTTACCAGCAGCCTCATAGGCTGGAATGTAGAAGCCCAGAAGACCTCCAAATCCAGAAACGAGGGCAAGACCAATTGTCGAGACTTTTGTTTCGTCAGTCTCAATCCCAGACGAGAGTAGTTTCAGTAGGGTTGCACTCACATAGCGAGATAATGATGAGGACAACAGCCTTTTGCCACATCTTCATGTTCAGGGGATCTTATGGAGTCAGCACTTTAATCGCATCTCAAACAGGAACAGAATCCTACCTCGCGGATCTGCTGTGGGCGTAGGAATGAAGACAGTCTTGCCCTCGGTGAGCTTGACTGTGCCGCTGACCTCGACCTTGGACTTGGAGACCTGGATCACATCCAGAGAATCCCGTTCGAGATGCTCGACATGATTGATGTCGGTCTTTGTGTCCATGATGTCGGAATTGATGCTGTGAGTGTCTGAGTGTTGAAGAGGTTTGCTTGCTGATGCCGAGGAAAAGATTCGCCAAAACGACGCCATTGCGAGGGCTTTATAGATAATTGACAGACGGAGCCAAGAGATAACGAGAGGAAGGGGAAGAAGAAAGACAACAAGGAGGTGCGATTGTCCTCCGCTGGACAAAGCTTGGCCCTTGGCTTAGTGCAATCCCCCGCAAAACCTTGTTTCCCCGCATGAGGACCACATCCCGAAGTCTTGGGTGTCTTTGCGTAGATGAAGCTGGTTAGACCCATCACGAACCGAGATCCGTCACCCTAGACTCTGCCCCGGATTATACCCCGGATTTTGACTGCTGAACCGAACCGAGTCTCGACCCTTACTGTGGCTTTCCACTAAACAACCCCCATGCCAAGTTTCTGGGCTTGCGCGGCCTATCACGAGATATCGATTGGAAAAGGAAAAGATATTGCTGATATGCGCGTTCATGCATGGTAATATGCAATTGTAGTCTAAACTGACGTCGAGATAATACAACCCCAGACTTCCAACATTTAGAAAGAAACTATTGTTGAGCGATTATCCCGAGACTGATCATCATCATCATCCAAGGCCTACCCTACTGATTGTCTTCCGTCTTATCTAGTGTCGGACCAGAAATACATCAAGCAAAGTAGAGACCATAGAGTATGATAAATTTCGTGTGCATTGTAAATGACTATAATACTGAAACAAGATCTTTTTATGATCTAAACTATCGATTCGCATCCAAATCAAACTCTTATACCCGTTTCCTTACTCGTCATAAGACTTGACACCAGCCAATCTCAAGATCTGATCCGTCACCTCGGGCTTCTCAAAAGGTTCTGTGCGGTACTTGGGACAGATCTCTCCATTTCTCATTGGCTTCTCCTGTGCGATACGGATGTTGCTGGATAACAGTTAGCAATGTCAAAACCTAAGAAATACGAGTCACTTACCAGTGAGGCCAGTGAGTAGTGCCGGTGTATGTCTCAAAGCAGTAAGCCTTGGCCTTGAGGGCCTCTTCGGTGGCAAACTTCCTTGGTGTCATGCAGACGTACTGGACGTGGCGGATCTGGTTGCCCTCGGGGAAGCGCGCATCTTGTTCAAGGGTTAGTAACGTCTAGGCTGAGATGGATCTGAGTAGCTTACAGTGAATCGTTCTCGAATCCCAAAGCACAAGGTCACCAGGGTCCATGTTGACCTTGTACATCTCACAGCCTCTCTCCTCGAACCACTTGACGTCCTTCTCACTGAAAATGAACAAGTCCATGTACTTGATCTCAGGAGGTGGGGCGTCCTCGTGGTCTGCGGATTCACGCTTGTGAGCGAAGAACTCGTTGAACAGCTTGGATGAGCCCTTCATGAGCATTAATCCGCCGTCATTCGGGCCATTAGGGGCGAAGTTAATGAGTCCTTGAACTGCTTGCATTCTGTTTTAGTGTTAGTTGAGGTTCAGATCGAAATGGAGTGGGGGTTTTGGTGGTGCGACCACGTCGCCCGACCCGCGCATCAAAACACCACGAATAAGAAAGAAATAAAGTACTCGCCCTTTTCTCTCGGGATTTTGGTCGCAGTGAGGCCAGGGGCTCCAACCGATGTCCTTTCGGTTCGGCATAGAGACGTTGAGGCCGTCGAAAGAGCAGAGAAGTTCGTTTGTGCCCCAGAGCTTCTCGAAGACCTCAACCACCTTGGGCTCGGTTCGCGCCTCCCAGGCCATCTTCTCATGGGTAGCACCGTATCCGTAGTACATACTACCCTTGAAACTGACAGGGAGGTGCTCAGCAGTCCATGTGCTTTCGTCGTTTTCATCAAAGCCAAGGTCGAACTTCTTCAACCACTCAATCTGCTTATCGCAGTAGTACTGGGCTTTTTCAGGGCTGATAACATTCTTGATAAGAACGCAACCATTCTTGTGAAATTCGTCTCGCCAATCGCCGTAAACGGTGTTGGGGTCAAACTCAACCAAGTCCTTGGTCTCGAATCGAGCAGCCACCGTTTGAGTGGGCTCAACTGTGGTTGTTGTAGACATATTGAGAAAAGATGAGATGAGTTTAGAGTAGTTTAGATGAGTTCAAAGAAGTTTAGAGAAGTTTAGAAAAGACTTGGAGGTGTTGTGCTGCGTTGATTGTTGATGATGAGAAGCTAAGAAGGCCTTGAGGCTGAAGCTAGTTATATTTCTGATCCGGACACCAAAATGAGGAGTTACGGGGTAAATAGAGCCCTAGCCGGTTCGGAGTCAGATTTTGGTGGTTGAAGAGGGGAGATTGTAGCATTTCTTCGGTTCGGCCGAGACTGCGGTTCGGTACGGATGCGTGATGGCAAAAGGCATGAACCGAAGTGCACTACTGAAATTAGTATGGAGCGGCGTCAGGGTGTCAGCAGAGACGACGCCAAGAGCATAAGGGACGAAATAATTTAGTCACTTTAGGAATGCTTAGACTAGGACTTAGACTATTTTATTTTGGTTCCCTAACCTCTGCGGAGATTCTTTCCGTCCCAGACCTGGGATCATGGATGAACATGAGAATGCGGGGGCCAATTGAGACAAGTTGATTAGGAGTCGTGGTTTCCACTTTGTGATGCATGATCAACCGCTTTGCAGTTCCGCGATCGTTTCCCCTCATCTTGATCCTTCCCTGGATGGAACCCCGTGGGGAGGGGACTTTTAGCCCGAACCGACACTGGACGAATGCGGGCAATTGTCCCTCGGTAGGACTTTACAACTCCACACGAGAGACTCTGTATGCGATAGCTGTCGTTCGGCTGAGGAGCTTAAAGACAACTCCAATCTCTTGCCACAAATCAGCCAGTCAAGTTCACCAATTACCTCATTCATCAATTCGTTCACTTCAATTGATACAAGACACTTTATTTTACTCGAAACAACAAGCCCTTTGACCTTCATCATCATCAACTCACAGGCGATTCGCCTTACCGTCCCCTCCTCTTGTCATACTCTACCTACCCACCAAGATCAGCCATCATGCCAGCCCCTGTTCAAGTCGCCTTCAAGCCTTTGAATAAGCCCGAGGTTGGTGACAATGGCTATGTCGAACAGACAATTGGCAAGACAGAAGTCCTGAAGAAGGGCTCTGCACCCTTCAACGCCAGAACCTTAGACTCTGATATCCGCATCGACCACGATGTGGAAGTTGTCGTTCGCGATGGCTGCCGTCTGTACGTCGACATATACAGGCCAAAGGGCTCAGAGAAAGTGCCCGTCATCGTCTCCTGGTCCCCTTACGGAAAGAAGTACTCGGCCATTGACATGATCTTCAATGTCTGTGTCTGGGCTTGCTGTTTGACCAAGGACGATGTTAGTGGTTTGGAGAAGTTCGAAGGTCTTGACCCTGCCTGGTGGGTGAACCAAGGCTATGCCATTGCCCACGTTGATGCTCGCGGAGCTGGAAACAGTGATGGTGATGCAGTCTGCATGGGTTCCCAGGAAGCAGAGGATGCCCACGATGTTATTGAGGCCCTTGCAAAGCTCGATTGGTGCAATGGCAACGTGGGCATGGCTGGAAACAGCTACTTAGCTATAATGCAATGGCAAGCTGCTGCCCAGAACCCACCATCACTCAAGGCTATTGCACCCTGGGAGGGCTCTGGAGATATCTACAGAGAGCAGTTCTGTCGTGGTGGGTTTTTCACAATGAGCAACTTCGATCTGATAACCACCTTGGTCATCAAAGGCCAGAACGGTGTGGAAGATTTCGCCGAGATGTATCGCAGAAGTCCCCAAGCCAATGCCTACTGGAACGACAAGCGTGTCGACTTCAGCAAGATCAACATCCCTACCTTTATTACGGGCTCCGATCTCAGTCAGATCCACACTATGGGTGCAGTGAGAGGCTGGATGGAGCTAGCCAGTGAGAATAAATGGCTGAAATGGTGTGGACATCAAGAATGGTTTGAGCTGTACGGCGTTAAGGAAAGCTATCTTGAGCTCAAGGTATGTCATCAGAAGACGACGTAGAACTAGGGGCATAACTGACAACTCTGCAGAAATTCTTTGACAAGTACCTGAAGGGTATTGACAACGACTGGGAAGACACCCCTCGAGTTCGCTGGACAACACTTCAGTTCGATGAAGGAAAGGTCAAGAGCAACATTGAGCTTCCTGACTTCCCAGTCCCCAACACCGACTATCGTTCATTCTACTTGGGAGATAGCGCGCTGCTCGACTCTGCGCCGTCTTCTGGTGTGTCAACATACAACTCCGAGGATCGTTGGTCCATTGCCAAGTTCAAGTACACATTCGACAAGCACACACGAATCATTGGAATGCCCAAAGCAGAGCTCTACATGAGCTGTGACGACGACGACGACATGGTTGTTTTCTGTCAAGTGCGCAAGCTTGACAAGTCCGGCAAGGAACTGAGCCATCTTCAATTTCCCATCGAAAAGACACCTGTGAAATCTATCTCAGAGATGGCAGAGAAGGAAAAACAGAGTCTTACGCTACATAACGGAGCCATGGGTATTCTGCGAGCCTCTCAACGGAAGATCGATGCCACGAAGTCCATCCATCCCCAGTTTCCTTTCCACCCTCACGATGAGGTGCAAAAGATCCCCAAGGGTGAGATTGTCAAGCTTGAGATCGGCATTTGGTGCATGGGTGTAGACTACGAGGCTGGCGAGAGCCTGCAGTTGGATATTCTGGGACAATACCCCGGATTCAATGAGGTTGCTGCGTTTTCCAAGCCCAGACCCAACCACGAGAAGAATAAGGGCCAGCACAAGATTCACTACGGCGGAGATTACCCCAGCAGACTTATCCTGCCTATTGTTTAGATATTTAATGAATAGATTTTGTTAGCGCAGACAGCTTACCAATAAATGCATTGACGTTAATGATGAAGCGCGTTTGCCCAAGGTCGCGTCTCGAGTCTCAGTGGCTGTCCGCAAAGGGTATAGCGTCTTGGCACTTGCGGCGGGCAAAAAAAGAAAAACGTGGTTCCGCCCGGGATCGAACTGGGGACCTTCTCGGTGGTAACGTGGCAGTCGCGACTCAGATTGGGCTACGATTCCCTAACGGATGGCTACGGAATGATGATCGACGCGACGGACGGATCTGGTGTACCATATGGCTGGAACGATTGATGGCGAGCACGACGATTTGGCTAAAAGGATCTAGTTCTAGTTTGTGAATCAGTTACATACTTAATGACGCGATGCCGTTGAGCTAGTCAAAGCGCAAAGAAATCAGGCTGCAATGCATTGTGATTGCATCACCATCATGCTTTTTGGTGGTGGGACTACCCTACAGCAAGACAGATAAATCAATGTGACGAGGATAAAATAGTCATGTCTTATCAGATGAGGATAGAATTGCATCTTTCGGATTTCATGACTTTTTGGAGTCATTTGAATATCATTGCGGAACGTGAATATTTTTTGAGGTTCATTGCGTGGTCTCATCATAACCTTCCATCTGAATGCATCGTAGTGGACAACCTCACCTTCCTTGCATGAGTCAGCGGAACATCTCCATCCAGCACAATCCTTTACAAACCCACCCAACAAGCGTAATTACAGGCGTTTTCATCTGGAGCCTCATCATCCACTATCGACGGATGTTATGTCTCCATTCGGCGAATCTGGAATCTTAGCCATCTAAGATACGAGAGATCTCCCATGCTGTTTAATAAGCGGATCATGCGATAAAGAAAAGGAGTTTAAAATAAATTCAGCTCCGTCTCCATATTGAAAAACATGCTTATTGGATAACTTTGGGTCTCGGACCCGACGCTTGCTAAGCTTGAACCGGATTTCGGCATCGGCATGACGCAACTCCGTGGCAAACAATTCTGAGCGGACTCTGTAGCCAATGAGACTGTTTGCGCAAAGTTTTCGCATAGAAACTCCGCGGACTTTCCATGGTCTTCATGCTGGCGGACTCGTTTTCGTCCCCGAAAAAAGGCTAACGACGGATCTGCAAAACTCTGATTCACACTTGATTTTCTAAAACGCTAAAACCGCTTAGTATCCGTTGGCTGCCACGTTGATAGTACCGGCGTTTGGTATGATTACGGCCGAAAAGACCGATCCGGACCCGATAACCCATTAGATTGGATCATTCCACTTAGCCAAGAACCGAGGCATCTGGAAAAGGAGTAACCTAGAACGTTGCTAGCGTCTCGCTTGGTGATATCATCCCTTGTCGGATTTAACGTAAGGACCAACAGCCCTTGCCTGTCTGGGTCGTCTTGCCGCGGCGGATCCGTCATGGAAGATGCGAAGAAGCGAGCAAATTTCTTTCTTTTCCCCGTTACGTCCTTGATTAATAAAGTAAAGTCCGATTGCAACTACCTGGTCCCTATTTAAGTCGCTTGGCTCCCGTCCTTTCCATTGTGATCTGCATGCTCTATCCAGACAACGGGTTTTGACTCTATTTTCCCCACCAATTCCCATCGACGCTATTCACACACACACACAGCGACTCGATACGACTACGATACGATGAGCGATAACGATAAGATTGAAGGTCCTGCGAGGACCAAGATCCCTTACTGGCGATTGGTCGCTGACCAAGCTGGTATCACACCCGAAGTCGAAAACTACAATTACGATGGTTCAGGTACAGAGGAGGACCCTTACAGAGTGAAATGGATCCCCAATGATCCCCGAAACCCCATGGAGTTCAGCCAAGTCAAGAAGTGGTTCATCACCATGACTGTCGCTCTCACAACTCTGGCTGTCGCTCTTGTGTCATCAGCCTACACTGGTGGTATCCGACAGATCATTATGGAGTTCCAGATCAGCCAAGAAGTCGCTACTCTTGGTGTGTCGCTCTTTGTCTTGGGTTTCGCAATTGGTCCTCTTCTGTGGGCGCCTCTTAGTGAGATGTTCGGTCGTCAATACCTCTTCATTGGTACCTACGCTGCCCTCACTGCCTTCAACTCTGCTTGCGCCGGCGCCAACAATGCCGCTGCTCTTATTGTTCTGCGATTCTTTGCGGGCGCATTCGGTTCATCGCCTCTTACCAACGCTGGTGGTACCATTGCCGATATGTTCCCCGCTTCCCAGCGTGGTCTTGCCATGGCCATCTTCGCTGCTGCTCCCTTCCTCGGCCCCGTCCTTGGTCCCATCATTGGAGGTTTTCTCGGTATGAACGCTGGTTGGCGATGGGTCATGGGCTTCCTCGGAGCATTCTCTGGTGCTCTTTGGATCCTTGGTACACTCCTAGTCCCCGAGACCTACTCCCCAGTCCTTCTCCGTCGCCGTGCCGCCAAGCTCTCCAAGATGACCGGCAAGGTCTATGTCAGCCAGATTGATCACGACCGTGGCAAGGTTACCCTTATCGAGTCTTTCAAGACTGCCCTCTCTCGACCTTGGATTCTTCTCTTCCGAGAGCCCATCGTCCTTCTGCTTTCCATCTACATGGCTATTGTCTACGGTACCCTCTACATGCTTTTCGGTGCTTTCCCCATTGTCTACCAGCAGCAGCGCGGTTGGAACGCCGGTGTCGGTGGCCTTGCTTTCCTCGGCATTATGGTCGGTATGCTTGCAGCTATCGGATACACCATCCCCATGAACAAGCGATACGTCAAGATTGAGCAAGAGAACGGTGGCTTCGCCCCACCTGAGGCTCGTCTCCCCTCATGCCTCATCGGCTCCATCTGCCTTCCCGTCGGTCTCTTCTGGTTCGCTTGGACCAACGGTCCCAACACTCACTGGATGGTCAGCATTGCTGCCGGTGTCCCCTTCGGCTTCGGCATGGTTCTTGTCTTCCTCAGTGTCATGAACTACCTCATCGACGCCTACACTATCTTCGCCGCCTCTGTCCTTGCTGCCAACTCCGTTCTCCGATCTCTCTTCGGTGCTGCTTTCCCTCTCTTCACCAGCTACATGTACCAGGACCTTGGTATTCACTGGGCCTCTTCTGTCCCCGCGTTCCTCGCCCTGGCCTGTGTTCCCTTCCCCTTCCTCTTCTACAAGTACGGTGCTTCCATTCGTGAGAAGTGCAAGTTCGCTGCTCAGTCTGCTGCCTTTATGCGCAAGCTCCAGACCGACAACGCTGCCGCTTCCGATGAGGAGAAGAAGGACGAGGCTGCTCCCGCCGAAGAGACCTTCGACGACGATGCCTCCACTGAGGTCGATGAGCCTGCCTATGCTCCTATCACAGCAAGCAGAACTCACCAATCCACCCGATCACACGCCTCTCGTGCGTCGCGCGCGTCACGGGCTTCATTTGCGTCTCGCCGCAAGTCTTATGACGGAAACCCCTACGACATTGACCGCGTCAACACAAGACAGTCTTTCACATAAAATCATCTCATAAACATAAAAAGTTATTGCTTTACAGGGTCGGATACCCAGCGAAAATTGACGGCCGTATATAACGTTTAATTACATAGACTTACTTCTACAATAATACCCCATTTCTTACTTCAATCATCTGATCCTGATCCATTGTGTTAAATGTGTGACCATCGATCGGAATGACGTAGACTCAGGATCTTAATCCATCATTGCTTGACTCAGCGTGCAGTAGAGGCTTGGCAACGAAGCTGCTAGGATTCTCAGTAGCGCATAAGGCGAAGTTAGACTTTTGCGGTTTCCTTGGCAATTTAGCCAAGGTGATGATGCACTGACCTTGTAAAGGATAGCGCTCATACCACGCCCTGTCTGCGTTTGCGGCCATGTATCATGCAGAGAACCTCCTGGAACCCGCTGTGCATCTTGGAAATGGTCCATTCTGGAGTTTTCTCCCACCGACCTCTTGTTTCTGCGTGAAGTCTGCACAAAATCTTCTATCGGAAAAACCCGGATCCGTGATTATGCCATCTCGTGAACATCGAGAAGGTCCTCGGTTCGATCCCCGGCAGAACCACATTTTTGCTCTTGTGAGGAATGTTCAGAGTCGTCGAAATTACTAAATCGAGGCATGAGACATTCCATTTTGCAATGCCGCATGTCTTTTGTAGTCGTTGCCTTGGCCATCAATAAAAAGGTAATCCGCTTAGGAGAGAAAGCGTCACTCTAGGCCAAGTACCGCGATAGTATATGAGTGATAATGGTTACCCTACCCTGATCAGCGGTAGAGACGAATATTAAACTCGAGTGACCTCAGGTGAATCAAGGTACTGACCGATATAAGCCTCCATATATCCTTGCAAACATAGTTAAGGATGGCGCATCCTCCTGCGAGCAGATACAAAGATATAATAACATCGTATTACATGTCAATCCTTTTGCAAACTATATGGTCGTAATGGCGTACCTCAAGGTGACTTAATAAACACAGTTATCATACGACTACCGACGCACCGCCTCAGAAATCAACGTGCTTAATTTCCACGAGACCACTCAGCCCCGTTCAGGTCAACAGTCAGCACTAACACGCTACGACCCCTGGTTCAGTCGGCAAAAAACTGCCGCACTAGCTTTGAAACAAAATACGTGGGATGTCTGGCGTGCTCTTAACCATATACCTGTGTGTTTATTTTCTTCATGCTAGTGGTTGTGCCCATAACATCGGCTGCCTCCCTTCGTCAACATAAGATAGAAGCCGTGCGCGAAAAGGATTCTTAGTTTCAATCATGTCCGTTTCAAGGATGTATTCTCAGATGAGAGGATGGGCATTTGGACGCAGAAACTCGGGCTGTGCAGAATCCTTCCAGAACATATAGCATGCTCGCCATCCCAGTGCAGATCAGAACAATCATCAATTCTTGGCATCTCATCAATCTACTATGCATTCTACCTTGTTCTCTTTATTGACCCTGGCAGCCACTAGCCAAGCTGCCTCGTGCTCTGCTGGTTATAAATTCTCTCTTAAGAGGAGTTATGATGCTAGTAACTTCTTCGATGAGTTCTACTTTCGAGATGTAAGTTCAGCCAGTCACGACAATGCACTAAAGCTAACCGGCTAGGCGGCCTACTACGATGGTATTGATCCTGCATATGAAGGGGATCCTACCCATGGATCGGTCAACTACGTGAGCCAAAGCAATGCTCTAGCTTCAGACCTCATCAAGACAACTGCGAATCAGGTATACATCGGCGTTGATGCTAGCCATAAGGCGGATCCTGTTGGCTCGAGCAAGACCAGACATGGTAGAGATAGTGTTCGTCTTGAGTCTAAGGAAACTTATGACTCTGGGCTCCTGATCGCAGATATTGAACACATGCCTGGAACCACATGTGGTGTTTGGCCATCTTTGTAAGTCTTGCCACTTCTACAGTGCCATTGCAAGAGCTAATAGTTTCAAAGCTGGTCGTACAACTTCGACGAGGACCCAGTTGGAGAGATTGACATCATCGAAGGTATCAATGATCAGAGCCAGAACGTCGTGTCGCTGCATACCTGCGGCGCTTGCAAGTTTACCAAGATAGGCGGCCTTGACGAGCGATCCAATTGCAATAACGGTGGGACAGAGTCTGATCAATGTGAAGATGGAACCAACTTGTCAGTAATTTTCTCAAAAATGAGAATGGACAATTACTAACATCACCTAAAGTGACGGATGCGGTAGCACTCATGCTGAGGGATCTTACGGTTCCGCTTTCAACAAGGCAAAGGGTGGTGTCTACGCCACCTGGCTCGAGTCAGATGCTCTCAAGATCTACTGGTTCCCCCGCAACAAGATCCCAACCGACATTAAATCTGGCAAGCCTGACCCATCTAGATGGGGAACGCCCGCCTCCAAGTTTGTCAGTGGCTCCGGATGCGACGTTGGGAAATACTTCAAGGGACAGACTATCGTGAGTGTTATATCGCAGACAATCGAATGATGCTAACATTAAGTTTAGATCATCAACACTTCTTTCTGTGGAGACAACATCGACCAGGAAACTTGGGATGGAGAGTGCAGAGAGTCAACTGGCGCGAAGACATGTGACGAATATGTGACGAACAACCCCAAGGCGTTCAGTGACTCATATTGGCTGTTCAATTCTATCAAGCTGTATCAATAGATATGGGTCTGAACAACGGGTTGCTAATTTTGTATCGATATGTAAGAACAAGACGACACGGATGAGACGATGCACTATGCTTTCAAATGGCGAAGATAGTCACTTTTAGAATGGATCATATTGCTTTGTTTCATTTACAAAAGAACAAATTGTAAGAACAATCAGAACAAAATTCAAATTAAGCTAGCAACTTCAGTCGAGTCCTAGTGGACCTAATCTCAATACTCGATCAAAATCTCAATGTATCGCACCCTGGAGATCCAGCCCCCAGCATCTATTCCATCAGCGTCCTATCATCTTTAACATACCGTCGTCTCTACATCAGAGTACTCCCAATACTCAGTGCTGTTCTTGTCCACGCGAACTAGCTTTCCAATGGTGGTCATATTGGCGTTCAGGGCTTCGTCCTTGACATCCCGCTTCGCCTTGCACCGCTCGCACTGCTTCAGTACCATAAGGTTCTGTTGCAGGCAAACATCACCGTCATCAATGTCTTGCAGACACTTCCAGTGCGTGTGATCTACACGGACTTGAGCAGTCTGCGCAGCATTGCCAGACATCCTCGTCTCTTGGAGGGCGAGGAGGCGATACTGCCAGTTTCCAGATCAAGTTGCTCGAAGGTAGTTGCTGGTTGGAGATTGCGGGGCTCTTCACGGCGAGGTTCTGGCGCACGGCGAGAAGCAGGGTAGTATTGCGGGTTTCGAGCTCGGAAGTCGATCGCTTCAGGCGAGTTATCGATAACTTCCTCGAAGGGTCCCCATTTGTTGCCTGGATGGCTCTGCAAGTAGCGACCGTCTTTATCGCGGAAGAAGCTCACTTTAGTGTCGGCATCATAACCGCATCTCGTAAAACCCGGAGGCAGACGACCATGGTCGTCGTCAAAGTGGCTGACTCGAGGCATTTTGGGATTAACTTACCAGATGACGAGTCGGAGAAGGTCGTTAAGAATGGGAACAAGAGTAGGTTAGGGTGGTCGTCGATTGATGGTCTATTTAGTGGTAAACGTGGAGGTTTGTGGTGTGTTGTTACTACTCTTGGATGAGATATGCTGGTGGGAAGATGAACTGCTGAAAAGAAAACAAAATTCGTAACAGAATCGTCCAAATATTTATAATATTTTTGAACATCCTTCTTAATGACGCATATTGTTGTTAAATCTGAACATTTTGGATGTTATTATGGCGAAGATGAATCACAGAGGAGTGTGGACAAATATGAATCATAAGGTTGTTTCTGGATCTCTGTAACATATCTTCTGAATAAACTCAGTGGCCTAGAACATATTAGGATAACCATTGTTTGTCCGAATTCACTTCGTCTGTGCACCAGTGCCAGTGTAGACCTTTGGTATGTTTGGTCTAGGCGCACGTCTTGTCCTGTCAGAGTTGCATGGTTACTTGGCGATAATGTTAGTTGATATTGGGAGCAGGTTTAGTCAGTGAAGTTATTACACATGCAAACCGCTGGTGTCAGTCTCATGATCCTCAGATCGCACTACCAGAGATGAGTGTCAGTCTCTCATGATCCTGGTTCAAATCGCACAACCAGAGATGAGGGCGATCATCTCGCCAGATCAACAGCCAGGTTGGACTTTGAAAAAGAGGTTTGGGCCTCTTTAATGCCTTTCTTCAGTTGGTCAGTGCTGAGAATGCATCGCAAAAGACAAACCCAGACTATACATGTGTCACAATGACAGTGAATAACGTTGACATTCATCTTTGTTTGCTATAGAACAGCCGAGGCAGACCCCACTGAAGGACAACCCATGAACGTCTCGCTTGGCACACTCACCAATTGACAACATGTGGTTGTTTCATCCCATTTGAGACGCACACTCGCTTGACATGCCGCATTGAGAAATGTCAGTGACTAAAATCGCTCAATTTAAGTTTGCTCTTACCTCCTCATTTCCATCCCCGCGACCCATACCTTAGTCCAGATTATCTCTGTACGACACGACGATCATGGCTGTGGATACTACAGCAGAAAAGACCCCTTCCCCTAAGCTATCACCGCACGGGCAGGCTGTCCCACCTGAGCCTGCGGGTCAGCTCGATGCAGATGACAATATCACCGACGATGATTCGGCAATTGGCCAGACTGATGATGAAAGCTCAACCGCTTCATTAACTTCAACCATTTACAAATACAGAGAGGAAAACGGCCGAACCTATCACGCTCACAAAGACGGCGCGTACATTGGTCCGAATGATTCCCAGGAACAGGAGCGACTAGACTTTCAGCACGGACTTTGTCTGTTGGCTTTTGACAATCAGCTTGTTCTTGCTCCCATCCACAAAGAAGACAGCATTCCTGTACGTCGCGTTCTGGATGTTGGTACTGGAACAGGTATCTGGGCCATTGACTTCGCCGATGAACACCCTGAAGCTGTCGTTACCGGAGTGGACCTGAGCCCAATCCAACCATCTGTTGTACCACCCAATGTACAGTTTCAAGTCGATGATATGGAAGACGAATGGACTTTTTCTGAGCCCTTTGACTATATCTACTGTCGATTTATGACCGTCTCATTCGCCAATTGGCCGCGATTCTTTGAACAGAGTTTCGAAAATCTGTCACCTGGTGGTTGGATGGAGGTTGTGGACATTCTTCCTCCCACATCGGATGACGGTACCATGTCACCCGATACAGCGCTTTATAAATGGTCACACCTTTTGCTTGAGGCCACGGAGAAGATTGGTCGTCCGTTTGGCGGCACAGCATTTTATAAATCCCAGATGGAAGATGCTGGCTTTAAGGATGCTAGCCTTCGAGTTTATAAGTGGCCGCAAAACCGCTGGCCCAAGGATAAAAAGTTTAAAGAGCTAGGTAAGCACTCTCTCATTCGGGAACCAAGGCCAATACTGATCGAAAACTTAGGCTCATGGACACTCGAGAATATCTCAAGTGGTCTCGAAGCCATTAGCAGCGCCCTGTTCACTCGAGTCCTGGGCTGGTCCAAATCCGAGTTAGATGTGTTCCTTGCAGATGTTCGAAAAGACATCAAGAACACGTCAATTCATGCTTATTGGCCTGTGTAAGTTATCGCAGCAGCTGTATTCCCTTTGAAGAACTGATCTAACAACAATGTAGTTATGTAATCTGCGGACAGAAGCCATCTTGATGATCGATGTTTGTCGCAGAAAAGGGTCAAGTTTAATGTTTTAGTGCATGACGTGTAATGAAACATATTTTTCTATATTTCTGTAAAGCATTTAACGTACCTAGTACAAGATTCTCCGTTTCGCCAAATGCTTACCGGGAACGGCTTATTCTACGGCCGACTCCCGGCCTGATTACCAATGCCATTCGATTTGTAATACGTGTGTATGCCAGAACTCAGAAGGAACAATCCTGCGCAAGATCGGAGCATGCCTATTGGCAGCCTTGTTTAGTCCCTATTTCATCTCTCAAACTGTTGGAGAAAAGCAATGCAAGTAACTTTGGAACAGGATGAACATGGACGTCACGCTTTTGATAGCCACGTTGTGTACGGCACTATCGGAGTTCGGGACATTTTTGTTTCCCGATCAATAAGAGCTGATATGCAGTGCTAAATCCTGAAGGATCGAAGGAGTTCGGATAGCCGCAAGTACTCCGCCGACTCAGCCAGTGAGGTCACCAGGTTTAGACATAAAAGAGCAAGCTTACAACGTCAGTATTCTGGGAACAATACATTTCAAGCTTGTTCAACTCTGAGCAAACCATCCATTCTCTATTAGCAAGCCTAGTAAAATGACTCCCATCGCCTTTGTCTCCGGCGCCACTGGCCGACAAGGCTCTGCCGTTGCCCGCCAGCTTCTCGACATTGGCTGGACCGTCCGAGCGACAACTCGCAACATGGACTCACCCATAGCTAAAGATCTGAAAGAGAAGGGTGCTGAAATGAGGCTTGGCGACTGGGAGAGCGAAGATGTACTCAAGGACGCCATGGACGGATGCACCCATCTCTTTCTGAACGTCATCCCCAACCATGCTACTGCCACCTCCGAAGTCCCACTCGCCCAGCGTTTACTTGACATAGGCAAAAGTACAGGCGTCAAACACGTTATATATTCTAGTGGCATGGCTATCAAGGATTTCGATAAAGGGAAATATTATAACCCGAACCACCCAATTTGTCGAGGTCATGGCTGGAAGCGCGACATAGAAAACCTCGTCCAAGAGGCCGGTTTCGACACGTGGACAATCCTCCGCCCAGGATTCTTCATGTGCAACTTTCTCGAACCAAAGGTCAACATGATGTATCCCGACCTCGTGCCCAACGGCGTCTTAAAAACAGCTTTTACGCCCGAGACTCGTCTACCCCAGGTAGATGTCGAGGATATCGGGAAGTTTGCAGTAGCTGCGTTCCGCGAGCCCGAACGGTTCAACAAACAGTTCGTCCCAATTGCAAGTGAGAAACTGTCACTCGATCAGATCATGCAGCAGTTGGGAGACGCGACTGGTCGGTCATTCAGCAGCGCATTTCTGACTGATGGGGAAATCGAGGAGAAGATGGCTACAGACATGTTTGTTGCTATGCAGCTTATGGCTCGAGATCTGGAGGACAAGGTTGACATCGGGAGTGTTCAGAGCTGGGGAATTCCTCTGACTTCGTTTCAAGACTTCCTTGAAAGGGAGAGATCCTGGGTGAAAAGCACGTACGTGGAATGAAGAGAGACAGTTGCATCGCACGACATTCTTCTGCTGCCGGAGCATGAATGGGCTGCTGTAGGCATAAGAGACGAAATAATCTATTCATCTTATGCTGACTTAGACTGGCACTTAGGCTACTTTAGTCCAACGCCCTAAGGTTTGGAGGAGAATTGTAAAATTAACCGCTAGGCTACGGATACTGACCCCAAAAACAATGACCCCTGTTACAGAGGTAACTGTAACTGAGGGCTATACATTATTCGTGACAAGAATTCATATTCATTGCTCTGTACTAATTTCGCTTGATCTTCTGAAACTCTTCGACTCGCCCTTTGATTCCTCCTTATCTTCTGATCAATTTATCGAGGTTCCTTCGAATCCTTCCTCGAAATCTCCTCCTGAAGCCCGCTCCATGTCCCTCGCGCGGTGCCGGAGGATGGCGCATTTGTAAGTCTTCAACAACATGCCTGAGCCCTTCGGCTAATCTAATCAATTCGCCTTCCTGATAAGCTAGGAGTGAACCATATAGTTGACGGTAAACTTGACTGTGGCGGTTGGCCATCGGTATAAATCCGGAGCAACGGACCAGGATCGCGTCCGTCGTAAGGAGTAAGTTTTGCAACGCTGGTAGGTTGCACTGACCATTGGCGGCGATACAAATAGGACAAGTGACGCGCCCTACATGGATAGCGACTTGATTGGGCTGCTGGTTTCCTGCTGGTGGTTGTGGTGGTTGATGTTGACCCTGTTCCGATTCCTCGGAGCGTTCTTCGTATGGCGGAGACATTGATGCATGTGGGTGACGAAGACCAGAATGCAGAAGCGGGGGCTGCGGGTCTGGCTGATGTCGCTTGCGTGGAACGGTTGGAGAGTTAGGTAGGGGTCGCCGACCTCGCTGACGTGGTTGAGAGGAGTCGCGGTCAGATTGTGAGGAGACGGAATCGTTTGGTGTGTTTTCGTCTTCCATTTTCGCTATGAGTGCGATGTAATGATGGAAACAAGGGTACGTTGGTCGTTTCAATGTTGGTGTTGCTAACAGTGGTGATGGTGTTGATGAAATTGGAAGCGGTTGAGGTGGGTTGGTTATATGATTCACCATGATGGGTTTGCACCTGCTTCATTTGATACAAAAGCAAGCAGGTGGGCAACAGAAGGGATGTCCCCTAAGGCTTAGCCTGTCAATTAAAGTAGTCTAATGGCTACTCTAAGCCACCATAAGATGACTACATTATTGCGTCTCTTATGCTTTCGCCGGTCAATTTCTCCGGTACCTCGACGACAAGAAAGAGGTGCTAGGTACGCGCATGAACTATTAAAACCTGGGAGCAAACAGTTCTGCTTTCCTTGTACCACAATGAAGCATTTGACGATTACCCATTCAGCCACTGTTTGACCATCGCCACAGAGTCTTCCCATAGCCTCGCCTCATCCAAAGGGCTGTAGGTATGAGACACATAAGTCTCCGATGTCGTAATCCCATCGCTCTCGCCACGTTCTGCAACCGAACAATTACTCAAATAAACGCCACCCCTTCCTTCCAAATCCTTCCCAACTGCAGCCAAAAGAGTAGTAGCTGCTGCCTGCTCAAGGCTCTGTATGTGATTCATCTTATCAGAAATGACACTCATCATGACCTCCTGTGGAATATGGCGACCAATATTAGAAGCAACGAGACCTGGGCTTGCGCTGGTTGCATGGATGCCGTTGCCACCATAGCGACGTTCAATCTCATTGGCCATGTAGATGTTTGCCGTTTTGGAGCGAGCGTAGGCTTCCCAAGGTGTATAGCCTGAAGCGCCGGTGACCTCAAAGCTGTGGTCGTTGGACGCGCCTATGCCATGAATTCGATGAGCAGTCGCGGCGACGGTCACTACCCGAGATCGGAACTCTGGGGTGGACCCTTTCAAGAGAGCCGGCTTGAGAAGCTCAAACAAAAGGAAGTGAGACAAGTGGTTCGTAGCAAATTGCTCTTCAAAACCGTCAGAAGTCCTGCTGAGCTCCGGAATAGCCATGACACCGGCGTTGGCGATATAAATACTGATTGTGTCCGTCTTGGAGAGAATGACCTCGGCTGCTGCTCGAACACTATCCATGGAGCCCAACTCCAGTTGTACAAGCTCCATCTGTTCCGGGTTCCAGAAATCAGCAAGGGCCTCTTTGGCCTTCTCGAAGTTCCGAGCCGTGAGGAACAGTTTGATGCCGGTGGCAGCAAGAGCTCGGGCAGTTTCGACACCAATACCCGATGAGACACCGGTGATGACGGCAGACTTTCCCACGAGCTTCTGTTCCATATCTTGATCTTGGACAATCTGAAGAGCTGTTGGACGATCATCACCAGGGCCTTTGGGGTTGACGTAGAGATGAGCGTATCGAGACATGGTGAATTGTGTAGGGGGGAGTAGAGATTCTGTATGAGGCTTAGGGTGTTAAAACTCAAGAGTAAGTGATTTCGTTTTTTGTGTGTTCAGCCGTCAATCGGTGTGATATTCTGATGATTGTGTGGTAAGGATAACAACGAGAAAGGGGATCTCCTTCATGAACTTCATTGCTATATTTATAGCCTTTATGGTCTTGGCTATCCAAGGAGATATCGGCATTAAGGCCAAGGGGCATCAGACCCATGATCTTTAGAATGTTATGACCATGTTTGCTGTCCCTCATGGCCCCATCGCTTGTCAGAAGTTGATGACATTGTAACCCAAAGAAGGTAAATACCACGTTCAGCGAATTCGGGTATTTGCCAACGGCGTTTAACCGCACGCGACGTTGTAGATCATCTTGATGACATTTTGTCTCGATTTGTCTTAGCGTGCCATCCACGACATGTCAGCTTCTCGGGATATTTATGCGCCTCAAGCCCCGACACAGAAGCTTACTTTTTGACTTCTCTTAGACTAGTCATCATGGAAAACACCGAATCGGCGTCGCTTAATAGTCGGATGAGGACGGATGATGCAGAGAAGAAACAGCGGCGCAAGCTTCAAAACAGACTCAACCAACGAGCGCGCAGTGAGTTCCTTCATTTAGATGCTTGATGACTACTTTGCCGTTCAAGGCAACGTTCTGACGTCTCGGCAGGAAATCGTATGTGCAATGATGATCAATCAAAGGCTCATAGCAAACACCATAACCCGGGCTCCGGAGTTAAGCTGTGGAGGTTAGACGAATTTGACTTGGAAACAAAGCCTGCGTCGCCAAGGCATGCTAAGACCAGCAAAGGTCACACAGTCATCCTCGAGCCAGACCGCCGGTTCTTTTTGACAACTATATACAGTGGCACGCTTAGTGCCACTGACGTTGAGCTGTACAGCCAACAGCTAGACATCCAAAAACGTCTTGCTTCAGCTTCGCAGCTAGCGTGCCCTGTTTCAGACCACTTACTCTATCTTATCAACTACAATGCGTTTAGAGGACTGTTTTTCAACAAGGTCACTCTCAGCAAACTAGTAGACCATTTTGCTGTGGGACCGGACCGAACTGAGAAGTTGAATATTATGCTGGGTCTTAAGAAGGATGCCATCTGCGTCGCATTGGGCCAAGACATGCCACCCCATCTTCAGCCAACACGGTTGCAGTCAGAAATACTTCATCCGAACTGGATCGATCTTGTACCAATTCCGAGAATGAGAGACAATCTCATCATGAGCCAGGATCATTTCAACCATCGTCTATTCGTCAACGACGTGATAGGGAATTTGCTGGAGGACGTCATGATTAACAAGTACGGAGAAGGTACTGGACCCAGAAGTCGTCTGAAGTTGAAAGGCAAGTCTAGTGACTTTGCTTCAGATAGAAGTGGTATGATTGTTTGGGGAGAACCGCATCGGATGGAGAATTGGGAGGTCACGGCCGAGTTTCTCCAGAGATGGGGGTGGGCTATGGAAGGGTGTCATGAGCTGATGAGAGCGACTAATCAGTGGAGAGCCGTAAGAGGTGAAGCGCCCTTGATGCTTGAGACAACAAAAACCGGGCATTTGGGGTTCTGATTGAGCATTTTGGTAGTCAGTCCATACAAGCACCATTTCTTTCCAAGCCGGAGACCTCAGTGGATCCCGGCTTTCAAAGGCTGATGCTATCCTGCCCAACCAGAGAGACTGCAAGACAGATAACAGTGTAATAGTGACCGCAATTCAAGAAATGTTTCATCCCTCTGGAGATTATTCAGATATTCGGAATTTTATTAGGCCGAAGATGCAGAGTCGTAGTCGATGGGGCTGATGTATCGTATCGTGTCAATGACATCAACCATCATCATGACGACGGTATTTTTGCTTATATAATGTCGTCATTTATTTTCATTCCAGCCTCTCCATAGCCGAACTCACGACTACATCAATTCTTCTTACCTCTACATAAGTCATCAATTGATACCCACCAAACACTTCATGAGCTGAATTCTTAAATCCTGAGTCGATTTCTCTACATCCAATAATCACGTCCACAGCAAAAATGACAATCACACGCCAATCCCTCTCCACCCTCCGACGTCTCCCAACCGTCACATCCGCTCTGCGAACCAAGCCAACGTATGGCCCATATACCTCAATGCGCATGGAGTCAGGCAAAGTCAAAGCCCCCGTCACGGAACGCCCCAAGGATGCCGAGAACAACCCCGACCACACCGATGGCGCTATGGCTTCGCTCAAGGGCACACCAGGCAAGGGCG